>JAPMOQ010001478.1:146305-246687 GCA_026543055.1 Argiope trifasciata | reverse complement strand
ACAGGCTGAGATGTGCTGAATCTGACGTTCTTCATAATTTGGGTTCTGACAAAGAGAGACTAAAACGAGTTGCACAGTTACAAAGTAGGTATACTATTATGCTTATAGAACAAAATTTATCTAAATCGGATTGTTAGAACAGGAGATAGGGTCAAAATTCAAAACGGGTATTTTTGGCCTTTTCTCGCCAAGAAGTGGAGGAATCTGACGTTCCCCATATATTTGGTTCTATTAAATTTATAATAAAAAAAACTTTCATAATCTCATTGTTGTATACTATTATACATACAGAACGAAAGCGTTTTCTGACGATTGATACTTGAGCGCGGGTCGCGTACCAGTACGAGTTAGTGTAACAACAAGGTTTGTTTGTGGGTACAAAAATAACGGTATATACAGGAAAATGAAGCCGAATATTCTTGTCTAGTACAAAGATTCTGGAAAAATTGAGACAAATAAATACTAGTTTTTACATCAGTCTGTGAGGAACGGTAAGGTTGATTAAAAAAATCAATTTAGATTTAAAATTAACTTTTTATTCATCCTTGCGAAAATGAGTGAATTTTGCCTTGTACCTCTTCGCAGAGGAAAATACCTTGAACGTGACCACACTGTAAAACGTTATTAGTTTTATGATTGCTCTTTTTATTTTTTTAATAATGTAAAAATGTTTACATATAATATCATTCGAAAAAATTGAAACTATATACTACTATTTTTATTTGATTTTTCATATTTACGATACTGTCATAAATTAATGAATTAAAAAATATATTTTTGTTTACAAAAATCTTATGGTTTTTATTTATATATTTGCTTATTTATTTCAATATAGAGTACGAAAAGTTGGTTAAAAATGAAATAATTTTCGATTCATTGCGATTGAATTGAATAACTAAATTGATGTGCAAAACGCCCGCTCCCGGTACAATTCCGCTGCGACCCGCAGTTTCCTTTGAATAAATCTTTGATTATAAAAACAAAAGCTGAAGAGTGAAACGAGAGAAAAATAAACCAATTCACTGACAGTCTAATAAAGAATTCTATCATTTGTCAATTACGAAAATAGTTATAAAATAGCGTATTATCTATTCATAAATTTGATAAATCAATCAAAAATTACCTCTTCTTGCCCATGACGTCACCATAATAACGGATATTACTATTAATATTTTCTTCATGGCGCAAATTGAAATAGTTTTACTGAAAATGGTTATGGCATATGAAAGATAAGATGTCGTGGGAGCTGAACAGCAATTTGGCGTTTCACGTCGGCAGTAGAGATTATTTCCGATTCAAGGTCAAAATAAACGCAGATATTACTTTCATTTGGCTTGATCATCTTAAGAGACATTTTATAATCGTTTTTTCATCACTTCTTGAAATTCTCCTTCCAAATTTTATAAACCTGCATATTCTGCACTATTTTACATTACATATTTATTAAAAACTATTTAATTATTTCCTGAACTTAATTATCATCTCATCTATTCATTGAATTAAGGTATCCCACTACGTTAAAAACACTGGTTCATCGACCCCATTGGTCAATATTTTTTTTATTGTTATCTCTTACAGTTCAGACCTTCTTCTTTCCAAAACAGTCTATTTTTCTATGAAAAGGAAGACCTGACCTATCATTCAGGGTCACACGTTTTTCAGCTAAAATGTGTCTTTCACTTCAATTTTCTTAAAACTTTTATTTTTATAAAAAAATTTTACCGTTAACATGATATCTCAAAAACTGATAGAGGTATTTGCATAACAATTTCAATTTGCGTTTTAACTAATAGAGACAATGAAATGAACCAAAAGTTTTATTGTTGGTGATATACTTTTTTCATTTATGGGTGTTTTTAGTAAAATGAGGTTGAAAATTTAAGGGAAAAAATGCATACATACGTATATTTATACCCATAATTTCTTTGCATCTCACAATTTTTTCTACATTTTGGTTCATTTAATTCATTAGTATATTCCATAACTTGTTGCCCAAAGAGAAATAGAATTGCTGCATTACCATTTTGTGTACAGTGTTCACCGTTTTGGTTGACTTTCATTATAATTTACAACACATTTTCCTATTTCTAAAAATATATTGTTTTTTCAAATAATTTTTGTTTTATTTATGGTATTTTGCATTATAATTGATACTACATCTAAAAACCATTGCTTTAAATAATTTTTAAAAAATAAAAAATACTTTTTTTTTTCCTTCGAACGTCGTTGGATACCTTAAATATGTGACTTTTCAAACATTTCCCCCTCGAATTTAGTGATCTATTACTTTTGTAAATATAATTTTTATTGCATCGTTAATTTAAAAATTGAAAGAAACATTTTATATCACAATTTTTTTTCCTTCGCAAAGCAGGCCAATCTAACTTGAAGTGAAAAATTTGGAATATCTATAAAGCTTACGTGAAGTGAAAAATTTGGAGTAACTATAAAGCGCATGTGGAGTGAAAAATTTGGAATAGCTATAAAGTTCACGAGGAGCGAAAAATTTGGAATAACTGTAAAGCTCGCAGGAAGCGAAAAATTTGAAATAGCTGTAAAACTCGCAGGAAGTGAAAAATTTGGAATAGCTATAAAGCTCACGTGGAGTGAAAAATTTGGAATAACTGTATATAGGACACTACTGAGAGGTTTCACTCATAAACTTTTCCGACACACGAATGGTGAGTATTGAGATCATTTCATGCGTGAAAAAAGAAAAAAAGTGGAAAAATGAGGTACACACAAATATTTTTGTGCTCTTGCAATTTATAACAGTTTTTTGTCCAATATTCATTTTGATGCCAAGTATTTTGCTAGTCACATTGAGCTGGTGTACTTGATCTCAACTCCGCGCACAACTATATTCAAATAGAGCAGTTAGGTTAACATTACATAATACTTGAAAATAACATGACTGTCTTAAGGTATCCGACTACGTTTGAAAGAAATTTTTTTTTGATAAATTGGATTTTTTAAAAATTTTTTACGGTTTTTAATTTTATTGTCAATTATAAACCAAAAAGTTGTTTAAAAACAGAATATAACTTGAGAAATGGAAAATGTGGAGTAAATTCTAACGAAATTGAACCAAAACGACTAACACTCTACACAAAATGGTAATGCAGCAATTCTACTTCTCTTTGCTCACAAATTATAAAATATGAGGATGAAAGAAATGAACCAAAAGCTAAGAAAAATCCTGAGATGCAAAGAAGTGATGGGTAGAAATATACGTATATATGCAATTTTTCCCATCAATTCACAACTTAATTTTTCTTAAAACACCTTTAAATGACCAAGTATTTAGCCAACAATAAAACTTTTGGTTCATTTCATTGCCCGTATTCTTTAAAACACGAGCTAAAATTTTTATGTAAGTACCTCTATTAGTGTTTGAGATATCATGTTAACGGCGGAGAATTTTCATGAAAGCTGACATTTTGAGAAAATGGATGTGAAAGAGGACATTTAACTGAAAAAATATGTAACCCTGGATAAAAGCCTTTTTTCCCTAGAAAAAATAAACTGTTTTGGAAAGAAAAATGTCTAAACTGCAAGAAATATAATAATAATAATTCGCGAATGGGGTCTATAAACAGAGTTTTTAATGTAGTCTGATACCTCAACAAAATGTGCGAAAGAGAAATCATTATTAAACAGATAAAGAATTCTTCTTTTTATTAGTAATACCTCAGCTCTTGGGAAGAGGAGGGGGGAGGTAGCTTTTTTTATACACTTTTATTTTTCACCTGTTTTGCTTGTAAATATGGAAGTATGAAGTTTTAAGATTCCTGCTGATAATTTTAAGATTTTGTATACTTGTATATTTTTGATATGTCAAATTGATATTTTCAGAAATTAGCTATCAGTTAATAGAATTATTTAATTAAATTTTGATTAGTTAAATGGAATGCTGGCCCGTTGTGAATTTATAAAAAAATACTGCAAGTGCATTTAATATTTCTGTTGATAAAGTATAAGAAATAGAAAACGAAAAAATATTATTTTAGCATATTATTAAATATAAGTTTAATAAAACTGTTATAATTGGTATCCAATAAGAAATTTTGTTATGATACTCTATTTACATCAGTTCTGAATTTTCTATCTATATATCCATCAAACAATATCTGGCTATTTATTAAGAATGCAAAATGAGCAATTTTAAATAATTTATTTGGCTTTGGACATTTTGAATGACGCGAAATTTGTGGGTGATAACAAATTTAACAGCAATGAAATATTCAATAGAAATTTAATTTAAAATTCATGCCATCATTAGCAGTATTTATGATACCTAAAAGTACTCTCTCATTTTTCAATTAATAATTTCTAAAAAAATATACTTCACTTACTTTTGACTCAAAATAATCTGATATAAATAAAATAAAAAAGAATAAAATTTAAAGTGAAAAAATATTTGAATTGCTAAGAAAAAATCAAAATTATAATCAAAATCTTATAACTGAATATTTATAATTTATAGCAAGCCTATACTTATTTATTATGGCTCACAATCTTAGTTCAAGTGTCTTTTATTGAAAAAAATAAGCTTTTTTTAAAAAATTTTTCATCTAAATTTATTTAGATTACATTTTTGCCGATACACATAGTATTGTAATTTCAAGTTTGTACAATTACTATTGGACTTAAGAGCCACAAATTAGGGAAGTATTTCTAATCAACAGAAAAACCTTAACAATACTTTCTTTAAAGATTAAAACTGTACCTTTTTTTATATCTATGAAGGTATTCAAAGTAATTGTCTTTCTGAATGTTTTTAGAATAATTGTCTTAGTGAAATTTCTTCGCATTCATTGTGCTTCTTACTGAAGATACGTAATTACATAAGTAAAATTACCATTAAAATTAAAATTACATACACTTAGTCACAAAAGTAAGTAAGCAACTCATAGCTTAAGCTCTAGTTTTCAAATAAATATAAGAAAAATATTATTTTGGCGAGTGTTATTTATAGCTTCTGATTGAAGTTATGCAGTAATAAAGAATAAATCAAATCCTTATATTTTAAAAAACTTTAAGAGTAGTTTTGTTAACTAACTACCAGTAGAAATTTATATCACAAAAGTATGCATGCACTCTGAATTTTTGGCTTTTAAGTAGGCTGAATGAAACTTCTCGAGGGATTTTTCGTATTTCAGTGATAAGTTGGAAGATCTGCAACAAAGTTTATAAGTTTGAGCTTTAAGTACATCAACATTTCACCAATGGATCCACGTGGAAAAGAATTATCAAAAGATGTAAAAGATGTAATAATAAAGCTCTATAAGGAAAGCAAGTCGCAAAAACAAATCGCTAAAATCATAGGCAAAAGTCTCAACGGTTCAAAAAATTATTGAAAAGGTTGAGGGAAAGACTCTAAACAAGCCAAGAACAGGACGACCGCCCATTTTGACGGATCGAGAAAGGCGAATTATTGTTGGAAATGTGAAAAAAAAAAAAAAAAAAATCCGAAGATTAGCGCACCAAAATTGACAACTGATGTGAAAAACAATTCTGCGAAGTCCTACAATCCTGAAACAATTCGCCGTGTGTTGCGAAAGGCAGGCTACCATGGTCGTAATATGCGAAGAAAACTATTTGTTAACAAAGTGAATCGCAAAAAGAGAATAGATTTTGCAAAAGAAAATTTAAAGCAGGCCACAAACTTTTGGAATTCCGTGATTTTTTCGGATGAAAGTAAATTTAACATCCACGGGTCAGATGGACACCAAAAAGTTTGGAGGAAGTCAAATGCAGCTCTAGAACCTAAGAACGTGAGAGGAACTGTAAAACACGGAGGTGGTTCAATTATGATTTGGGGATGCATGGCAGCAACTGGAGTTGGAAATTTAGTTATAATCGATGGAATAATGAATCAATATAGTTATTTGAATATTTTGAAGAATAATCTAAGCCAAAGTGCTTCTAAATTAGGACTGGATGGATCCTTCACTTTCCAACAAGATAATGATCCCAAACATACTGCTTGGGTTGTTCGGGAATGGCTGCTATATCACGTGCGAAAATAGTTGAGAACCCCACCACAGTCTTAATCCCATTGAACACTTGTGGGATTATCTCGATCGCCGAATTAGAAAGAAAGAGATCAAAACTATGAATGATCTAAAAAAAGCCCTTTTGGCTGAGTGGCAGAAAATACCATCTTCCATCACTCAAAATTTAGTAAATTCAGTGCCATCTAGATTGAAAGCTGTTATAAAGGCCAAAGGTTATCCAATAAATTACTAATTTTTTTTTCAAAAATTGTAAAATTTGCAATACTAATGTTTTTGTTTTTGTTTGCATACTTACTTTTATGATGCAAATTACATCCTGCTTTAAGTTAAGCTCATCGTAATAAATATTTGTATTTATTGATTACTTTTTATTTTGTTATTAAGCTCGGTTTTGCTGTAATCGTAATAAATCGTTAATTGTAAAACTGTAATATTGCAGGTTTGTTTTATCTCATAGAACTTCACCAAATACACTCTGCATACTTACTTTTGTGGCTAAGTGTAAGTAATTTCATTTTAATGAAAATTCTCTTATTAACACATTAAAGGCGGGGATTTTAACGACAGCATGCTAGGTAACGTGGATCAAATCGTAATACTACGACTCCTGCTTTTAATGTGTTAACAATTATAGATAATATTATAGTTACTATTATTTTTTTTAGAAAAATGGTACTCGACATATATTCCTGTCACGTACTTGACTCTCGGCTTAACAATAAGGCAGACGGCCATTTAAGCAAATGATTTCAGAACATTTTTCTTTGTAAATATTAGTTTAATTTGTGGTGCCAGAATTCTGACCGCATTTATTCACTGAAGTATTATTTTTGTATCGCGTGTATCAGCGGAAATGCAAGATTTATTTGTTGTGATTTTATAAAGATTATCGTCGCTGACTCACTGTATTTCCGGACTTTTTCTTACGATGTATCTAAATATTTTTAAGTATATATTTTTCCGAGTTGGCAACCGGAAATTGCTTTTTTAAATTAATGTTTTGTTTCCTTTAATAAAGTTGTGTTTTGTAGAGTCAATGCTATACCAAAGGATTTAACTTACTTATTTCTCTCACATGCTTTGCCTAAAATCAAATATCTCTACAAATTCAAAGTAATTAGTGAGCGATATTTTGTCACACAAGCATCGGTCCATATCAATCTTACAAATTAAAAGGATCTGATGATTGAATTCTGGGTCGATCTTATTTTAGCCCACCTTTGGCGATTTTTTCAAATTCTCGCCAAATAATCAGCGATAATGATTCCAAAATGGCAACCTTAACCTTCTTAACCTTTTAATTCAAATACTTTCGATTTGGCGAGATTTTGAAAAAGTCGCCAGAGGTGGGCTAAAATAGGATTTTACCTGAATTCTTAATCATTAGCAGTTTGGTAATTAGAGAAGTTTTATTTATAATATTTAGTTGATAATAAACGCTGATGTAACAATCCTATTATTCAAATATAATTTAATATTCAAACATCCATAATTGTAAAACAAATCCCAAAACCCATACTAAGTATAAATAGGCTTAATACACTAAACATAGTTCCTTCTTACTTGTTCTCAACAACTCTTGACATACACGATTTTATTTTATTTTGAGCACTTTGACGTACTAATATTTATTTCAAAAGCTAGATTTTGTATTAAAATTCCAATAAATTTCGTATTTAACAACAAGTTTATATCCGAGCTTCAAAGTTTCATTTCTATCTGTTTTTGCGTACTATTATTTATGATGCTAAATGCATCAGGATTTAGTATCAATAAAATATTACGAATAAGATTTCTCTAATTACCCAAATGCCTGGATCATCAGATTTTTTCAATCTGTTAGATAGATTTGGAAAGAGCCACATTCGCGTGTGGGAAATTAACACTCGGATTTGTAAGAAAAGAATTTGAACTAAACTAATATTTGCAACAATGACAAAAGAAAGGCTCGAATGAATTTAGCGATCGTTTTCAGTTTTTAGAAACAAGTGTTAAGTCGAAAGTTTTAAATTAAATCGTGCATATCATACTCCTACCTTTTGAATTTGAGCTTCAAAACTCAAAATTAAAGTCAGTAGTTAAAGATTTAGCCTTTTGATCGCTCAAGCTGGATTCACTAATGTCTACAAATTGAGGGGATTTTTGTCTTTATCCAGCTGCTTGAACATGTTGTTTTGTAGTCTTTAAAATTCGGTACAGACTCTGCGGAAAATGCATTTATTTCAAGCGAATACAAAATTTTCACAAGAAGCAAAATTTCATCATTGGGGGTTTTAACAAGAATCTTCTCTGTTTGTTTGTCTGTCTTTAAGCTCGACAAATATGATTTGGTTCATTGTATTTGCAACATTATTTTCTACCGAATTATGATCGAAATCCATTCAGATGATTTTTATCTCTCCAGATGTGAGAATATAAATTAACATTATACAAGGAATAGAGATAGATGGGTAAAATTCTGTACACAGATTTAACATGTTTATATAGATTCTGTCACATTCCGAACAATGCCAATCTAGGGGTTGATCATTTGTTATTCCGTATATTAGAAATAAAATTTTCAGTTGCATGTAAACTCTATTTGCTCTATAAATTTCTGACTATAATTGTAGTTTTGTATTGAATTTTGTTTTCAATGATTAGAGAAAAAAGAATTCGTCTAATACACAAATTTTATTTTCGATTTCTATTAACCGCATGCCAGGTAGTCTTAAAAAATCCGTCGAAAATCACTCGATAGATTCAGTAAAAACACTTAATTTAAGCCAAAGATTTATTTATTTCATAAATGTTCTTTGCGAATGTTATAATAAAGATACAAGATTTTATCTAAGATCTGCAATTTTATGTTGGAATAGGGAAAGGCATAATGTCCTTAAAGAATAATGATTAAGTTATCATCAGATCACTCCTGATGGATTAGTTAATTTCAAAATAAGATTTAATTTAAAATAATGTTTTTAATTAGACACTACTCTTTTCATTTAGTTTACTATTATTCTTAAGTTCTAGTTCCTACCGAGAGACGAGTTCATAAAAAGAATTTTACTACCACTGAGAAGAAGGAGGCCTTCCTTCTCAGTGGAATTCTACTATCTACTATTTGTAATCAAATCTGGCAATACAATCTAGCGCCAAGTTTGTTTCTTGTTTTATAATCATATGTAATGTAAAGTAAAATAAAGTAAAGTAAAAACATAATTCTCCATTTCTTGAGTAATCATTTAGTTAGAATTTGAACTGATAAGTTATTAAACTGATAAATTATTATGTTTGTAGTTTACACATTATTTAAGACCACTGAAACTGTACAGAAATTCGATCGTGATATGATATGAGATTCCGGCAGTTGTATCATGACCGAAGTAAATGAATTTCGCTGTTTATCAATATAATTATGCATTTTGAAATGTGTATTTCCTATATTGTAAATGATAAAAATCTCTTTCGTTTATCCAACATCCAAGCGTATTAAAAAATATTTTGATATTGACATCAAAATAATAATTGTACTTTCGTATGTGTATTTAATACTCAATGGAATCTGTACAATATTTTGATCTATTAAATTTTAAACGTTTTAAAAAATATGCTGTTTTTTTCTCAATAGGAGAAGGTTCAGATGTACTCGTTGTAATTTTTGTAATATTATAATAAGAATATTACTAATTCAATTTATTTATATGCCTTTTATGTTCTTTGGTCAAACAGTTTAATAAAGAATCTTTAAATGTACATCACTGTATTTTCAAATTAGCATTAATATTTATATAACTCATGGTGCATCATGAGATAATAAATATGTTACAATTTCAATCGTTGATATTTGTTTACATAGAAAAGAATAATTTTATCTTTCATTTCTTTGCCACCAAATACTTTTAACTTTAAAACTGCCATTTTATAAATAAAAATGACTAAATTAAACATATTGTCATGCTTTTAATAATGAAATTAGAATTTCATAATGGAATACTATTTTTAATTAGTATTCTATTTTATTCCATTATTTAATTATTCCTTTATTAGTATTCCATTATTTCATTAATATAAAGTTTTAATTTAATCCAATTTATAGAAAGACATTTAAAAGTTTTTAATTTAACCAATTATGTAAATAATTACAAAATTAATTTAAAAGATCAAATATAAATTTACCTAAAATGAT
The DNA here is from genome assembly GCA_026543055.1 of Argiope trifasciata. Lineage (NCBI taxonomy): Eukaryota > Metazoa > Arthropoda > Arachnida > Araneae > Araneidae > Argiope > Argiope trifasciata. The sequence goes on along the minus strand of JAPMOQ010001478.1, from coordinate 236,499 downwards.
GATGATCTCATATTGGAGTTCATTTATTTTAGATTTGAATGAAAAAATAATCTGATTAAAAATGTTATTATATTCAATTTAATTTGTAAGGTTGGATGAAATCATTATAAAATTGTCTATTTTTAACCTATTTAAAAATATTTAGTAGTTACACTTCTTAATTTCTATTAAATATTTGTACTTTGTAAAAAGTTTTTTATTTACTATCTGAGAATTTACAAGTCTTTTATTTCCTTTTTTAAAGCAATAAAACTGGATAATTATTACTCCTTTTTTAAGGTTTGTCATCATTATCATTTTGTCCTTTGATGCTGAGTAAAATCAACAATTTGTATGGTAATGATCAATGTACTTTATTATATGCATTTGCACTGAAATTTTAGCATTTGCATTCCAATATCAAAAATTAAAAATATAATTTCCCCTTCTATTAAATATTGGTTCATCTAATTCTTGGATGATCTGTTTGCTTTCAATTTCATTTACATTCTCATCATTCTAGAAAAATGCAATCCTCAATTAGAAGAGACTTAACAAACTATTTGGCAGTAAACAAGCCATTTTCAGAGATAAAAACTTGACCAATAATTATAATATATATATATATATTTTACCATGGAATTTTGCTAGTATTTAAAATCTTGCAGATATTTCATCTAATAGAGATGTTATGGTGTTTTGACTTTTCATCCTTCTTGTGACTTCTGAGTTGCCACACTAAAATTCTTTATTTTCATAAGCTCTGGAGAATAATATGCTTTCTTCATTTTATGATCTAAATGCTCATTGTGAAGATTGATTGCGACTATATAAAGTCAGAATCTCATGGTGTTTATAACTACTGTATTTTTACCTTTGATTATTTCTGTATAATTTTTGTTTCAATCAGTACCACAAGCAATAATGTTGAATAAATAACCAGCTTTAATTCTTTTAAAGTAGATACTATGACTAAAGCTGAAATTTTATCACCTTAATTTGAACCTGAGAGAACTGTGCTGTATTCTTTAACGTTAAAGGAGACAATATTTTCTCTGTGACTGCTTTCTTTACTTCAATTTTATTAGTGGATATAGTCCTTAACTTTGAAAATCTGTATACTTGAACCAGAATTTTTTGCAAAATAGTCAGATCCATATAAATTGAATGAAAATAAATTTGTTTTGTTATTTTTGTTTGTTGAACAAATGTACTTAGCAGTAGGATGGAAGCAACTGTTGATCAATACGCATTTTCTCAAATCATGGAATCAATTTGTGTGTTGCTACTTTCGTTCACTTTTTGATACTGATTGATTTTTATGCAATACATTGAATTTATGGCAATATATTTAGAAAACTTAGCCTGATGTGAATAAAGGATATGAAGCAGAATTAAAATTTTGCAAGTTTTAGCACTTGGGTATAGCTCCCCCTTCTTTTTCTTTCTTTCTTCCTTTTTTTTTTTTTTTTTTTTCACTTACAACTAATCCTTGCCTAATTCCACCCTGCTAAATTTCATGTTTAATAAATTATCTCTAAATGACTCTATAAGATTCTATTCTGCTGCCACAAATCAAAAGGGATTATTTCAAAAATTCAAATCTAGATCATGACTTTTGAAATTGAATTGAAACTGTAAATAAGAATATGAAAATTATATCTTGTATATTCGTTCTTAGGAAATCAAATCACTCAAATTACATACGTTAGATTCTAACATTTTTTGAATAAAATGTATTCTTGAAATTGATTAATTTTTTAAATTGTAATAAAATCTTTAATAATCTTAAAGCAATATCTTTATCTGAAGTGCTTTTTATATTAATGTATTCATTTTATTGTTCTATAAATTATTTACTTATTTTACTTGGTGTTTATATTTGGTAAAATTTTTTATTTTATGAAGTTCTGCTTTTTCTTTTTGTTTCATTTCTTTTATTTTTTCTTTCTTTTTTGTTCTATGCCATTCTATGTCATCACCATACCATCACCAATGAAACATTTTCATGTTTTATTTCATTACATTAATGCTTCCATTATTGATTTTTTAATAGCTTACCTTTTGCAATTTTTTAATGTTAATTTATTGCTTTTAATTCCTTGTGGAGTTAAACTAAAATTCAAATATAGGGCTATATCCTCTGATACAGTACACCTTAACTATAATATCAACACCTCCCCTTCTTTGCTTCATGTACATGATGTCTGATGACAAATTAAAAGTTCTAGCAGTCTAATTATTTTTACAAAGAATCTTTGTCATTTATTTCAGTTACTAACTTTTAAAATCTACTTACTCATAAATTTCTTTGCAGATAAATAATTGTTTGTGATTCTTTTTTTTTTAATTTTTTAACTTGCCTCCTTTTAAGATTAAAAGAAAATTGAATTTTAATTTGTCTGAATTAAATTAATTTGAATTTTTATTAATTAATCATAATAAAAAATAAAAAAAAGAATTGAAATTGTCTCAATTGACAATGTTTAAGACTACAGCTATAACTAATTATATATATTTTTCTATTTGTTATATCATGCTCCCTTGTATCATTACTGTATGAATATTTATTGTGTTTACAATTCTTTTCCCTAATTGTTAATGTTGTAAATATAGGACCTGCCACACCATTTCCCGTTCATAACTTTCAGGACAAAGCAAAATGTATCAAAAAGTAAGCTTGGTGGTGACTTCGCAAAGAAAGGATGGAATGATTTCCCCACTGGTTTCTCTGAAAATGCTTCATTTCAGGTTGGGCAAAGGCTTTTCATAAAAGGTATTTTATTTCAAAATAATTTGATATTTTCATTCTTTTACAAATATACTGATAAAAGTATCTTTCCATTAGTTTTTGTCTTCGAGTATATATTCAAGATTTTCAATTTTCTGGAAGTTTTTGTGCATAAAGAATTTTACTATGAGGAGTAAGTCCTCAGTGAGGTCCAATGATCATCACTTCATGTTATGTACCCCTCAGGGGCTCACCTTCTTTAGGTGAGTACGGGTGTCCCAATCCCGAGGTACCCAGGGATCTTTACTCCCTTTAGGTTTATACTCCTCTACGCCTCCTGCTGTCTCCTTTTTTTCTTTCCCCCGCCTACCCTCGAGGGAGCTCTCCATGGGAAGCTGTCGCCGCTCTGTTTGCTTCTTGCTTCTCATGGACAGCAAATACCCCCACGTGTTTGCCGTGCGTGGCGACCCAATAGACGGGTGGTACACTTTGGTCTCCGGTGTATCAATCGGCTGGTATCCCAGGCACTCAACTGGGCTGCTCAAGGGGATCAAGCGAAGGGGTCACTCCTTGGGCTTGGCGTTAAGGGTGGTCACTGTCCCCGGGGGTGACTCCCAGCGTATAGGTTCTGGTCAGCATTATGGCAAGTACCGAGGTTGGAGAATTTCCAGAGCCGGCAACTACCATCCCTTGTTGGGCTCCGTGGTGGGCGATGCCGCCGGACCCGAATCACTCTCAATGTCATATGGGTTTTTTTTCTCACGTCACTGTAGCATCATCCAATTCTCGTTTCATGATTATTAGCACTCAAAACACATTTCATAGAGTTTCTCCTTTCCTTGTAAACAAATTAATACAATCGACAATTGGTGAAGTACAAAACATAAAAAAATTACGCTCTGGCGACCTTTTGTTGCAGACTTCAGAAAAACAAGCTATTTTTATTAGCAAACTTACCAAATTGGGAGATTTTCCGATTCAAACATCTTTGCATAAAACTTTAAATTTTTCACGTGGTGTTATCTCTGAGCCAGATCTCATCGACTTGTCTGAGGAAGACCTCGTGACAGAATTTTCCAAACAGCAAGTATGCGCCGCACGTCGTATTAACATCCGACGTGACGGTCAGCTTATACCAACGAAGCACATCGTCTTAACTTTCCAAACACCAGTCCTACCTAAATCCATCAAAGCGGGATACCAAATTTGTAGAATCCGGCCTTACATGCCTAACCCTCTCAGGTGTTTTAAATGTCAAAGGTACGGACATTCACAGCAAGCATGTCGTATTAAAACCACCATGTGTGCGAAATGTGCTGAACCTGGACATGATGTAAATAACTGTAATTCAGATACCATAAAATGTGTCAATTGTTCTGGGCTTCATACTGCTTTCTCAAAGTCTTGCCCTAAATGGATTCTTGAGAAAGAGGTAATATCCACGAAAATACGAAAAAACGTATCCTTCGCAGAAGCGAGAAAATTAATCAATGACAGAACTCCAAAAGTTGGTGTAGCGTACTCTGGTGCACTTAAAGCAACACTAATATGTAGTAGTGCCCAAACAGATTCTCGCATTACTCAGTTACCACCGACTAGTCCAGTTTTAAAACAAATGACAAAATCGCCAGGGGTCTCCGCTGTTTCTTCCCTGTCATCCAATTGCCCTGCAATAGATAAAACCACCAAGCACCATCGTAGTAGTAAAGCAAAAATTTCCACTTCATCTTCTCATAAACCAATTTAAGTACATGCAAAGCAAAGAACGAAAAAGAAAGCACTAATGAACCGACACCTTGTAGCGAAAGATTTCTTAAAAACTCATACATCGTCTTCTGAATTCTCCGATATGGAGCTAGATCCTTCAACCTCTAAAAATCAATCAGGTGGGGAGAAAAAGAAAAAACCTCCAGACAAAACCCAATCTTGATGGCCAAATTTGTGTCCTGGAACTGCCGTGGTTTCCGTACTAAAACAACTCAGATTAAAGACTTAATTAATGAAACCCATCCGATTTGTATAGCTCTGCAGGAAACTTATTTGAAACCTTCCGACTCTATGAAAATAAGACATTATAGCCTTATACGAAGGGATAATGAATCTGATCGGGCTACAGGAGGTGTTGCCCTCCTTGTATCCCATAATGCACCTTCGTCTGTCATTCCATTACATACAAATTTGCAAGCTGTGGCTGTTCGAGTCTTGAGCCCTTCTTTGACGACAATATGTTGTCTTTACTTGCCACCCAGTACTCCGGTTGAAATAAGAGAACTAAATGCCTTAGTGGATGAATTACCATCTCCTTTCATCATAATTGGTGATCTAAATGGTCATAACCCTCTCTGGGGAAGCGAAGATGTTAATCCTCGGGGGCAGCTGATTGAAGAGTTTATTAATAACCATTCATTGTGCGTGCTCAATAATGGAGAAGAAACATATTTTCATCACAGGAGCAAAACCTTTCATTCGCTAGATCTCGCAATATGTTCACCTTCATTAGCTCCATACCTGAATTTTAGAGTAGGAACTGACTTGCTTGATAGCGACCATTTTCCCATATTTTTAGATAAATTAATTGGAAATGATGTAAATCATTCACGTCTACCACGATACATTTTTCAAAAAGCTGACTGGATAGACTTTACTTCAAGGGCTCTGATAACACGGAATATGGTAGAGAATGGGGACTTAAATGACGTTGTAAATTCTATAACTGACACTATTATGAAAGCTGCAGATGCTTCTATCCCAAAATCGAGGTCAGGAAAATTCAAATATAAAAAACCATGGTGGAACCCAGATTGCTCAAAAGCACAAAAAGATCTTAAAAAGGCCTGGAATGTTTTTAGGCGGCGTCCTACAACAACTCATTTGATTCTTTTCCAAAAAGCCAAATCTATAGCAAGACGAGTTAAGCGGCGAAGTCAAAGGACTTATTGGATCAAATTCGTATCAGGTATAAATTCTTCTGTAACTTCCAAATATATGTGGACCAGCATTCGAAAAGTGTGCGGTATATACCCTGATCATTCCATTTCTTGCCTTAAAAAGAATGGGAAAGACATTTCCAGTGTACAGGAAATGGCTGATGCTCTTGCAGAGGCTTTTGCCTCTGTGTGTTCATCGAGTAATTACAAGGAACCTTTTCTCACGCACAAAAAACACCAAGAAAGGATCAAATTGTGCTTTAAAACGCAAAAGCATCTCTCGTATAACGCTGATTTTACTATCTTGGAACTGCGCAGAGCATTATCTATCACGAAACAGACAGCACCGGGACCGGACGGAATTACCTATTCAATGCTGCAACATTTACCAGATAGATCCCTCAAAAATCTTCTGTTCCTATATAACAGAATTTGGAGGGAGCATGTGTTTCCTGATAAATGGAAATTTGCTATAATAATTCCTGTACCAAAGCCTGGAAAGGATCCTCAAGAACCATCTAACTATAGACCAATAGCTCTCACCAGCTGCTTGTGTAAGGTCTTCGAAAAAATGGTAAACGCACGCCTCGTTCATATACTGGAGAAAAATGAATTCATTTCTCCTTTCCAAAGTGGTTTCCGAAAGACTCGTTCAACAATTGATAATCTTTTGGCCTTGGAAACGGATATTCGAACTGCCTTTATAAAAAGGAATCATTTGGTATCGGTGTTTTTCGACATAGATAAAGCATATGATCGAACATGGAGATACGGGATCATGAAAAATCTTTACGAACTCAATTTTAGAGGGCAGTTGCCCCTTTTTATCCAAAATTTTTTACACCAGAGATATTTTAAAGTACGGCTTGGTAATACCTATTCCAATGTTTTTAGTCAGGAAGAAGAGTTCCACAAGGCTGTATATTAAGTGTGACACTATTTTTATTAGCTATTAACCCTATTTTATCTGTTATACTAGCAACTGTTAGCAAGACGCTATATGTAGATGATATGCAAATTTCTTGCTATGCTCGAGACATGCGATGCATTGAAAGACAACTTCAGAAAGCGATAAATAACATTGTAGATTGGTCAAATAAACACGGCTTCACATTTTCCCCTCAGAAAACAGTCGCTATGCACTTCTGCAAACGCCCTCTCCATCCGGAGCCAGAGTTGTTTTTGAGCGGTAATCCAATTGCCATTCAGAATCAACACAAATTTCTAGGAGTAATTTTTGATAAAAGACTGACTTTCCTATCTCACATTGCATATTTGAGGACTAAATGTCTGAAGTCATTAAACATTCTGAGAGTTTTATCCAATACTTCTTGGGGTGCTGATCGAACGTGCTTGCTTAGAGTCTACCGCGGTATCATTCGATCAACAATCGATTATGGATGTGTTATTTATGGCTCTGCTAGACAATCTTACCTTAAACGTTTGAACGTTGTCCATCATCAAGCTCTCCGATTGTGCATCGGAGCAATCAGGACATCACCAGTAGCTAGTTTATGTGCTGAGGCGTTTGAGCCTCCTTTGTCTAATAGAAGAACGAAGCTATCACTATTTTATTTTTACCGTATTTTATCCAATAAACGACATCCTTTTCATGAGAAAATTCGGAATGACATTGACGACCGTTTGTTTAATTCCCGCAAATCCTACATACCTCATTTGGGATTGCGTATTCGAAGAATATTACCAAATGATTTTAGTGATATACAGATATACGCTGATGATAATCTGAATTCAGCTCCATGGATAGAAAATAAATTGCACTACGAAGACCCTTTTAAACAATTTAGAAAATCGGACACTGATAGCAGGGTTTTTATTTCACTTTATAAACACCATCGGGAATTTTATTGCTCTTATGAACCCATTTTTACGGATGGTTCTAAGTCATCTGATCATGCTGGTTGCGCATTTGTCCATGGTCATCACATTATAAGTTATAAACTTCATCCGTTTACTTCTGTTTTTACCTCTGAATTGACTGCTATTTACTTAGCCCTCAAATATATTGATGAACAACAGATCCATAAGTCTGTTATTTACACAGATTCTCTGAGTGCTCTGCAAGCTTTAAACTCGTCATCTCTTGATCATCCGCTTCTACAGGAAGTGAAGAAGATATACCACCTTCTATGTGGAAAAAATATTAGAGTTTTGCTTTCCTGGATCCCATCGCATGTGGGTATTTCTGGAAATGAAATGGCAGATACAGCAGCTAAGTCAGCGAGCGTCAATTTGCCCCAACGTCTTTCCTATAAAGATATGCGCACAACTATAATTCGTTGGTGTTATCGCCAGTGGCAAAATCAATGGGACATGGAGACTAACAACAAGCTCCATTTTATTAAACCACAATTGTCCAACTGGTCTTCAAAACTTAGTAGACACTATGATGTAATTTTATCCCGACTACGTATTGGTCACACTCGCCTGACACATAGATTTTTACTCTTTTCCGAGCCTTCCCCAATATGTGATGATTGTGGAGTTGTGTTAACTGTTCGTCACATTTTGATGGAATGCACCCGCTTTATTGACCTTCGACGTAACTATTTTAAATCCGTCAATCTTAACTTGGACTTTTTATTGGGTGAAACTCATCACCCAAACATTTTCTTATATATTAAAGATGCTGGAATTTTACATGAAGTTTAGTCTGGTTTTAATAACTTTCACCCTTTTTTAACATTTGAGTAGTTTGAACACAAGCAATTACATTTTTTACAATATAAAACTAATTTTACTTTTATCTTAATGGAGAAATTTTACGCTGTTTCGGCGCAGTATATTCTATATCAGGATCTTGCGCCAGAAATTCAAATCCAATCCAATCCAATCCAATTCATGTTATGTAACATGACTTAATCACTTTCCTTAAAATGATGATCTGTTGCTCTGACATTGTCATGAGTCTTCATCCTTTCACATGACAGTTAAGTTTTTTTCTGGCGAATGTGTATGTGCTTTCCAACCAAAAGTTTAAACTCTTCATGTATTGATTCGGCAATGAAAATGTATACCTCTGTTATCACAATGTAATTACAATTTTGACCAAAAAGCAGCTACCCTGAAGTTCAATAAATTACTTCATTGGCTATTACTTACTTCATATGCTGAGAGAGATAATGATAGATATATATTCCAATCAGTCTGTATCTTTGAAACAAATGATGAAATATTTAAAACTGTTAAATCTTTTGAGTATGCCATCGCCCTCATGTTGTAATGCTGTTTTTTGATTCTTTAGAATTTCCATTTATTTGGAGAACTCAGTACAAGAGAGGAATTAAAATAAATTCCCTAATTTTAATGTAATGTCATAGGTACACCATAAAGCAAATCCTAAGTTCAAATGAATTCCTCCATTGTAGTTAAGGAATTGCTTCCATCTACTTGGTAAAATAGTCCATTAATACTTCTTGAACTTATTGATTACCCTCTGAAGATATTGGGAAAAGCCTAACAGTATTCAAATCCATTCTTTTGAATGGTACATTTACATTCTAATGCTGCAAGTGATCTTTATTCCTAAATTTGGGTCATTTTTGGGCTCCAAAAGCAGGGCATGTAAGTTTCTCGAGTTCAGCAGATGTTGGTTGCGAGAGAGCTTTGGCATTTCTGTACAAAATTTCTTTCCAGTACTGTGTTTCGAAATGATACGAAATTTCTGAATTCAGAGAGCTTTCAGTTATTATTAGCCTTTTGGCTCCATAAAATTCAAAAGAGCTATCCACTTTTTATCAGCACAAGATGCTAATGCAGTCGCATGTTCAGTCAATGAAGAATGAGCATGTGACAATTTTCTAATGATAAATTAGAAAATCATGGGCATTGGAGTGCATTTCATATTCCACATATAGATTATTTTCATTAAGTTAGGGCAACAGTTGTTACACCATAATGTATAGTGCTATATAAAATAATAAAAGGAGCCACAAAATGAGATGTCATTATAACTAAAGTAAATTAATCTAGCCTTTAGTTTTTTGAGAAGGCGAATCGGGAAAATTCCCTCTTAATTGTGGGGATTCTTGAAAAAATACTGAGATATTTTCTTCTGGTTTTAGTGACATTTGTTAAAAATTAACTTTTTGCCATTGATCTACCTTTGCATAAATGAGCTTATTTTGCTGGATGCTTTTTTGTGATATGTAACTTAAAGATTTTATATTATAGTTTTATTTAATTTTTGTAAGCTAAAAAGTGTTACTTACTAATTTATGGATTTAGTTTAGTTTAGTTATTGTAACATCCCGTTGTAAAGCAACACTTGTGCTACTTTTGGGACGGACCTTGTCATTTTAAACCACGATCAGATAACGAGGACGACACCTGAGTTGGCACTTCCCTCTGCACACCACACCAGCAGGGGGACGTTTGCATGGCAGATTTGCAAGAGACCCCCTTACACGACGGTTCTTCGGAGAAATCGAGTCTCAAACCTGAACCCCTCCGATTCCGAAGCCGAGACCTTACTACCAGGCCATCGTGGCGCTCACTACTTTATGGGAGAAAATATCAAATTAATTGCTATGTTTTTGAATTAGTTAAAACTTTTTTGTTGCATAGTTGCCTGACAAAATAAAATTTTACAAGTTTTATTGTTATTTTCATAAATACTGCAAATAATGATTTATAAAGGATTAAATAAAGATAAGTAAATCTTTGAATTGTTGATCCCTCCTCCAGAATAAATTACATTAAGATTTTTACAAGTTATTTGAAATTTCTAAGGGATTGTTGAAATATGAATTTAGTTCAACTAAGGCTAATGTGAACTTCATTTGGTTTTCGTATTGCTAACTTATGTAATTAGAATACAGCTAATAAATGAAATCTTATTTATTTGCTAGCACAGCATTTCTGCTTTCTTTTCTAGACACAAATTTCAGATATTCATTAACCTTTCCACCATTTCATCGAAAAGTGTAAATTTTAAATCGGCAAATGAATATGAAAACTTGCTAATCAGTTTCACATCAAAGATGACCAAAATTCATTTTGAAACATGATAACCTGTGATGTGCTTTTGTTAATTTCAAGATATATTTTTTTTGTTAAATTTCTGATTTTCATTTACATGTTTTCACAACTGTCTCATTTTTCTTTTACCTGAGATTAGGGTGGAACGAAAAAAAATCAATATTTGACTTTTAATTTGTAGTAGTAAGGAAGAATTACCTTTTGGTATAAATAATAAAAAATATTTTTTAATTCTTATACCTTTTAAATAATAATTTTTTCCAATTGTTATGCTTATGTATGCATTCAAAATTATCCCTTCTAATGTGATATGGACGAAAAATGTATAAAAATATTTTATTACTGTTAATAATTTCTCTTTTCTTTCTTTTTTTAAAAAAATTAACTTGAAGCTCTTTTTGGCACTGCAAAATGTTTTTCTATTGTAACCAGATTTTTTTTAAAATTCTTTTTGAACCTAAAAGCTAACTTTTCACCACTATTGCTAAATTAAAAACTAAGAAAAAAATTTTAATGGTCATTAAAAAAATTTCCATTTTTTTCCCCCCACTAATTTCAAGCTTTTTGTGGCATTTCAAAATAATGTGATATTGCAAACAAATTTTTAAACATTGTTTTTGAATCTTAAAGGGAACTATGCTGCACTATTACCGAAAATATTTTAAAGGTCCTTTTAAAAAAGTTTCCGTTTTTTCATTTTTTAAACAAATTTCAAGCTTTTTGCAGCACTTTAAAATAGTGTAATATTACAATCACATTTCTTAATACTGTTGTTGAACCTAAATGGCAACTATTACCAAACTATAATCTATAAAAAAGAAGGCCATTTTTGTTTCATTCTTTTTACATACTTTGAATTTTTCCTTTTATAGTTGATTATTGAATTTGGAAAATATTTTAAATGCTGTATGATTTTATTTATTTTTAGAAGAAGAATCAATTCAAAAGAAACCCAAATGGGATCCAGAAATACTCAAGAAGCCAAATTTTGTGAAAGACTATAAGATAAGAAAAAGGAAGCCCGTCATTGAACATAAAGAAATAGATTATTTTAACTCTAAAGCCAGAGATTTTTTCAATTTGATTCAGAAAAAATCTCTGCCATCAACAAATCAAAAAGAACTAATCACTGACACTTTGAACAAGTGTCAGAATTCTATATTTCTTGAAGTACAGAACATTCAAAATTCTTTCCTAGACCATAAAGTAACACATCAGCCAAAGTTACGTTCTATATCTTCATCTGAATGCAACAGAAACTTCACCAGTGGCCTTGCTGCCAAGAAAGGTGATGGACAAGAAAATGTTCCTAAAAAGAAACAACTGACTGCATGTCAGTTTGTCTTTCAGGAAAGTGACTTTTCTCATTCAGTATCTGTTAGAAAGATTGGAAAAACAACTGTTGTTTCTGATCTCTCTCCTTTTATTGGGAAAAAGAATGCTACTGTGATCAACCATTCATCTGAACCAATTACAAACTCATATCTGAGAAAGAATAATCAAATCAGAAATGATGTATATTTCCTAAGAGATACTGGAAAATTGTTTTCACTTCACCAGAATGGAAATGTAAGTAGCGATACAAAGTGATGCTTAATATATATTCTATTAGTAGATTCAATTATCATCGGGCATTTCCATTAATGAAAATATTTGTCACTAAACTTTGATGGATGAAGGTGATCTATTAATGGAAAATAATAATTACTTTAAAAATAAATATTGATTCTGAAAGTTAAATTGGAAAAATTCTTGGCCATTTTCATTTATTTTGACAAATTATTCATTCCAATAAAATGCAAAAAACAAAACAAAAATATTTTATGCAAAAAAGAGGGGAAAAGACTGTGGAAAAACAGAATAAGAATCATCTTATTTAAAGTTGAAGAAAAAACATCAATCCTGTCTGTTTAATTTTCTATTTTTTTAAACACTTTTTTTTTGTATAGTGACTAATATACTTGATATTAAATGCATCTAAGAATTTGGATTTCTCACTGAAAAAATACTCTTCAGCTGCTCAGTTTTTGTTGCAATAAAAAAAAAAATCCAATTACCTAAGTCTTCTTTGCATATACAAATTTCTTCTTCAACATACTAATTTAAATTATACCATAGTATTAAATTGACATACTTAGAATGCAGAAGAAATTCTAGCTTTTTTTACCATTCTAATGTTTTCCTTGAATTTTATATCAGAATCAATTGGGGTTTTTCTAGAATCATGGGAGAAACTTTACACTTGACTAGCCATTTTCATGATATAACATGTGATTGTAAATGCATAGACCCACTGCTACATTGGATTCATTGTTGGAGATTTAAGAAAGATAAGTACTAGAATAAAGTTTTAATATTTATATTATTAAATGATATAGTTGCATAGATTACGGGTCATAGTTGACATGACAGATACAGAGGTGAATAGGATTCTTATCAGAATTAAGCTTTTGTAGTACTTTCATTCGATGTTCATGTCAAATTATTCATGTTGTTTGATATTCTTGAAACCATATTAGATCTCTGTTTTACACTTTGATGCATTTATTTTACTTCATTCACACAGAGAGCTTTCTTGGAGATAATCCTGAGCTTTGTAAAAGTGATCTTTTTCATATCCCTGATTTGCTTTTAATATTTTTTCTCTGATTTTAGTAGCACTTTTTGCATCCCAGAGATTAATTATATAGGTGTTGTTATGACAAAATGTTGAATTTCCAGGAACCTTGACAACATAGATACTATTCTGGTTGGTGCATTCTCAGCGAAAGAAACATGAAGTTTTAGGATCTACAAATCCTATTCTTTAGCAAAAATAAATAAATAAATAACTAGTTGGTAAATCAAAGAATAATTTATTAACTGGTTCTTGCCAAAATTCATTAACATCTTCAAGCTATTCTTTTTCCTGCTCTTAATTCTTTATCTCCAACTTACATATACTTCAGCTTCAAATAGAACATTTGAAAAATTATAAATAAAAGTGTAGTTGAAGTTTTATAAGGCAGGTAACATCCACAAGATTGAGTGATCACTTTTAATCTTGTGGTCATGTCATCTGCCTACGAACCATAAGGTCCTGAGTTCGATCCTACCTATCGCCAATCGCAACAGTGGTGACCTAGGACAATGCAAATAAAAATAAACACCCAACCTTCGTGCAGCTGTTGTGGCGCCCTCTACTCCCAAAAGTATTTAATAAAAGGGCAATGAATAATAAGCCAAATAAAAATAAATCAAGTTGATAAAATAATCAGCAAGTAAAAAAAAAGAAGACTGATATATAATCAGCAAATAAATGACTGATAAATAATCAGTAAATAAAAAAAAAAATAGCGATAAATAATCAGCCAAAAAAAAAATGTGTAAGACGCATTTAAAATTCAACAGCCAATTAGATCCCCACTTAAACAGCAAGAAGTTATCGTTTGTCTCTCCTCTCACTGGTGGGGGAGTATTGTAGTGGCAGCTTTAGAAGCCAGGTAACTTCCTCAAGATGGAGTGACCACTTTTAGTTTTGTGGTCATTTTATCTGGCTACCAACCATAAGATCCTGAGTTTGGGCTTAGCTATCGCCAATTGCCACAAAACTATTGCCTATGTTAAAATACCTTGTTGATCTTAACAAGGTATTTTAACATTTTAATGAAAGAATTTTTACCAAAATTTTAAATTCCATTAAAATTTAATAAAATTTACAAATTTTTTAAGGAGAAGAGAGAGAGAAAGCCCTGTTCACAATTTTGTGTATTAGTTGCTTAATTGGTAAATTCATATGAAAATATATGTTCCTCATGCATTAATGTTTGGAATTATTTTGATTTTATCTTAATTGTTTATATTCAGTAATTTTCTTGAATTTTGAATAGTTGTCACTCTTTATAATTTTATATTCATGAATAATATTTTTGAATAACAATATAGTGAAACGTTTGCTTAGGTTTTGTGAAATTTTGAAGATATGACTTATTTTAATTAAAGAATTGTGTTTTGCTTACCTTTGCATTTTATAAAGACACATTGCATGTTTTGTTTTTGTTCCTTAGAAAAATACATCGCTTAATCTATCTGCGTTTCTTTTGGATGAATCTTCCAAAAACAAAGGCAGCAGCTGGCTTCATTCTCTGCAGACTTCCGATTCTGAAGTTGCTCGAGAAGATGCGACTGGAAAGAAGAGAATACGAAATATTTTACTGTAAGTTTTTGTAAAAAAACAAGTGTTATTATCTTGTGAGAACACAATGCCATTTTGGTTTGAGTTTTTTGAAGCCTCAAAATGCATATGCAATAGATTGTTAATGAAACAAGATGCCTATCCAACAAACTGGAGATTTATCGCTTTTGAACATCCATTTGTTTTTTGCTCGGTTTTAACAATATTGTATTACTATTATGTATGCGTCTTTGAAAGTCTTTTTATTCTGCATGAAACAATTTTGTAATAATCTATTCCCAGGGCCGGCTATCTGGGGGGTGCAGCGGTTGCCATGCACCCGGGCCCCAAAACTGAGGTGACCCCACCGTGATTAAGAGTTAAAACAGTGTTCTGATCAAGTGTTCTCAAAGTCTACAAGCTTGTTTCCATGCAGCTGGCTGAGTATCAATTGAGGCCTTTATTAGGCAAAGATCACAGCGATATCTATAAAAAGGCAGAAAAAGTTCATCTATGAATGAGGAAATCCCCTTCAGACACGTTTAGACAGAGCGACATGCCTGGTGCCAGGAAGTTGAGGCTGAGGCTGGGTTCAAATGGACTTGCAAATCATCAGCTATCTACTTTTATCTATATCTAAAGTAATATTTTTTTCAGTCCTTTACATTGCCAGTTACTAAATGTAATAAATGCTGAATCTCCTTTCAACAAATTAAAATGACATAAAGGATTATCTTCGGGCAAGCATGCAGGTATATTGCTTAAATGCTCTTGCTAAACTAAGTATCGAAAAATAAATTGGAAAAATTGTCATTTTCGAAGAATAATTAATAGCAAAAAGAAAATCACGCATTATTAAATAATCATGCAACTGTTCATTTTTTTTTTTTTTTACTTTGCTAAAAATGTAGGGCCCAAAATGATTACTTACACCCGGGCCCCTATGTAGAGAAGGCCGGCTCTGCTCATGGGGTTGTCCTATCTGTGCATCTCTTCCTTGTCTTATTAATTCTTTTCTCTGGTCATAGGGTTATCAGCTTGACAAAATAAGTAAAGATCATTGAAATTCCAAAATAGAAAGTAATAATTAATGATTAATTAATTATATTTATTTTTAATTTTTATAAATAAATTTAAAGGATGCTGCATTCTTAGTGAATGAACATATTTGATATGCAAGTCAGTATTAATTGACAAGCATAGTGACATTCAAAGCATGCAGATTTGCCTTCAGTTAACAGATGTGAAATGTTCTCATATGATATTCGAATTGACAATAATATGAAGGTGTTTTTCTTTGTTTGCAAAATCATTCAAAGGTACAGATTTTAATTGTTTTCGTCCGTCAGCATATTTAAGTTTTTTTTTTTTTTTTTTTTGTTAAATTTTTAAAAAGCTCAAAATCAATGAAGATTGTTTAAAATTGGCTGCATAATGAAGCTGAAGACTAGAGTTTATAGTTGCTGAAAAATTTTATCTGCCAATATTTATACATATATATATGCGTGTGTGTATCTGTCTGTCTGTGATATGTATATATATATATATATATATATATAATGTGTTTAGAGGAGGATTTGCCGAGCAGATGCTAAAGTTACAGAGAATGGAAAAATCAGAAGAAGTAATCTGGGACCATAATGCCTGTGTGAAGAAAAAAAGAGGTAATGCTGTCATTTGAAATTCCAATCTTTATTGACATTAGATCGTAAACATTTGTGATTATATAGATTTTTAAATAATGCTGCAAATCTGAACTCTGGTCAAATAGATTTGTTGAAAATAAATTTACTTTTAATTTATTGGAATCAATATTGTTTCAATTTTTTGTATATCTTGAGTATTTAAAAGCAATTCTTCTTTATCATGTCACCTCAGTTAACATAACTTATCCTTTGACATAATTCTGCTGAAAACTCATAGTCCTGCCCTGCTTTATAAGTTAACAATACATTATTACATGGCTGTTCATCTATTTAAAATGAAACTGTAGGTTAATATATATATTTCATTGCCTAAAAAATATTGCAGGATGTCTGTTATAGAAAATTTAAAGATATTATCTTTGTTTTCTTTGTTAATCTCCAAACTTCTGTTCAAAAAGGAAAGGAAAAAAAAAAGTCATTCGATTTTTATTTATTAAATTTTTAAAAAAACTTTTCTAACTTGTTTCTCATTAATATTCATTGTTTTAAATTGCTCAAATGCATACAGTTGAAAATTACATATGACAGCTCATATGCATAAGTTAGGGGATATCTTTTTAACTGCACATTTCCCTCTTAGAATAGGAGGAAGAAATTTTGAACCAGAGTTATTATCAGTGAGGGGAAATAAATATGTATTCTTTTTTGTTTATTTTCTTACACAGTTCTTGTTTATTTGCTGTCAGTAAAATATTCTATCTTATTGAGTGTCATAAATGAATATGAATGTCAAGGGTAAAAGTCCCCTCCCCCCTTCATTTCAAAATACTTGCTATATAGGGGTAATATACACCTTTCATTGACTTGATTCTTCTTACATCTCCTTTTGCTTATCTATATATGGGAAGGAATTGTCCAAGGAAAATGTCCTATAGTCATAGAAATCGTTATTTTTAGCAGTATCATTATGGCTTATTTTTGCTTTTCCCTCTTTCTCATAATTATTTCTTTGTAAAGAATTTTCTTATTTATTTCAATATTAATGTTAATGAATTATTTTTTAAATATGCTTAAAAAATGACCCCCATTATCAAATTGTGTGTTGGCTTGTGTTCCCAATTCACTTTTATTCTTCTTTCTCTATAGTATTCTGATCTACTTTTGTTTCTTTTGTGCAATTCTGACCGGTTCTTTCTAATTTATTGCTAGTTACATATGTGCTTATTCATTTCTTCTGTAGCATTCTGTTGATAAATTCTGTGCCTGTAATGCCTTTTCGATCACATATTTTAGTGATATGTGTGAATGTTTAAAATGTGTTAAATGACATATTTAATGTGATCGTTATAAATGTTTTTCCTCTATTTGTTTGCAAAAATAGGAAAGCCATTGTCCTTGAAGCTAATATCTATTTCAAGCTCTTCAAACATAATTATTGCTCATTGCTTATCGCTTCAAACTGAAACATCCGAGTGTCACACTGGCAAAGATTGCGATGAAGTTTCTGCTGAACTCAAGCGATCTGAAAGAGTTCTTGTGCTTTTGAAAAAAGTTTTTTTCAATAAATTGTGCCTGAAAATTCAAAGTGTTTTTCATCTTTATCCTCCATGGTAAGACTTTTTTGAAATATCAATGCAAAAAATGTAAATTATTTAAATAGGCATTGCCATTTTAGTTTTTTTAAAAAACATTTCTAGGCTTTTGCACTAAAAATCTTTTAGTAGATGCTTTTAAGTTCTTTCTACCTTGCTTTTAGATTGAATTATAAGTGGGTTACTTTCAGGAAAACTTTAAACTGAAGAACTCGATGCTAATTCAGCAATTTCCCCAAATGTTTTAGTTCAATAAGCATTTATTAAAAATAAAAACTCTCGATGATTTTAATCCTGAGTTCTGTACACTAATAGTTCTCAAACTGATAGTATCATTATAATATGAAATTACATTATTACTGTCTTTTTACTAGATAATACTTATATTAAGGCTGGGAGATGACTGAATTTCATCATCACAATATATAAGATAAATAAATTCTTCTTGTTATATTTAGACTTTATTTACTGATTTTCACTAACTTAGTCACTAATATCACAGTAATTTTCATTTTATTTATTAAAATTTTTTTTAAATCTATGAAGTAAATTAAATATAGGGATATTGAAATCATTTCAATAGATAATGTTACAATAACATTCTTTTATGTCTTTATTTCTTAGTACATCATAATATTTTATTTTGAAGAAATTTTAAATGCTAATTAGAAGGCCTTCTTTAAAGTTAATTTAGTGAATTTCAATTCCTTCCCTTTGAACCTTGACAAATGCATGCACATAATGCTAAATTAAGAAGTCAGAATCCTGAATTCGAAAATTAAGTCTGATATCATGGACAATTTTTTAAATTAAAAATGTTTTAAAGACATTTAATTTAAATATGCAACTAGAATTTTACAACAATTTGTAGACAAACAGGTTACAACTAAAGAGGCATAAACATAACTTTTCAAAAATTGAAAAAAAAAAAAGTGAAAAGATAATTCCAAAATGTGCATGAATGTTAAATATTGTGTATATTTATGCAAGAATATTACAATACATTGAAAGTTTTAGAAAATCCCTTCAATTGGCAAACAGTTAATGCATGGACAAATAAAAGAAAAATGCTTCTATAGATATTATCACTCATATAAACTCATTGCAAATGTAACCAATACCCTTTCAAAATTCTTGCATTCCTGAATATAAATAACATTTTCTGTTATTCTATCAACATTTATATACTGTGAAAATTGAATTATAAAATGAGAAAGTAGAATATTACAGTTATAAATCAGATTATAAAAATGGCTTTTATAAATTGAAAAATACCACTAAAAATGATATTATAAAATTGGGATATTTCAACAAAATTAGTTTAACTGGAAAAAAAAAAGATCCTTCAAAAGACAGCAAATTCAAATTAGGAAAAAATAAATGAAACTACGAAAAAGTGTGAAATAAGTACCAACACATTATCCAATCATATAATCTAAAATTGTTAAAGGGAAGAAAAAAAACATTTATGATTCCACCAACATATCCACCACAACTATTGACATTGCTTATTTTATCACCATAAAACTAGTTTCATTGTCATATAATTGAAACAAATGGGGAAATGCTGCTGATTCCTTATGTTTTTGAAACCTTGCATGCTTGATCCACATTTATATGCAACAAAATTTAGATAGTTATAAAATCATGAGTTATGATCTATCATTTGTATTTATAATCAAGTTGAATGTGTGTGTGTTTACCTACAGTTACCAAATTTGGGGCATATTTGCCACAAAATTTCTTCTGTTTCAATTTTTTCAAATTTTTAATTAAAATCTTTTGTTAAAAGTGGATTTACCTGTAGAGAACTTCTTATTTAATTATTTACTTCATTAAAAATTATATGATTATTTACTTTATTCAAACCATTTTTTAGCAGATGTATATCTATTACAAAATATTTCAAACAAATTGGTTAGAATGAGATAAATTATATTTTTTGTAAAGCCAATAAATGCTCTGATGAATTTAAAATTTTTACATAGATTGTTTGATCTGTGAATCATATTTAATAAAATATTGTTGTGACATTATTATTTTAAATAAAAAGAATTGCACTCCAGTTAACTAAATTAGTCACTAACAAAGCAAATCTGAATTATGAAAATTTATATTGCTTTCCTGTAAAAATGCATAAGCCTAAACCTTTTCATCCGCCATTTTAAAGAACATATCCCAATCAGTGACCAGAGTTTCTTGAAGGCTTACTATTAGATACATTTGTGTTTGCTTGTGTGATGTTTCTCTACACGCCAGGCTATCTGACCTAGACTTATCAAACATGGCCCATATATACTTTGGAGGATGGAAATGTGCTCCACAGAATGAATTTTATTAATCTAAATTATAAACAACTATCAACATATAGATTTGGGTTATCTAATGTGAAATGAGCTGCAATGAATGTTGTGGTACAAAACTATTTTGCTATACATCTAGCTATGCACAAAATGTAGCAGTTACATTAACATAAAATATATGCAATATTTTAACCACATTTCATCGCTTGATTTTAGGTTTCTATGACATAGTTCCTATCAGGATAATCAAATAAAAATGGATTTTAGAAGAACATTGAAATAAGAAAATCCATACTTGTGGAAAATTATACAAAGAATATAAAATATATTAATTATAAAAGTTTGAGTTAATATCTATTAAACCTCGGGAAAAAATTGTTTATGCTTATGGACTCATTGGATTGGGGTTCATTGTGGGTCATGCTTTGTTATCAATAAATCAATTTCTTTCTTTAAAAAATTTATATTTAAAAATCTGTTTTTTTCCCCCTTTGATATATCAAAAATCGGTATTACCCTATTGCAGACATTTTATGAAATTACTCAATATTGTGGCAACATTTGTTACTGTCTTTTCATTCGTATTTTTGTTTCCTGATTGAAAATTGATAAATATAAAAATTGGTATTATAGTGTTATCACTGCTATCATTTTCAGTTACCATCTTGAAAACTTCATTTAAATGATAAGAGCTAATTTCAGTTGGTTTTCTTCATGCATTCTACTTATTATTTATTTTACTTGGAAACTTATGGCATTATAATAAATTTTTCATGTATGCAGTATAAAATTTGATTTTGCCACTTATTAAAAAAGGATGAGCATTTGAGCTAAGAAAGGTTTCAAAACTGAATAATAATTAAATATTCTTTTTCCTATTTCTTATTTCATCTGCATTTACATATTTTAAACTTGTAAGTGGGATTCCTTAATTGCTAAGTTTTCCTTTCTTATTCTTTTCTGTAAGAAATACTTTAATGTTACTTTGAAAGTCATTTTATGGATTTTCCTTATTTGAAATAATATATATTCGATAACTTCAGTAGCATGAGCTACTGATATTCTGCTAATATGTTTGTGTTTTTCCCCATAAACTTTGCATTTATTTCCACAGTTTTGTTTTTTCAAGAAATCAAAGAGTCACCTTGAAAATTATTTCTGGAAGCATGTTTCAAAATTCTTCATGTGGTCATTCTGCTTCACTTCAATTATATTGCTGCTACCATTAGAGCACCTTTTTGTTTGACCTTTTCTTTTGATCAAGAACTGGATAAATATAGAATCGTCTTTGCTTGAGAGCTCTGTTTTCTATCTTACTTTTATAATGGAGATGAAATTGACTTCAACCAGCAAATGAAATTAGAGAAATAGTTGAAATTCCTAATTATTAGGTTAATCTAAAAAAAGTGAATGATGTATTGAAACAAATGCCATTGATTTTGAGTGGAGGCTTTGTCATTTTGCCCTACTACATAACTTATAGCTGCATTCACCAATAATTCTCATCTAAATATTTACTTGCTGTTATTATTATGACCCTATTGAGTATTATTTGAGTCTCACTATTATACACTTTTATTTATCTTGATTTATTTCGTATTTCTAAAGATGAAATTTTGTTATGCGTTTTTCATTGAGAATGCCAGAAGCAAAATTCCAGTATTGTAGAGTTCTAGAATTTTGCACACTAATGTATTATTGAAAATATGCTCTATTGTGTCATTTTCAAAATTTAAATATTAATTGATTGATTAATTTAATTCCTTATGGTGCCACCTGATACTGAATTTGAGTACACAAAATTAATGTTATTATTTTATGTTATTTGTAATAAGAAATTATAAAGTAAAGACTAAAAGACTTCTATTTATTAGCTGAAAAAATATGATTAAAATGTGGAATTTATTATTTTTTATAACAATGTGTCACATTATTCTAATTTTATTAACACATTGTATGCAGGACAAGTACTAGTACGTTTTCCGACAATTGATACTTGAGCACGAGTCACGTACTAGTGAGGGTTAGTGTAACAACACGGTTTGTTTGTGGGTACAAAATTAACAGTATATACAGAGAAATGAAACTGAAACTATTATAAATTTATTCATTAAAAAAATATTTTGTGTTTACAAAAATCTTATGGTTATTATTTATATATTTGTTTATATATTTCAATATAAAATACGAAAAGTTGGTTAAAAAATGAAATAATTTTCGATCTATTGAGATTTAACTGAATAACTAAATTGACTTATAAAACGCCCGCTCACGGTACAATTCCTCTGCGAAATATACAAGCACACGAGGTGTTAATTTAATATTGTGTTTTTCAGTTTTTGTTTCAATACTTTGAATTAACATTTCATTAAAAAAACATTGTATTGGAAACCAATTAATTATTCCTCCATGCAAATATAAGTTTCTGTGGGCTAAATTACTTTTAAACAGCAAAACAAATTGAAATTCCAAATTAACTGATTCATTAAGTTGCATGAAACTTTAAAATAAAAAGCATTATACTTTAGAATAGTCTCATAGATTTAGTATTATGACTGTAATAATGAGTGCTGTTAAAAATCCTACAGTCCACGCTTCACTTTGATAAAAAAATCCTCTTTACTTCTCATCGATATTTTATGAATGATTTATATTTCAGGCAAGCATTGTACATTCCACAGGTATCTTGTCCACTTATTCTGTGTGCCAAATTCATTGATTTGAATTCTATTGAAGATAATCTGATACAAGAGAAAATTCTATACAATCATCCGAGTAAGTACATTATTAGGAATATTTCATTAGATCATTTAGAATATTAAATTATATTGCCACGAAGGAATCTTGGCAGTTTATACATGCAGGGTCTCCTTGAGAGCAATTTAATGATAAACGAAATTATTTCGGAATTCATAGCAAAATATAATTGAAAACATGCTTGCAATTATTTGAGGTCAGAGGAATCATTTTAAATATTTAATCAGAATGTTTAAAAAGCATTTGGCAACTTGTGCCAAAATGGCAGTTGTGATTCTAACTATACACGAGTGCATTAACAGTTCTATGTTTTACCAGCTAAGCTATGGGGACTTGGTAAAATTTTGGTC
Organism: Argiope trifasciata; assembly: GCA_026543055.1. Classification (NCBI taxonomy): domain Eukaryota; kingdom Metazoa; phylum Arthropoda; class Arachnida; order Araneae; family Araneidae; genus Argiope; species Argiope trifasciata. The sequence goes on along the minus strand of JAPMOQ010001478.1, from coordinate 213,060 downwards.
TATAAATCTCTTTTAAAATGACTATATATGTCTTGGATCAGTTTGGATTAATAATTTTCTGTCTGGAACATGTTATGGGTATTTTATAAATATCTTGTTTCTCAAGAGCAATAATTAGAATAACAACTAGCAAAATTGAAACATTTACGACCAAAAAATCAGAAGTAATAAAGAATCTGGCCTGATTCTTTATTACTCCTTATTCCTTGGTTGTAAATTTTTCAATTTTGCTAGTAGTTATTCTAATTGTTGTTCAGTTCATTTGTGTTTTAGTTGTAGCAGCATTAGCCCTCTCTAAATACAATGTATATTTATTCTAAAGGTTCAATAAATTCCATAGGTAAAGTTCATCTATAGTTTTTGTTTTTGGATTGATTGTTTCTCAGAAGGACAGTCATTCTATACGACTGACTTCTTTTTCATTTTATTTCTCCTGATCACAACATGGTTTCACACATAGCACATGAACAATATTATTTTAAATTTATCTCTCTATCTCAGAAAGGATTAAATTTTACACTGACAGAAACTACATTGTGTATTACACAATCTATCAGATGTGATCTGATAGATTATGTATTATTACACAGAGATCAAACTATCTTATGAGTTTCCAGAATGTTTGTGTTTTCATATAGTCATACCATGTTTTAGGTGCACGGGGCATCTTTCAAAGTTTGGAGTTATAATATCGATGGCATAATGGCTATAGTTTTTATTCTGATCTTCCTGGATTCATAGTATGGCAGTTACACAAATGAACTTCAGGAGTAACTTGTATACATAATTAGAGCAGAAGGAAAACAAAGTTTTGGTCTCATCATCCATGAAATAGAAATATGCAAAAGGTAAAGGCATTTTTCTGCCTAATTGTATTTCTTCTAAGCAAGTTTTATACCTTTATAGCAACTGGGAAGATTTCATTCTAGTTTTTCTGTACCATATCAACATACTTAAAAAACATATCGACCAGAATTTTTTAAAATGGCTCCGTCAATCCATTTGTTTTATGATAATAAACAAGGCCGCTGTTACCTGGTTGGTAGAGCATCAGTCTCGTAATTAATAGATAGCAGGTTCTGTCCTTGTCTCGGTCAAAGACTGGTAGTGGGGACATGTTCAATAGGTCCTCCAAGTTCCCATAACCTCTGGGAGTACTGAGTTGATCTTCGGGCTTGGGATGACCAAGTGGCATTAGACCCACCCACCCATGATAATAAACTACTGCTGTAATTGATATTGTACAGTTTTGGAAAATGCCAGACGGACGAATTATCCACAATGTTATTTAAAAAAGTTATGCCTGGCTACAAAGCATGTTTTGTGTTATTTACTTTCCAAATTCAGAGTTTAGAAAAAAAATTTGTGAATGGATTACAAAGTTTTTTGCTTTCCTGATAGGAGTTACGAATTGATGAAATTTCAGAAACTTTAATATAGATAACTCAATTACTTTCATTTTTATTTAGAAATGTGATTCATCGATCTAGAAAGATTTGTTGTCATGTACACAAAGCTTTATTTTTATAATTTTTTTAGACATAGATTTTTTAGTGAAATTTTTTTTCTCTTCTCAAATATTGATTTGGTAATTGATATTTATTCATTTTTCTTCTAGGATTGCTACCGTTGTCTTCATCCTCAACAATAAACTCTCATCAAGCCTCTAATTGTTTTGGTGAAAATTTTTACTGTTGGAAACCGCCTAAATCATTGTGTGCCAGAATGCAGAGAATATGGAAAGTTGAAGGATCCAACAAAGCCGTATTTCCTGTTGCAAGCATAACTAATTATTGTAGGTAAAGAACCACAGATTGTATGAGAAATTTATAATTTTTTTTTTTTCACATTTGTTCTAAGCATATTTTTAAAGTTTCTGAAATACTATGAAAATATTAAATAATGCGTGGAATATACGTGTATTCCCAAATTCAACCATAAATTCTATAAATGGAAAGTTCCAATCATTCAAAAAATTTAATTTAATATTTTTTTATTGTTTCAGTACTTTAATGATTATTTCAATGTTTTATTCATTTTACAATATTCTAGGTATTCATTACTTATACAAGATCAAGATGGACTATTTTATGAGCTAGTTCTTCCTGCAACTCATTTTTTACCACATTTTTGGAAAGAATTTATTTTTCAAGCTGAGGGGAAATGCTATGAATTTCAAAATCTTCATGCAATTAACAGATTGTGCTTGAAAAAGTAAGATTTGTTGATTTTGAATGTAGTAAGCCCTGTGCAATATGAGTAAACTTTGTTATTAAATTAATCAAAGAGATTATATTATTTACTTATCCTAATATATTTAATGGGATAAAGCCTTATTTCTTTTTCATTAAAAAAATGTTAAATTAGTTAAGGCTTGCTTTTTATATAAGGGTGCTATTTTTTGCAAGGAATTAATATTGCTCTTATAGTTTTTGTTTTTATATGATATAACATTTTCATATAACAACTAAACTGATTTGCTTCATATTATAACTCTTTACAGATTAGTGACTGCATCATTAATATCTTACACACATAGTGATATTATATTCTTAATTAATTTTCAGTGGAAAATTTTGGGGGATATTGCTTCTATTTTGAAAGTTGGTATAATTTATGCAAAGTTAAATATTATAATATTATTGTTACTAAATATTAATTAAAATAGGAAACAAAAATGAAAAGAAATTGGAAAGATTTTTACTAGTATTTCATAAATAGGCACATCTTGTAATAATTTTAAAAGAATAACTGATAATTTTTGCTTGGGATAATTATTGACATAACTCCAAATAGTTTGAATTCTTTATTGTCTTTCATAATATTTCTCTTTATTTTATCAAATAGATCAATCTTCATTGTAAAATTATTATTCCTGGACTCTTTATAACAATTGCTTTATGATTTTATTAATTAAGAGCACTTTAACTCCTTTCCTACTATCTCTGCATTCACTATCAGCTGGCTTTATAATATTCATTTTGTCATTCATCACATTTTTTTTGACTTTTTTATGTATCTAAAATTAATGTGTTAGTAATTTCTTCTCATTGTTTGTACAATTCTTTTGCTTCATTTCCAATATATTAAGGCCTTCTATGGCATTTTATATATTGATGAAGTTTCAATGCTAGATAGATTAAACACTGAAGCAGATGCATATGTTTCATTTCATATTCTGTCAATCAACTCTCTTCAAAAGTTTGGCATATTGCTTTTTGTACCTCCTATAATGAATAAAAAATTGTTTGAAACTATATATGGAGATCACATAATGTTGTTTAAACTTAAAAAAAAGATAAGAGAAATTTCTCTTCAGCTTAGATATTGAATTTTAGAATATAAATTTATGCATGGTATAAGGTGAACTGAGTTCAAAGTCGATGTAAGTAATAGGGTTCAACATTGTAAATATTTTGTAAAAATTACTTATAGTTTTAAGATTTCAATTTTTTTTATAAGTTCAAGTAATTTTATAGCGCATTTAAATATTATCCAAACATAAATATGTATATTAAATTCTTCAAAATCATTTATTTCATCCATTTCTATTAATTAGATGTCCACAGCTTTCCAGAGTATTGGAATCACTTTCACTGATACAAAATGATAGAAAAGTGAGTGAGAAATTTCAAAATTGAATAAAGATTTCATGTATTTTTTTCACTTCTATCATATTACTATTTTTTTTTATCTTTTAAATTTCCTATGCTTTGTATTTTGTCATGTACAGTTAAATGCTTTTTAATATTTAAGCTCAACATTTAAAAATTCTTTGGAAAATTATCATGGGTTCTTTTCTCTTAAGAACATCATAACTCTTACTGACCATATTCAATGTTAGGGAAAAAATCATTATATTTATGTTTGAATTTTGCCTCTTGGAGAAAGAAAATTTTCATAGACATGAAGGAAAAGTGTAATTACTATTATATTTCATTACAATCATGCCTTTCAGTTAAAATATTTTTAATTCTTTTCTATTATATTTCATTCTAGTTACCTATGACGACCAGCTAGTTTATCAGGACTAATGGTTATAAAATTTTCAAATAAATCTTTTATGTTGTGGCCTTATTATTGATTTCCCAGTGAAAAATTTTTGAATTTCAAATATAGTAGACATTTACCATGCACTATTTTAAGTCTAATACAGTTCTATTAATTGTCATCATTCATTATTTATTTTTTCATAGTCAAGCATTGCGTTAATAGTAAATAAACAGTTAAGTTCAGCTCAATGGAGCAGACATTGGACAACAGTCAAAAGTTGAACAAAGTTTCTCTTTCTGAAAAGCTCTTTCTCAGCACTTTGTTCTGATTCAATTGTGTACAACTGATTTTGCTATGTAAGGAAAATGTATGATATGTATTAAACATGATAGTACGGAAATAAAAGGATATTAATTTATAAAATGCAGTAAGTAATCATAATTTGTATAAATTAAATGTATGTTTTTTCATAAACTTGGATTAATATTTATCAACAAAAATTTTGTGTATCTCAAAAGATGACTGAAGAATGCAATAATAAAAGTTGAATAAGACATTTAGTGTGTAGTCATTACATATAAAATTTCATTATTGAAATGATAGTCTATCTCAAAATGTATACTATATCTGTTTAAAAGTAATCTTCCTCTGTGTGTGAATGTGGTAATTCAAAATTCCGAATTGAGCTATTGAAATTCAGCTTATATGTGAAATCAATCTGCAATACAAGGTAGAAGAGTTAGTTCTAGAATGTGTATTTATTTAATTTCAGCATATACAATGAAGTTAAATACAGTACATGCTAACACTAAGAAGTAGATGAAAATTACTTCTGTTTGTAATAAAATTTCAATCTTAAGCTTTTTTTTTTCACATTTTGAAGGCAAAACAACTTTATATTGAATGAGTAGATTTAACTGTTTATATTTATTATTTAATGTATTATCAGATTTTTCCCCTTTTTATTGACCAGTCTTCACCACATATATATAATCCTGCCTCCACCTATTTGCAAAATGCCGGAACAGTTTCTTCAGTATAAGATCAGTCATGTTGATCCCTTTGAAAACTTTTCATCTAATAATGTAGTTTCTTTTTTCTAATAAGGGTTTAAAACAGGAGGTTTATTATCAACTGGCATTCCATGATTATTCTGTTACCCCCAAAGCAATCATTGAAAAAGGGTTTCCCGCATTCTGTTCTGTACATTTGCAACTACTCTCTAATCTTTTTGAAGTAAGTTATATTATGTTGATTTGTTTTAATTTCTAAACATAGAAAAGTTTATATTTAAATAGTACAATAGTAAGAATAAGGCATAATTATGTAATAGAAAATTATGTGCCCTAAAGCAATTTTTAAGATATTGTTTTTAGTAATCTTTAATGACAAAAAAATATAATAATTTAATTGTTAATAAGCTAATTTAAAAGGACTTATTCCTATCCAAACAATCATTTGAATAACACTTTGCTGTTACATTATATATTTGAAATGATCATTTAAGGACAATTTCTGATGAAATTCTTCTTAATTTTATTATTTTAAAATCAATTTCTTTTATAAAAAGACCTGTATCATTTCAAAATAATTATATATTTTTTAAAAAGTTATATTAAATTAAATTTTTTAAAAACTTTTACTGTGAAAAGGATATAAGTAAGGATTTGTGATTGATTTAATGATCAAAAATTAAATTATCATTCTTTTCAATGAAAAATGGTGGATAAAATAAAGACTAATTTGCTGAACATTCTATTGAAATATTTTGATTCTCAAGGCATAGCATGAATAAAAACTATTCTTTTATGTATATTTGTGTGAAAATGCTCTCTTTAGAATATTAATAAGGAAATACAATAAATTAAAAGAAGAAAAAAAAACTGATAGAATATGCTGAACCAATTATAATAGATTTTGCATTAAATATACAGAATTTAAGCATCTTTTTAAAAACAATTAGTCAATTGACATTGCTAGGAAGAAAAAAAGCAGACTCAAATTTTGAAAAAAACTATTAACTTTTTAATTTATTAATTAATGGTCTATTTACTATATTTGAGTTGGACAGCTTTGCTGAAGGCGATAAAATCGGAAAAATCATCTCTTCAGATTCTGTAACTTAGATATTTTTAATTTTAGTATCTGGAGTTCTTTGCTTGTTAATACTGTAATCCGCTGAGATGTGCATACATTCTTATCTAAGAACCATGTTTTTTATAGCTGCATCCCTGCCTTGATTTCATGTATGGCTTTGTCATTTAGATTAGACAAACTTGACATTTGTTATTAATAAACTCAATGGATTATGATGAACATTAACTGTAATAAGTATTGAACATTATGGGGAAAACTGGGTCCATCATCAATGTTTTTTGTTTTCTTTTAAAGAAAAGTGTTTTAGACACAGTTAGTACATGGCTGCCGATCTGGAATTTTAAATATTTTAGCAAGTGTTGACATCAGTCATTAATAGATTTTAAACAGCGTTGAGAACTGGTACTCTTATTGAATAGTACATTTTTTTCTACTGAACAAATGTAATAAATGGTATATTCATTTGTGTGAGAACCTTAAAAATTCATATCTGCTAATGAATTGCTTTTTGTGTAGCATTTGCCTTCTCATCATTCGGATAGGAAAGGTTATTTAAGTTAAGCTTCATCTTGCAAAAGTAGTATGGTGCTATCAGAAAAATTGAATATATTCCTCTGCCTTTTATTTATTGCCACTTATAGAGAAAGAGTTCTTATTTCTGGAATTCTTTGCCAGTTTTTTTGTAATAAAATTAATTATAATGAATCTCAAGCATATAACCTAAAATACTGTTATGACCTTTGCTGTACTGAAATCCTCAATCTATTGATCAAATAATATAATAAATTTAGGACTGTTGAAATTAAACTTGGGAGATTTAATTTCAGCAGCCTGTTTTATTTCCTTAATTTTAATTTTATTTTTGTTATGTGTTTTAATATAAGTATATTTTTATGATATATATATATAACCATAAAAGCATTAAAGTAATTAACTCATTTCCTGAGTCAACAAAAATTAAATAAAAACTAATTAGGTTGAAATCGAAATTAAAATTTAATTCGGAATTAAACAACAAAAAGTTTACAAAAATGAAATAAAACCTATTTATGAAACAAATCTAAATTAATATAATTATGAAAACGAAACTAATTATGGAAACAAAACAAAAAAACTGGAATCTAAACTAAAAATTATTTCAAATTCAAACAAGTTTAAAATTAAAAAAAAAAATACAATCATTGTATTTAGTAAGTGCAAATGCAGCTACGACTAAAATACAGATGAATCAAAATTAATTAACAAAATAAGTCAAGCAAAAAGAAACACAACCAAATCATAACTACAACCAATAATAATAATTAAAAAAAAAATCTGGCCTGAAGACTTTGTCAAGGGTCACTCTCACCCAAGGATTCAAAATAAGGGATTTTTTGTGTGAGGCAACGAACAATGTCCAAAAGTATTGACCCTTCATGACCCGAAAATTAAGGCAATAGAGACATACCAATTTTAACAGCAAAAAAACACAAAAACAAAGCAACATTAAAAACATCACCAAACGAAACAAAAATATATAAAATAAAACTACATAAGAATATTCAACTAAAATTAAAATGAACCACCCAATTGATTAATTAAGCTTTTTAATTAATTAGGCTTATTTTGTTTATGTGTATATATATCTTTCACTGGACTATTAAATTATGTTTATTTAATTTCCTTTTACAGTTGGTTTTTTTTTAATACTCTCAGACCTTGCAAAAGTTGGTATTGATTCCTAATGCTGTCAAATATTAAACCAGTAACATTGAAGATTACTAGTTTTACATCTCATCTCAGTTCACTTTTCTCTCAGTCTGACTCGACCAAATATGTTCTTTATTAATTGCACCCTCCTTGTATAGTAATTGCATAATGATTAATATAATAGTTTTTAAAATTTGCTGGCCTCCAAGTCTGTATGATATGTTATTTTTTTCAACTTTACAGGAGGAGAATATTCATCGTTTTTCCTGCATTGGTAAAATAATATTCCAGTTCAAGAAAACACTCTATTTATGTGATGATTCTATTCCAAAATATGTGCGGCTCGAGTCCCTATATCCACTTCCTTCTGAACCTTCACTTGTTGGCTCATTGGTTTTTATTAGAGATGCTCAATGCCTTGAAGGTTAGTAAACAAATTCTCTCATTTGGATTTTATTGAAAATTAATGCTTATATGTGAATTTTCTCAATAGATCTGTGTGTTATATATGATAATGATTTATGGTAATATTTATGCTTATATTCACTGCTTAGCATACCTTATTGAAAAGAATTGAAACATTTTCTTATTTTTCATTTTTATACATAGGTTGTCTTTTTCTGGACTGTTTTAGTTCATTTATCAAATTATCAGAAGATTCTCAAATGGAGGAAAGTCTGAAACGGTCATGTGGAAAAAGATTTGATCTGCTTACAAATGTAAATTTACAAAATGTAATTTCTTTTGAGCTCAAAAATTCTACGTTTGTCTTCATAACAGGTAAGTTTATTTCATCTTAAGATCTAGTATTTAATAAAGAGCATCCTCTTTTCCTTGTTTTATATTTATTGAATGAAAGAAAGTGAAATTATGATCTTAAATATATTTTTTTCTTCTGTTTCTCCTATATAATAAAAATTTCAAATATTGTTAAGCAAACATGAGTTTGTTAAATGTTATTTTTGTTTAAATCATTTGGATAGAGGCTCTTATTTTTAGATATATCAGTGAGGATTCAAGTCATTACTTCAATAACATTACAAGTAGGAAGGGACAAATATTTGCATCGTTCAAATTCTTTTGCCATATAGTATAGGTTTCAGGTTCGAGACTCGATTCCACCGAATAACCATAGTGTAAGGGGGTCTCTTGCACGTTAAATCCATCAGACCAAATGTCCTTCCGCTGTTGTGGTGGCAGCTCAGGTGTTGTCCTCGTCATCTGACCATGGATCAAAATGACGAGGTCCGTCCCCAAATAACCCTAGTGTTGCTTTACAACAGGATGTTAAAATAACTAAACTAAGCCAGTATAGAATTAAAAGCTGAAAGAAAAAGTTTTGTTCCATTATTGTTCCTTTTTAAGCAGATCGAGGTCTTTCTGCAGCCAAATATTGATTTTATTCTCTTAAGTTTTATGTAAATGATAATCAGTTGGTATGCAAAGCCTCAATTTCTTGTATATTCCATAATAAGCATATTTTGCACTTCGTGGTTTAGTGAAGGAAATTAAAAATAGTATTTTGTTTCTTATTAACTATGAATTTTGATCCATTGTGCAATTCTAATGTTAAAAGAATATGCTAAATTCCATCTAGACTTGGTATTTTCATTTTTAAATTGACCTAGATTGGCAAACAGGTTTCTTTTTGACTCATTTAGCAAAGGTTTAGATTTTTTTGATGTTTATAAATTGTCCTATTCACTGGCAGATAAAATTATTTTTTGTTAAATTTCATTGACGTTCGAGGTGGGAAGCTCATTATTATCATGCGGCTGAATTTTTTTGGCAGTTACAATGTATGTTAAGAGTTCTTTTTATGTTTATATGATATTCAGTTTTGTAAAACCTTTGCTTGATTCATTTTGTATGAAATTTTTTTTAAATGTTTTTTTATTTTTCATTTTTATACATAAATTATCTTTTTCTGGGCTTTTATTGTTCATTTACCCAATCACCATAAGATTTTCAAATCAATGAGTCTAAAACAAAGTGTAGAAAAAAGATTTTCTATACATCTGTTCCAGGCTGTTATAAAGGGAAGTAAAATGCTGATACACAAAAAAATTAGTCTGAAAGAATGGGAGGAAATGTTTTAAAACTTAAATAAACAATATTTGTGTTCTTCTTTATTAAAATCCATGATCATTATTAATAGTTTTCTGCCATTTTTTATATTGAAAATATATTATTAACATAGACATTTTAAATGTTTATTTGTTGAAAACCTAGCCATTGTTTTCTCATATTTGATCGACTGCTGCTTTGTTATTTTTATTATTAATTGTGCTTCTTGTATTAAGCACACAGAAAATTCTATGATTTATTTTAGGAGAAGTTGTTGATGTTGATGAAAACAATGCTATTACCTGGTTGCAATGTAATCTATGTTTTAGTGAAAACTTGGTGCAAGATTCTAAGTAAGTCCAAATCTTTGAAGAAACATTCAGCATAATTTGCTTTTAAATGTAAAAATTAAGATAATGCTATCATAATCTGTTTAATGGTAGTAATGATTTGTAGAGATATAAAAGCTAAAACGAACAAAGACTATTTACTCTATGTAATTATATTCAACATTATTTTTTTTTTGCGGTTTAGCATAAAATGAGAGATAGAAAAATGTTATTTCATGATTTCAGAACAGTTCTAATTGGTAATATTACTGTGATATAAGCCATATTTTAATTTCCTTATCATAAACTTAAAGTATTATTTGAAAAAAATGCTGTATATATAATACTTTAGATTCCTGTAAGTTATTTTTTTTTAAGTGTTAAACTGAATTAACTTGGGCATTTTGAGTAATAAACTATTATTTTTTTTTAATAAATTACATAATTTATCTAACCCATCTAAGCAATCTTTTATTATAATTAAAGATTTTTTTTTCTTTCCTATACATTTGTATTTGAATGCATTATTAAAATGAAAATAGTTAGATTAATGTACATTTGAAATTTTCACCTTGATAATTTTTGTTGGATTGGTACTATCTGTACATTACTTACATACTGAAAAAATTGTTCTTACTAAAGAAAATGTTTTTAAATTTTAATTGGATGTTTAGTTCAGAATTATTCAAAATTAAATTTCAAGTCATATTATTTCTCAAACAATTTTACATTACTTTGATATTCAAATAATAATAATTTTTATTATTGAAATCAACTTTAATTAATTAGAAAATATGTTTTTGTGTGTGTGTTTTAAGAGTTATAAATAACAATAAACTTTAAATGGTGTAGATATAAGTGAACAATTTCCAAAATATTTGTATGCTTCATGATAACAGATTAATTTATTACCTGGAAGACAGTAAATTGCTACATCCATCCCAAAGTGGATTTAGAAAAGGTCGTTGCACTCTCGATAATATTTTGGCTCTTGAAACCGATATCCGTCTCTCTTTTTTACAGAGAAAACATCTAGTTGCTATCTTTTTTGATATTGAAAAAGCATATGACAGAACTTGTAGGTATGGAATTTTAAAAGACTTACATGACATCGGATTAAGAGGAAATCTTCCCATATTTATAAAGAATTTTTTAAAACTCAGAAAATTTCAGGTCAGAGTGGGAACAGAGCTTTCAAATTTTTTTATTCAGGAGGAGGGTGTTCCCCAAGGTAGTGTTCCCCTCTTTATCGTAAAACTAAATAACATTTTAAAACAACTATCCCCTTTTGTGAAAGGATCATTAATGTTGATGACCTGTACATATCCTGTACAGGAAAGAATATGAATTTTATCCAAAGACAACTGCAGATTGCAATCAATAGTATTAATCAATGGGGTAATGATAATGGCTTTACTATTTCTACTTTGAAAACCGCTTGTGTCCATTTCTGTCAAAAACGCAATATTCATTTTGACCCTGAACTAAAATTAAATGGAGAAAACATACCATTTGTCAATGAAATTCGATTTTTGGGTGTTATCTTTGACAAAAAGCTCACCTTCTTGCCTCATATACAGCAGTTACGGAAAAAATGTGAAAGGTCTCCAAATATTTTAAAAGTATTATCGACTACAGCATGGGGGGCTGACAGAATCTCCATGCTTAAGATTTACAAGGCTACTGTACTCTCTAAGCTCGATTATGGCTCTGTAATTTATGGCTCCACTAGAAAAAGTATATTGCAAAAATTGGACCTAATTCACCCTGCAGCTCTTCGTTTATGTACAGGAGCTTTCCGAACTTCTCCCATTAAAAGCCTATATGTCGACAGTTTTGAACCATCCCTTGAATCTAGAAGGCAAATGCTTTCATTGAATTATTATTTTAGGATTAAATCAAATGTAAGCCATCCATTTCATAATTTTGAACTGCGTCCTTTTTTTATTCGATTGGCTGAAGCCAGGCAATCCTTTATTCCTGTATTTCATAGGAGAGTGCATAGCATTCTTACAGATTTAAATCAACTCCATTTAAAAGTAACCCTTCAACCAAAAAATAAGTTCCCTGCTTGGAAAATTCCTGTTTTTCATTATTTAAACCCTTTTGCAAATTTTACTAAATCTGACACATCAGATGTCATCTATCAACAAATATTTCTCGAGCACAGGCAGCATTATGTTGACTTTATTCCAATTTTTACAGATGGATCCAAATCAGCCAATAGTGTATCTTTTTCAGTTATTTTCCCGGACAATGTGTTTTCATTTAAAATTAATTCTTTCTGTTCAATGTTCACAGCAGAGATAACTGCTATTTTATACGCACTAGAAGAAATCTATAATAGACTACAAAAGCAATTCATTATTTACACAAACTCCCTTAGTGTATTAGAATCTCTTAAATCATTTCATCCTCAGTATTATCACCTCCTTGTTTTAAATGTTTTGGATATTTTAAATAAACTAGAATCTAGAAATTTTAATGTTTTATTATGCTGGGTACCGTCTCATGTTGGGATTGTGGGCAATGAAAGAGCAGACAAAGCTGCCAAATTGGCTGATTGCCTCAAAGAATACTTCTGCACCTGTAACAGACTTGAAAAAGCATTTAAAAATATCTCTCTTAAACAAATGGCAAAGAGAATGGGACATTGAAAGTGAAAACAAGCTTCATCGAATTAAACCTACTATCGAACTTTGGCCTTCACAAATGAATAGAAAAACGGATACAGTTCTCACCAGATTGAGACTGGGTCATACTCGGTACACGCATCATCATCTGCTGTTAGGAGAACAAGCTCCAATGTGTTCTCAGTGCAATTGCACTGTGTCCATCCAACATGTGCTTTCTGAATGCCTAAATTTTGATACATAGCGTTTACATTTTTTTAAATCTAATAATATGGATTTATCTGCTTTACTTGGAAAAATGCCCCATGATAACCTCTTACCCTTTTTAAAATCTATTGGTTTTTATTCACACATTTAATCTTTTTTTTTCAGATTGTATCAATTTTTTTTAAATTTTAAATTGTATCAAATAATTTCAAATTTTTTACCTTGAAATAACTTCACTTAGTCTGGCGCAGCATGGTCAAATCTATGGCCCTTGTGCCAAAAAAACCAAACCAAACCAATGCTTCATGATTTTCGTGACTTGGGGTTCAAATTTCCTTCATATTAACTGACACCTTATGTTAGACATGAATCTATAATTGCTCATGTCATTCATATTAAATTATAGTTACAATCATTTGATGGTTGCTTTTTATGCTGAAGGAAGAAAAACATAAGATGGATCTTCAATTATAAATTTATTTGTATTTCAGCTTGGTTATCTACTGTGAAAATTGTTTTCGTATTGTGCCAAAGCCTATTCTCAATGTGAAAATGTCTGTCATCTGTCAATACTCCCCACATGTGAGAATAGAGGTTAAAGTATGACAAAATTATTATAATTTTTTTAAAGTTGAATTCTGTTTATATTTATTTATTACTTCTGTAACATCTTTATTGTATTTATAGCTACTATCAAGTACCATTAAAAGAATTCTGCAAATTAAAGATAATATTCATCAAGTAAGTAGCGTTTTGCTCAAATCGTTTTATTGAATAATTTCACCTGTAGGACAGGATTTCAAAAAAAGTTTAAACTTTTTTTCAATGGATAAACTAATATCTCAATTTGAAAGTTTTCAAATTTTTCAAAATGATTTTTCACTGTTAATAAATTTAATATTCAAGCAAGAAATGCTATAATTTTTGGCTCAGAGATTTAAAGGAAAGTTTGAATATAAATGCATCGAATAACTAGTTAAACGTTCATTTTGTTTCTTATCTTATTGTAAAGTCTAAACATTAAAAAAAAAGAAAATGCTTAGATGAAATTAAATATTATATCAAATTTCATTTAGTTGTATTAATATGCTCAAGTGATTTATATGAAATGTGTATTATCCTTGCATTAAGTCATTTTTACTTTAAAATAATTCTGATAGATGTCTAAAAGCTTAAAATGCAGAAATTTAATAACCAGTAAAAATGTCTTAAATATTACCAGAATTTTGTAAATGAACTGCTTTTTCCAATTACATTTATATTATGTTATACACCTGTCTGAATAATTCCAACTCATAGTAAAAATTTGAAAATTCTATACAGTGGGCAGAATTTTGAAAGTTTTTGTTGCTACATAACCAACTGGCATTTAAATAAATAAATATGTAAGAATAAATTATTTATCCTTCCATTTAGAAATCAATTCCCAGTTTTGATACTTTCCGGGAAAAATTGTGCAACTTTAAATAGTTAAACAGTGAGAAAGAAATTTATATATCATTAAAGGTGATACTTTCTTTTCTGTTTAAATTCATTTCATTCAAAAAAATTCATTTTTATAATAGGTGCTGTTTTAAAATTGAGCTACTTAAATTTTTTCACATATATATATATATAATATAAGAATGTTTACTTAGATATGATAAAGAATTTGAAATGTAAATAGGGGCTGGAATTTTTACTCCATTGATATTTGTTCTTCGCAACTCAAGTTTACAATCCACAGTGCTTTAAAGACCAATTAACAATCTTACCGTTTCACAGGCATAATGATTTACATTATGTGTAAGAATATTAAAAAAATATTTCATTTCTAATAGAAAATAGGGTTATTTTTTGTAATATTTTTATAAGAGTTTCCGTGAGTGCCTGTTTTTGCAATTAAAATTAAATTATTAAACGATTTGTAATTAAAATTTATCTGTGTAAATAAGTCTGTCTATATAATTCTAGAATTATTATTATTATTAATTTGTTCTTTTGGCTACTGTTATTAGAAATTTAGAATAAGGGTTTGTTAGTCTTAAATAGTAATGCATACTCTCTCTTACTTGTTGTCTCAGTTTTCCATTTTCTTAATCAGCTACTTTTATAAGAATTTGAAGGATGAAATTTCATTAGTTTATAGCCTTTCTAGTTTTATTTTATTGTTATTGATTGCATTAACCCCCCCCTTCCCCCCAAAATTGTTATTAAAACACTAAAAAAAGTCTGTTTTAGGCCTAATTCAAAGGGCTTCAGTATCTGTTAAAACAGTATCTGCTCTGTTTTGCCACATTTTTAAAATTTGTTTCAGCATTGATGGATGTTTTGGATACTTTTTTTTTCTTAGGTAGTAGTTTAGTAGTACAAGGAAAATAAAAATACCAAAGTCATAAACTAAAGAAATCTCCACACGAATATATGACTTGCAAACTGTTTCTAAACTACAATTTTGTTGTGCCCTGCTTTATTTGTAACTGACATTTTGGGACAGCTTTACTTATTTTAAAAATTAACCCATAACTGGAGACATGAATTTTTTAACAAGCCTAGAAACAAGGAATCAGAGTAAATCTATTGTTGTTTACCTGCTTTGTCTTTTGTAAACATTAATGAAATTTATTTTGGAAACCCAATGCATTCTGAAAATTATGTAGCAACCAAAAATATTTGAAATATTAGTAAAAAAGATATGAAATGCTAGAAAGATGTTAAAGAAAAACCTAAAACAATCTTTTAATGAGTATTTACGTTGTTTAGATATTAAGGAATTACTCTAACTGTTAGAATGTTACATATAAAATTGAAGAATGCAACAATTTAAAATATTATTTTAAGAATATTGATTTATTCTTTTTGCATTAATTTATATAATAGTAGTTTCAGAGACATGTAGTGAATGAATTTATAAATAAAGAATAATTTGCATGTGTTCATATTTAGATTTTTGCCAACATAGTGTTGAAAGAACAACTTGAAGGTACTCAGGGGATGATTGTATCCATGGACAAAATAACGCGTTATAATCAGAGCTAGTGAGCAACGAGGTGTCATTTTGATTCCGGTTACGGGTTAAGAATACTTCAGAGTTGAATGTTAAGAAATATGCAAAACTTAATATGTATTGCTGATATGACATAAACATAAAAGCTAATGAGAAATTCAATAGTTATTTGTATTTCCTTTTTGCCTCCTACGTATATATTAATGAAATATTAGTTATTATTTGATGAATATTTGTTTGTTTTTCTTTCTGTAACACATTTTATGTCTGACTGACTTCTTGAACTACTTAATAGCTTAAGTTACAAATCATAAGTGCTTTCCAAATTCATTAATTAAAAAAAAAAAATTCCGTGTTTGTTTTGTGTAGATTATTATTATTGTTTTGTTTAACTTTGCAACTGGAAATACATTGAGGAATCACTTCCTTCCCATGTACTGCAATTGATAAATTGTATCATTATTCAATTGGATAAGCAAAAAATTATCTTTATAGATTTGGTTTCTGCAAGGAATATATATATATATATATATATATAATATATTGTATATATATCACACAAATATATATTCAATTATATATTTATTATCTGCACAAATTTTATTCATTTTTTTCATACACTGGATTATTATTATTTCTTTTTTTTAAATAAAATGGAGAAGAATACATGATTTAACTTAAATATATTTTTAGAAATTTATCCCTGACATGTTTTTGAACTTAAAACTGATGCAAACCTGGCAATATATATATATATTTATATATAGTTTATTATAAGCACACACACACCCAAAAAAAATATGCTTTCTTCCTAAAATTAACAAAAATTTGCTCAAAGAAGGGTTAAAAAATTAAAAGTAAAAAAGATTGAAATAAATAAAAGGTAAAGAACAGATCTATCAGGCTAACTATGTTTAATATATGTTGCAATTCAATATTTATCATGAGGAGAGATGAAATGACAGTTTCATTTGACAGTTATGTTCATGATCTATGACTTACGGGCGAATCTTGCCCTTATATACCTACCTTCTACCAAAATTTTTGTTTCATTTGCTGTGTAATTCAACTCAAAATAGTTACCAATCTTTACTAAGAGTTTTTTTTTTCTCTTTGTAGCCCCAGTGCACAATTGGTGATGTTCTTGGCAAGAAGATTGGCCCTCTGTTTTGCTATATCAAAAATTCTGCAGTTGTTGATGGTGTAAAACAGTTCCATGCATTGGAAATTGACACAAGCTGAAATACCAGTTCCTGCAACCATTTTATGGCTGTTTCAAAGTTTTTTCATATGCTTGTTTTGTCCTATTGTTTTAAATTTTATGATGATTTGCTAATGACTTCAGATTTATTGCAAATAAAATATCGATTTTTAAAAAAATATATATCTATTTGTCTATTCTTTAAATTGTTTTGTCTCAAAATAATTCTTTAAGGTAATTTCCATAACCTGTTTTGCAAGGCTAATGGTTCTGGAAATCTTGCTCGTGATATCTGATTTACTGACAAATCACTTATACAAGTAAAACAAAAACAGAATTTCAGAAAAATACAATTTTTATTATTTTAGAATATTAAATGTTGCCGCACTCTAATTCAGTTGAAGTTCTCTAAAACCTTTTCAGTGAACAGAAGCTTTGTGTTTTTTTTCACAGCCATGTTTTCACTTCCTCGGGCAGGGGGTTGGTTTTGATTCTATTATTAAAATGTTGCCTATATGATAATTTTCTTTGAAAAGGAGTTTTGCATTGCTGATGTTGTGGACAGAGAGATGCTGTTGGAATTATTTATATTAAATCCAAATGAATCCTTTAATGTTTTAGTTCTATTCTTGATTTTTTAAAATGTGTAGTTCTTTTGTCTAAATATCCATCACCCCTCACAACATCAGCATCTCGCGGATTTTAAACAAATTCAGTATCAACAGCTACAAAAGAGGAAATATAAGGTAATCATTTATCACTATATCACTATTATAACTATCAAAAAAAGATTGAAGTTGCTCTACAGTTTCGTTTTATAGTGTTATCGCTTTATTAAGTTTTCTTTTTGCTGGTGATTGGAGTTACTATTTAGGAAAAAGTTACTAAATTGACTCTTTCTGTGAAAATCAATTTAATAATACAATCCTTAAAAAAAAGGCACAATAAATTTTTAAAATTATTGTCTATTAAAAAAAGTACTGTGTGGCCTTAAATAAAGTTGAATTTTGATACTAATAAAAATAATTTTCATTAATTTTTCATTTTTCTTACCAGTTGTAATCTTTCAAAAATAATCGCAATAAAATGTAAAATTGCAAAAGAAGTCAATAATATATAGTTTTAAGATTCTATGATTTCCATCTTTAATGTCATGGATAGTATTGATATACACATGTGCACCGTATTTAAATAGGAGAAGAGAGTTGAAAAGAAACTGGATGATTTTTATTATCTGTTCTTGTAAAAGGAATTTTTTTAAAAAGTCAATTTGACATAATGATAAAAAGTGAGCATGTAATGTTAAATGAAAAGAAGTTTTTAGATGAATAATTCAAAATGTTTACTTAAAGAAAAATATCGCTTTTAATTAATGAAAAAAAAAGTAAACGATTTAAATCAACAAACTCAGCCACTGATGTTAGGAAAATACAGCCACTCTTTCCGAGGCCATTGTGCTTAGTTTAAAAGAATACTAATCTCAAAACAAAGTGGGGGAGTAAATTTCATGCCAACCAGACCCAATGCTGGGAAATCAAAATGTTGCAGAACAGTTTTTGAGTATGCCAAGACAAGCGATAGGGCGCCAAAAAAAAAGGTATTCCTACACCACAAATGACGTGATTCATGTTGGGTAATTCGATTAAATTAAATCGATATAAGTAAGGCGATTTGATACAAATAATTTTATAGTTACAAGCTATATGTGAAGTTCTGAAAGCACTTAATGATGTGCTGCATTCTGTGGTATTCTTTGAAACACTATTAAACCATTTGAAACTACATTAAATGTGATTAAAATAAAAAAATTTCTAACCCATTAAAAATGACTGTATATATATATATATAATTATTATTCTGTCATCGGGTATATATTGAGAGTATTTCAAGTAAATTTATTAGGATAATGCGTGTTGTGTTAATATTTTTAATCTTTTATTTTTAAAAAAAAACATATTAAAATTTAGATTAAAATCTCATAGCAACTGTACAGTTGCTCTGAGATTAATTTAGTCTAAAAGTTTTTAATCCACAGACAGTTAAGATTACTGTAAATTCACCAGCTTATAATATGTATTTATTTTGTTAATAATTTTGCTTGAGTTAATAAATAAGTTTAATTTCTTGCATTTTTGAAAAATTTATCTAAAAATAGCAAAAATTTATTTATTTATTGCAATTTCGCGATGATTTATACTGAAAAATAATGTTGAATAAATATTCTTCATGAAATTCAAATCTAAAATCATAGTTTTATATAAATTTTTTAAAAATTATCCGAATGTGTACAGGTTTTATATAAATTCCCCATCTGATTAACAAGCGCTTCTTCCTAAATGTAATTTTTTTTTCTCTAAATAAAGTATGATAAATTCATTAAAATATAATCAGCCCTTTAGTTTCATACTAATGAGGTAAAATGTTTTTTTAAATCATTGAGAGCAGTGTATTCAATTCACAATAAAAATTTCTGAGTCCTAGAAGTTTATTCTGTGTTTTAAAATGTTGGCACTTTTGCAAGGCTGCCGACCGATAGTCAGCGGTTTAAACCTAATTTTAGCGTCCCTTGTTTTCCAGTAGCGAAGGGCCCAAAATACGACTTAGCTACTTCATGCTTCACATTCGGTTGCACTACCCCTTTTTACATTCACACTACTCACAGAATAACAACCATACTCGAACCCGGTACGCCCAGCTCACGGGGAAGATACGCTATGCCAGGACGCCGACCAGAAATATCTCATACAAATGGGTTTTGAAAAGGATAAAGTTTCGAATACAGCCAATATCGGATCCATTTCAATTACTAATCAAAGTGAATGAACCAGCATTTAAAAATGTAATGAGATGCTTAGATTTCCAATAAAAAGCTATATATCACTTGTTATTTGAAAAGGAATGTTCCAGATCGTTCTGAATTATATTCGGTTAAATTTTTGAAATACAAGCGAAAGAAATATTTCGCGCTTTCAACAAATTGCGATTTACTAAATATATAATTCAACCCAAGGGAGTTAAGCTAATGAAATATATCTCAAGAACTAATAGTGCGAATTTTAGAACACATGTAGGAAATGTTATATTGAATCGAATTATTAAAATTTCTCGTTTCGGTGATTAAGAAATATCAATACGCTAATTCATTCATTGTGTTAATCAGCTCTTTTAGTTAATTTTCGATTTAAATAAATTTCTCCCTTCAAGAACTCTCCGCCATGAAAATGATTTTCCTTGTATTACTAGTCAGTGCTTTATTTGTTGCATTTCTTTTGTTACAGACTTTTATTTAAGGAACCGATTACATTCGGAGAAAAAATTTCACTGAGGATAAAACTTTTGGCTCTTTTCATTGCCCATATCATTTAAAACAAGCACTGAATTTTTTTTTTTATAAGTGCCTCTATTGGTTTTAAGGTACCATGTTAACGGTGGAGAATTTTTAGGGTAAATGAAAGTTTTTAGAAAATGGAAGTTAAAAACAAACTTTAGCTGAAAAAATATGTTAACGATGATAGTTCAGGCCTTCCTCCTCCCAGAAAAGATAAACTGTTTAGGAAACAGGAAAGTCTAAACTACAAGAAATAACAATTTTTTTTTTAAAAAAATCGCCAATATGGTCGATAATTGGCGTTTCTAACGTAGTCCGGATGCCTTCAACGGCTGTTTTGTGATAAGTCAAAGAGACACCAGACGAGCGATACTGAGATTGCTTTATTGTTCCACAGTTACTTAGCAGTTGTACATCTTCCTCACCCTCTGGATGTCGCTCTGGGTGAGTCCGGCCTTGTCGTAGGGCTCGAGCAGCCTCTTGCCGTTCTTGGCCACCATGGTAAGGGAGGTCCTGTCCTTGGAGAAGGCGTAGTTGCCGTACAACATGATGGAGTCGTGGTCGAAGGGGGTCAGGAGCAGGTTCTGGTTGGGGGCCAGCAGGGCGAATTGGGACTCCATACCTGCGGGGACAGAAAACATATAAGTCTACAAGAAAAAGGATTTTTAGGAAGTTGGAGTTCACGGAGTTTACTGGCGCTAAAACCACTTCTGATTATGCAGCGCCAACGACAAGGTATATACAAACGTATGGCTCACAAAATGGTCACGTTTTAAAAGGTTAATCGAAATCTCTGCTTCAAAACTCTATTCAAGAGTTTAAAAAAATATGTATAAATAAACTATCATATAGATTTAAAACATTACAAAAAATGATAAAATTCTTAAACAAGGTAAAAGAAACCAATAATTTAAAAGAAAGTAAAAAGTTGAAGATGAGGCAGTTGATGAAGGATGTCTTTTAATACAAAATGAGGGGAATGAAAACACCGAAAGCGTTGAGAATCGAAACCTGGGCACTCTATCAGAATGTGCCAAACAACCAAAAGGCATCTGCATATCATCGAGGGGCGGGCTCCCCAATAACAAATGCCTATGTGTGAGTCTAATATGGCTAATTCTTAAACAGGTAATAATTGTATCCAATTTCCTTCTATTTAAAATGGGCCAACACTCGATGGAATATTTGATACAATGGAGCTTGTTTGCCT
The DNA here is from genome assembly GCA_026543055.1 of Argiope trifasciata. NCBI lineage: Eukaryota > Metazoa > Arthropoda > Arachnida > Araneae > Araneidae > Argiope > Argiope trifasciata. The sequence continues at coordinate 191,320 of JAPMOQ010001478.1, read as the reverse complement.
CTTTACTGTCCCATTCTGATTACCATTTCATATTTAGAATGGTTTTTATATATCTCTTGATATCGTTCAAAGGAACGTGGTCATTTAAAAGACTGGCAGCCGATTTTGCCGCCTCATTTGTAATTCATTGCCAGGAATATCTACATGCGAACCCTGCAGAATAGGACTGAATAACCTTTACATGATTTTAGGAAAATTTCAAGTACCGACATTTCTTAAAACCCTCATCATCGTTAGGAAGTACTTTATAAGTACCTCATTGAGTCCTTAATAGACCTTCTTCCAGAAGTAGAATCATAAACATGATTAGATTCCTAATGGATCAGGGAGAGCTGCTTCCATTAGATGAACTCTATTATTTTCTTAGGACACCGTTTAATACAGTTCGTATTTTATTCATAATTTTTTTTATCCCCCCCCCGCAAGTATCTAATATTTTTAACCCTTTATTTTTGCATTCATACTGTACATTACAATGTTCATTCATCCAGTGTTATTGTACTCGAGTTATTTTTATTCTCATTATGTTTTTGGTCATCTGTCTATAACTTTCCCATTGATTGTTGAGTATTTTTTTGTTTGTTTAATAAAGTCCCCCTACATCTATACCCAACCGGAAACGGACCACATGAGCTCTAGAAACGGAGGTGTGGTATGGTGTTAAATGTTAAATTGCATTAAAAATAAAATGGTAGAAATTTCCAAAATTCCTCGACAGTCTGACCAAAGCCCCAAGCGAGGAAAAACATGCGACTTGCTTTTAACTGGGAATTTGGGTCTATGGGCGAACTAGTGTTTTGACATGTCAACAGAAATGTTTTGCAAGCAAAGTATTTATGAATATTATATTTTTAATATTTTACTTTTTATATTTTTAAGGACAAAATATTTTTGAACACATAACAGCTGTCATTTATTATTTATATTTCAATAATTAACTCGGAATTTAAAACATAAAATAAATGGAGTCTTTTTTTTTAAGAATAAGAATAATAAAAAGAATAAGCGTAGTGCCCAGAGGAGGCCAGCTGTTTCGAATCAAAGCGCAGGACTCACCCTTGCTGATGTTGTTCCAGTAGATGACGAGGTAGTTGTCTCTGTCGGACCTGTTCTGTTCGTGGAAGAAGCCGATGGCGTGGCCCAACTCGTGCACGATGGTTCCCTTGTACAGGCATCCGGGCCCCAGGGACACGGGCTGCTCCCCTCGGTTGATCATGCCTACGTAGGAGTAGCATCTAAATAGAGACAGGGGGATGGAGATTAGACCCAAGTACACTGTAGAAACCGGATTTCATGGCTCTACTCGCAGAGCCAACCTTCTCTGTGAAGGGGCCCGGATGCAAGATGCCATTTGGGGCCCTACATTTTTAGCAAAGCAAAAAAAAAAAAAAAAAAAAAACATTTGCATATATATTTAATGATGCGTGATTTTGTTTTGACTATTTGACTCCAGGAACATGACAATTTTTTTCCGATACTTTGTGTAGCAAGAGCGTTTTAGCATTATACGCTGTGGCGTTGGCAACAGGAGCTCTTATAGCTCATTTGCATTCTACTTTTGGCGGTGGCAACAGTAGAAAATGATTATGATTATTATTTCAGTGTAACTGGCCGATGGAATTTTGAAAAGGTTATCATTTTCCTATTTCATTTTGAAACAGCTCAAACTTTGAGTTTTGTAGATTATTGATGTGCATGGCCTATTATTTCTTTAAGTATTTAAAGTGCTTTAAGAATTATGAATTAAATACATATAATTTTTCAATGGGTAAAGCTGTGTGTCATTCTCCATCGCTAAAGGTAACTCACCCCTGTCCTGAGAAGAGCTTGATGTAGTTCCTCTCTGTGGTTCTGGGCACGAAGCGGATGCAGGTGTTGATGTGGTAATCGTTCATCGCAGCCTGGATCAGAGCGGTGTTGGTTGCTGGAGAGGAAACAGAACTCTCTTAGCAAATAATTACTAATTAGTTAAATGACAGAAAAACAATCGAAAATCCTATGTAGTGACTAAAGCCCTGGATCAGAATTCCCTTTGAATCTTGTTCCATGATTGGAAATAATCGAGTCGGGTCAGTACTTGGTCAAACTGACCCGCCACCGTATAGGACACATTCATTATACTCATCGTCACCTCTTCCTTGGTGAAAGGGTACCAATATGTACCACTTATAATATCGCTTTTAGTGTTAAACATGTTTTGATCGAATGTCCTGATTTTAATGTTAATCGTCATCACTTTTTCTATTCGTCTTCTCTTAAATTATAAGACCTGGTGAGTGAAACATAATATCAAAATATTTTCAAGTTTTTAAAAACCATTGGCTTTTATTCTTGCATTTAGTAATTGTTGACTTCTGTTCATGTCTCCCTTTTTACATGGCTTCATTGTAATGCTTTTATCACAACAGGGCTTAATTTAATTTTAACATAATTGTACATTAATTTCCTGCAGCTTTAAGTTGATACCTTCCGCTTTCATATTTTTATTTGGTGTGATTTTATGGTCTGGTTTATTTCCTTACTGTTAGCTTGGCGCAGCATGGGCAAACATGGCTTTTGCGCAAAAAAAAAAAAAAAAAAAAAAAAAAAAAAAAAAAAAAAAAAAAAAATCAATACAACCAGCCAGCCACTTGGTCATACCTAGTCGAATGAGCGGAGCTCTTTCGAATGAAGGCAGAGGTGTACGCCTTTCGTTGTACCTAGCCCCGGTAAGGTGAAAGGGCGACTATGCTCGAACACGCACGACAGAACCCTTTTGAGGGGGCGGTCGAACTCATTCATTCATCCACCAGTCAGAATTGAGATCCGACTCAGTACCCCTAGAGGTTATGGGAACTTGTAGGACCTATTGAACGTGCCCCAACTGCCATTAGCCAGCACGTCGGTCTTCAGCCGAGACGAAGATAGAACTCGCTACCTTTCGACTGCGAGATGGCCACTCTACCAACCAGGCTACCTCGGCACTCTTGGAAATAATTGAAACATTAGACTGATACTGATTCTGTTTAGGAAATAATCCTTAAAAAGATGAAGAAAAAAAATAGACTGATTCAGAAGCAATTTTCAGAATTTCTATTTTTATGCGCTCAACATGATTTTTACATTTATTCCTATTCGAATCTCTTATTGAGAAAGATCATTGAAGGTTGGTTATTGGTTAATTTGTGTTTTTTGGCACAAGGGCCATTCTTGGCCATACTGTGCCATTCTTATGGCAAAAGGTAGAACATTTTTAATATTTGAAGCTTCGTATAAAATTATATTTTCATGTTAAAATTAATGTAAAAAAGCTTAAATAGACGAAGACAAAAAAAATGACATCTTTGAATTAAAAAACAACCAAGACGGAAATTGTTTCAGTTAAATATATGGTAAAGGATGTATAGCAATTAAAAATGTAAAGATGTTTGGATGATCATTCCTTCCAAGCAATTCTGGGAAAGTTACCCTTGATGAGTGAAAAAAATGGTGGCGATAGGAGTCAAAAGCTGGACATTCAATCAAAATATGACTCACTGTCAATTCGGAGTGGCATGAAGAACACATAGGTTCCCTGTCTCCGAAAAGTAGGTACTTGTAGGTAATCCGAGTATGTCCAATATGTAGGCGAGATAATTTGATGACCATTGAAGGAGGAAATTTGTTTTCCCATACACAAGCATGCATATCTTGCAAACAGGGATGTTCATTTCAAGAAATGTTCTCACCTTATTAAATCATCAATCCAAAAACAAAAAATATATATGAACTTTACCTACGAAATTTATTGAACCTTTAGAATAAATATACATTGTATTTAGAGAGGACTAATGCTGCTATAACTAAAACACAAATGAACTGAACAACAATTAGAATAAGTATTATTAAAATTGAAACTTTTACAGCCAAGGAATCAGAAGTAATAAAGAATCCGACCCAAGGACTTTCTCTAGGGTCACCCTCAGATAGGGATTCAACCAGGGATTTTTCTGTGAAGGGTCTGAATTTCGTCAAGAAATTGACCCCTCGTGAAATTCTGTTTCAATATTCTTTGATTTTCGTGTCACGAGGGGTCAATTTCTTGACGAAAGTCAGACCTTGCACCGAAAAAGCCCCGTCTGAAAAATCCTGGTTTGAATTCCTGCCTGGGAGTGACCCTTGAGAAAGTCCTCAGGCCGGATTCTTTATTACTTCTAATTCCTTGGCTATAAATTTTTCAATTTTAATGATAGTTATTCTAATTGTTGCTCACTTTATAAAAATAATTACAAATCATAAAGGAGATTTTTGACGCCTGCTTTAAAATGATCTCATCTACTACAAAAGAATCGCAATGCATGCAGGAACAGGAGAGAAATCCTTTCATTCGAGTAAACCTTCCTGCTTAGGTCATCTTATATAAATAAAAAGGAAAGTTTGTCTATATGTTTCTTATGTTCGGCCGCACCGCTCATCCGAAACTTCGGCTACGTATTGCTTGCACTTACGGGATGGCCATAGGCATAATTAAATTATCTGTCTGAAAAAAAAAGTTTATTTTCTCTCTATAATAAACACTATTCATGCTCCTCCTTTCTATATCCTTCCATTTCACTGAATGTATTCATTGCCGACAAGAACATAAACATCCTTCTTAATGAAACAAGATAACTATTTCAAATGTTTCCTGAATTCTTTCTCCTGCGGCAGCAACGCGCAGTAGTTGCTCATAAGCGGACTTACCCAGGGATCGGTCAATGATGTAGGGCACCTTCTTGTTTGACCATCGCATCTGAAGGTGGGGAATGACATTCCTCTCCTGAAAAATGAGAAGATTTTTTTATTATTGTTTAAGAGTACAATTAATCTTACACGGAAGATAAAAGTTCAAGATAAATAGCCAAACTATAATTACCAAAAAGAAAATTTTTCAGTTTATTTTATTTGTTTCTTTATTTGATCTTCCAAAATTTGCAAACAATTTATAATATTGTCACGTAGATAGAATTCAAGAAGACACAGGAAGAAGAGTGAAATCCATTTATTAACTGAACTCTGACTGAGAAATCTTCAGCTTTTATATAAGTAGGGAAAGTTCCCGAATACCTTTCTGGAGACAGTAAGTAAAGTCCAGAGCCCTTATCTGGTAAATGAAAGAAAAGTCCAGAATCGTCTGGAAACATGAAATGAAGGAAAAATACTTCAACAAATTTTAAGATTCGAACACATGACCGCCTGACTATGAGTCCAACGTCATAACTATGCAAACCCAGCAATGTTTCGTTTCAATAAGGCAATATCATGATTTTCTTAAATCTATGAAATTATTTGTTGCTTCTTATTTCGTTTTGAGATTTTGAGTATGTTATCAGTCTGGGTTAAATTGTATTATGAGTAACAGAAATATTTGTATTTGTATTATATCTATAATATACTACCTTATTAGAATTGATCCTGAAACATATCCAGCGTTTATGAAAGCTAAAAATAAATTTGAAATTTTGTTACTAAAAGACTGCGTTATCGTTTGATGAAGAAATAAACATCTCTTTAAATAAAATGTACAACGCAAACTGATATTAACCATTTGACATGCGAATTTACTTAACTTCCTAATGAAATGATGAATTTAATAGCTTCGTCATTAGAATATTTATTATTATTTTAATTTCTTTACTAATAATGCGTTTCGAATGACTTTTTTCGTTTTAAACTATTTGACACTTTTCACTTCATAGCAGATTAAAAATTCAGCAATTAAACGCCTCAGACACGTTGTATGCGAAGTGGTTAATGCGCTTTCTATCGTTAATGTTTTGCATAACAATTTTCTACGAGTTTTTCCAGATTTTCTTTAACATTTTCTACAGACTTTTAACGAGATAAGACTTTTTTTTCAATTTGGAAGCGTTTTAATGTTAAGGAGCAGTAGAATGTTTCTGTAATTATTACTTATTAGTAACTTTCTACAGAATGTTATTCTTAAAAGGGTGCTTGAAAAAAGAAAGCGGTTTAAATGAAATCGTATTAAGAAAGAATTCTTATTGGAATCACTTATTAATTTTGGGTTCAATAATGAAATTTTTTTTTCTGCAACAACTTAAAAGTATTGATGGAAATTTTATTTTGCATTAAAATACTCAATTCTTTTGGTTTAAAATGTGAATCACGATAATGAATCAATTTCGAAGGGAATTTTTTCTATTATTTTGAATTCAAAATTTTGGAATAATGCTCATTTTTCCCGGATACATTATAGTTTGCATTTATTCATTTCCAGCCTTTTTTTCTCTCATTGAATGAGAATAAATAAACCGGTAGAGGAATTTTTATTAAAACATTCGAAAAGAAGTGGTTCATATCTGGATCGAATCCAATTCTATTATTTCTATTACTTTTCTATTATTTATTTCATTTTCTATTATTTTGAATTCAAATTTTTCGAATAATGCTATTTATTTATTTAATTTTCTATCATTTTGAATCCGATTCCATTATTTTGATTTTTTATTATTTCTATTATTTTGAATTCAAATTTTTGGAATAATACTCATTTTTCCTGGATACATTATAGTGCGTTTGCGTTTATTCATTTCCAGTCTTTTTTTTTTCTCAGTGAATGAGAATAAATGAGAGGCATTTTTATAAAAGCATTCGAAAAGAAGTGCCGGTACTCACATCTGGATCGAATCCCAAGATGTCTCCCTGGAAGAGGTCAGGATTCTGGAGAGCGACTCGGCTTCGCTCTGAAAAGGAAGAACACGGATTAGACACAGATGTTACTTTTGAAATAAAAGATGGGCGTTGAAGAAGAATTACTGAAAAAGCTTTTAAAACGTTCACTGCCATCATGACCATCTATCTCATTAGATGACCCCTTCTTTGCTATCTTTCAACTGTAGTAGAGAAGGTGTCAACTAATAACATAGATGGTTTGGTGCAATTACAGGTTATTTGTAATGCACAGGCGCGTCAGTGGCAGCGAATGGGTTAAAGATATTGACTATTGCCTAAATGAATAAAAATGAATGTTTGTCTCTTATGCCTTCCCAAACCGTACATCCAATTACGATGGAACTGGGTCAGCTTATTGCTTACCCCTGCTGGATGGTTATAGGGATAGTACGATTATCTAAAAGCATTTTAATAAATGAAACTTGTTTTGCTTATTGCTTATATCTACGGGATGGTTATGGGCATAGTACAATTAAATAAAAAAAATTTAATAAATGGAACTTGGTTAGCTTATTGCTTACATCTACGGGACGGTTATATGCATAGTACAATTATCTAAAAAATTTTAATAAATGGAACTTGGTTAGCTTATTGCTTATATTTACGGCAGGGTTATAGGAATAGTACAATTATCTAAAAAAATTGTAATGAATGAAACTTGATTAGTTTATTGCTTATACCTACGGGATGGTTATACTCACTATACAATTATCCAAAAAAATTTAATAAATGAAACTTGGTTAGCTTATTGCTTGTATCTATGAAATGGTTATATGCATAGTACAATTATCTAAAAATATTAATTAATTCGGATCACAATTTATCTATTTACCAAGGATGAACCTCCAAATAACAATAGATTCGGTAGAAATGCTAAATACAAGTGAGAAGTTAATATTGTATAACTATTGTAAGCAAATGCCAAGCAAGTCATTCTCAGAGGTAACAACTTTATTACAGAGGACGTGAGAAAATTTTCGGGGAACCAAGCCTAGGAGTTTAAAATTTTAATTAAATTTTAGCGTTTTTCGTATTAACTTCCAAAAAATATTATAGTGCAAATAATTTTGTACCATTTTAGTTTTCAAAAAATTATCGTTTCAACTATATGAGCGATTCTATGGCATACACATATTTTCTATATTTGATCCATTATAAAAGAAAATACTTTAATCTCATTTTCTAAAATTAAACTTGAAAATTCTGAAAGAATATTAAACGAGTCAAAAGATACAATAAATAGTTTCTTTCATCTGTTACAAAAATGTGTTCGGTTTGAACTGAGCAATATTAATTCGTTTTGAATATTAGCGATTCTGTGGCACAAATATGTTTTCTATATTTGATCCATTATAAAAGAAAATATTTTAATCATATTTTCTAAAATTAAACTTGGCGGAAACTCGTTTGGGAAAATGCGGCAATTCTGAAATGGTTACATACGCGGCAATTCGGCAAAACATTTCTTTTTTTTTTTTTTGCGTCTGATTAATGAGCGATTGAATAAATTAATTCTTTTCTAAACTTTGCAGCGTCAGACGAGTATTTAAGTTAGAAATGAATGCACGATTTTTAAAAACCTTTTCATAGTTCAATACTATGTTGAAATAATTCGAGAAACCTAATACTTTCTGCCTGTTATTACACTCGATAAGTTTTAAATATGTTTTTGAAACAAAATGCTGATTCGTAGTATGGGGACTCTCAATCATTAACTGCCTTTAGAAAGCATTTTAACAGAGGCATTTTTTAATGGATATTTTCGAAAAAAGTGGACATTCATTTTTATCTGTAAATCTTTACAGAAAATGGAAATGATGTCTTAACACAAAGCAGTGACAAATTATTTAATAAGAAAATGTAAAACACTTTACAATGAATTTTAAAATGTTTGTTAAAGTGAAAATAATTTTCATTTGTGTTAAGGAAAATCAAGAGAGGTCCAATGCTCTTTACAATCCAATAAAAAGATGCTATTTACCAACTTTCATGACGTTAGAGCCTTATAGCGCTCTCTAAACTAGTTCAATTAATTTTAACTTTCCCTAATAGATTACAAATTAAAGTTTTCTATTCCAAATGATGATGTGGAGGTACTCGCGACCACTTTGTCACACCGCAGAACATCACGATGTTCACCGTTGAGGGTCGAGGAGTGGGGCTCTTACAAAGGTCATTTGATCATAAAACGGATCTCATAATGGCTTGATAGCATGGCCTCGCCTTTGATGAGAGAAGTTATAAAACTTCAGTGGTTTGACAGATGGCATATGTCCAAAAAAGAAAGAATCGCTTTCGACTTTATTCCTAATCCAGAAATAAAAAGGAGAAGATACCATCCACTGATCATCCAAATAATATCTGGACATGGCAGATTTTATGCCTATTTCCAAAGATTTGGAAGAACGTAGGAAAATAAATCCATTTGGGGAGAAACAGGTACGGTTGACCACTACTTAACGGAATATATGGAGATCTCAGAGTGAATGAAAAACCCGAAGAGACAATTATGATTTAAGTACAGTACTGACGGTACCGGGTCATCTCAAAACCCTGAAGGACAGGATGTCAAAGATGGACAGTTGCATTCCAGAGATTGTGCAGATGGAAAGAAAGACAGTAATTGACTATACCGAAAGGAATGCTAATTTGAGTGTTCGGTTCATGTAAGGTTGGACAACGCTTATTCAGCGGTCGACCACAGCATATCCTGTCGATACTGCTAAGTTTAGTGGTGGCGGGCTGGTCGGTTGTGGACAAAAAGAAGAAGAAGTCTCCATGTCCCATTGAATTTTCCTTTGGCGATAGCACCAATGAATTATAGTTGTACGCATATCTTTAGGTAACGGATCGGCTCATTTTATTTCGCAGTGACTATGAAATCCTTTATTGAGATTGATTAAACACAAAGAATTGTGTAGGCTGTTTTACATTATCTTCGAATATTTTAAAATACCGATGGATTTATCTTCACAATAAATGAATAAAGAAATGCACGTTCATTTTATTATTAAAAGGAATATTTTAAAATGCCGATGGTTTTACTTTCACAATAAATGAATAATAAAAAGAAAAAAGCGCGTTCAGTTCCACTCACCATTTCTGTCGAGGAGGGCCGAAGCCGCGGACACTCCGAGCAAAAAGGCAATCAAGAATCGCATGGTCACCTGTTGAATCGCAAGTTGTGCCAGAAGAGGGGCGGTAGGTATTTAAAGAGTCGTCCACTTATCTACGCCGGTGGGAACGCGTGCAGCTTGCATCACCTTTATCTCCGCCGGCCGGAATTGTGATTAGTTCCCACCTGCTCGCGTAAAGTCTCATCACTTCTCTCATTACCACGCTCAGTTCTGTGTCCATGCCCTTTCGAAATCTGACCTGGTGGCACTTTCGGGGCATAGGAACGTTTTTTTTTCAAATTATTATTTTTAATTTGTTTGGATTTTTCTGGCGCAACTCCCATATTTTGACTATGCTGCTCCAAACCATTGTTGAAACCGTATCAATGCGCAATAATTATAAATGTGCAATGATATGATATCATTGAAACAAAAGAACTTAGCAAAAATTAAAAAAAAACAACTTTAACTTTAAACAAAAATAAATTTAAATGAGTGCATAAAATTTGATAGACATTAAAAATGCCAAAAATTGAGCATGTGGTGTCTTGCCAAGTAATAAAGGTAATGGGGGGTTCGCGATTAGTGAAAACAGCAAATGCTGAGCATTGAAACGTGGGCATTCTGACAGTATATGTTGGACAGACACTTGACAGTTACATTGAGAGCGGATTTTTGGAAGTGTTACAATAAATGTGATGCATCTGGTGATTATTCATTAATGAATCAACATTGAATTCATCGGTGACTGTTTAGATTCTTTCATAAATCGGCAAATGCGCATAACCAGCAATTTATTCTTGCCGCAGAAGCATTTTCTGTGATATGTTTTCACACGCTTGTTTGCTTAGGCTATCCGACTGGGGGCGAAGGAAAATTTTTGAAAAATTGAATTTTTCAAAAACTATTTGAAACTATGGTTTTTAGATATTTTGGAAATTGTATTACAAAATACTATAAATACAACAAAACTATTTGAAAATATAACATATTTTGAGAAATAGGAAGATTTGTTGTAAATTTTAATGAAATTGATCCAAAACGGTGAACAATCTACACAAAATGGTAATGCAGCAATCCTATTTTTTTTTCTGCACAAGTTATGAAATATAATGATGAATGAAATGAACAAAAATCTAAGAAAAATGTTGAAATGCAAAAAAGTTATACATGAAAATATTCGTATATATGCATTTTTTTCCATAAATTCCCAATTTAATTTTTCTAAAAACCCCTGTAAATCAAAAAAGTATTTCACCACCAACAAAACTTTTGGTTCATTTCGTTGCCCGTATGATTTAAAATCCGCTCTGTAATTGTTATTTTAATATCTGTCTTAGTTTTTGAGAGATCATGTTGACGGTGGAAAAATTTTATGAACATTGAAGTTTTGAGACAATTGAAAGTAAAGAAAATTTTTATCTGACCTTAGATAATAGGACAGGCTTTCCTTTTGCTAGAAAACATAAACTGTTTTGGGGAGAGAAAACTCTGAACCACAGGTTATAAAAATAAGAATAATTCGCCATTGTGATCGGTAACAGTGTTTTTAACGAAGTCGTTATACCTTAACTACTCATTAGATCTTTGTGGATCTTATCAATTTTTTAAAATCCATTTTTTGGTGTTATAGTTTTGCAATTTCAAAACTGGCGCGTTTTCGAATGGATGCAAATTGAAGAATTAAATAATGGATAAATCTTTATAGGTCACCAGAACATGTAAGTTTGAGTAATAAATTTAAAAAAAGCTACTAAAATTGCGCTGTGACATGTAAAAGTAAGTATATTAAATCATTTAAAAATATTTCAGATGTGACTTTACATTGAATACAACTAATTTCCAACCTTAATATAGTCGTGAATGAAAAACAGTGATTATTAAACTTATGGCCGCGATACGGAACGGGATAAATACAAAAATGATGCTGGTTTATGTGATCGAGGAGAAAGTAAAGGAATATAGTTGTTTACACTGGCATTTGTCTTTAACAAGCCCGCTGGTAGCGATTTTAAGCTTAAATGAGTGTCCCTTTTTTTTTCAGTTGCGCCAGCTAGGGCCAAGAGTACGGCTTAGCTACTCCTTGCTTCGCATTCGCTGGCATAAACTTTTTTTACGGAGGGATGCACTCACATTACTCACAGATAGAACCATGCCTGAACCGGGACTCGAACCCGGGACGCCCAGTTCAAGGGGAAGACGCGCTACCCCTAAGCCAGAACGCCGTCAAAGTAAAGGAATACAGTAACTTAACGGTTTGTCAAATATTTGGATGTATTCCGATGATGATCAGGTGTGTGCCAAAAGTGGCTTTACACCGGTGGAAAGCTTACAATTACAATTTTAAGAAACAGAATTTAAATAGCTATCAAAAGATTCGCTCTTCAAACATAACTTCCCATGCACATATACTAGATGCAAAAGAAGCTAAAGGCAGTTCCAAAAAAACATTGAAATAAGAGTACTGAGAGAAAGAAAATAAAAGCATTAAAGATAAATAAAAGCATAGAGGGAAACTGTTTGGATGGGAGTCAGTGAACCTATTATAAAATCCAAGATAAAAGCTACTTATTTTTTCCTCATATAACCTTAAAACATTTCTACACCATTAGAGCTATGCAGAAGATTCAGAAAAAGAATAGTTTCTACATTTTAAAGAAATTTTCAGTTTTTTTTGTGTCCGAAATATATTTATGGAAAGCTTTGCAATCTTTGAATTGATCGACGTCAAAATTATACATCTGTGTTGGATTCTTTTCACTCTGTTGTGGAACAGCTGAAAAAAAAAAGATCCTTAATTAAAAGATTTTATAACGTAACTCAGAGGGGCACCTCGAAATGAGGAGGAGATGCTTCCAGCATGGTGGTCGATCTCATCAACCGGGGGATAAAGTTGTGGCGGCTCTCCACTGCGGAACTATTTTTGTTTCTTCATTTGTTATTATTATTTATTTTTAATAATGATAAATAAATTAATATTTTAAAATGTGGTGGCCACATCCACTTTTGTTTCTTTTAAAGTTTTGTGTTAAAGTTTTCATGCCTATTTAATTTGTTAGGTAGTATTTTATTTTATGGTAAATAATTTGTCTTCCATCAGAACTCAGAAAAGTGGTATTCTTTAGGAAGCAATAAGAACTATTTGTTCTGAAAGAATGAATTTTTTTCTTCTGTCATCTCCCGGTTGTTCTTTTTTGAACAATTTTTGGGTAAACGAATTCTGAATTCCAAGAAATAAAAAAAAGGACGTCGTGTTCTGGCTATGAAGGTGTATGTTTGTTTTAATCAAACCTTTTTTCAATATCATGGAGTTGGCCAATTTCAATGTGAGATGGAATCTAAATGAATTATGTTAATGTCTAGGGAAAATCTGCCCTCACTACACAATAATAGGTGGTGGCACTGACCCTCCCATCTATGATGGGACGTACTCCCTACTAGAGGATTGTACGGTGGCTGGTGATGAGAACTAGGATTCAAACCCAGATCCCACCGGTGTTGCGATTGCGGGGGTCCCATCATTCATTTTTTTCACTTGGTAAATCCGTGTGCCGGTCGGAGTTCAGTAGTGTGACTAATTAAAAAGGAAACCCATAATGATCACTACTACAGAATGTTCAAATCCGCCACTACGTCGCCAAACTGCTGGATGTTCCCTTCAAAATATTCAACCCCTTTCCCCAATTCATGCAACCGTTCCCTCAACCAACACACTTATAAGACAAATAGAATCTTTGTTCAAGACACATTAATTTCAAAAAATAAAAAAAGGTCCGTTTCCGTAAGGTTTGTAAAGATAAAAATGGCTAAAAAATCGACAAGTAGTTGAATAACATTAGAATAAAGTTCGGTTTAAGGAGGATGATATTGTCACGAAGATTTAAATAAACACGCCATCAGCTTTAAACTAATAAACACGTTTATTGATGGAAAGGAGTGACTTGCAACTTTACAAGTTGCCCACGACGAATAATAGAGAAAACAAGGAAACATTAACTAAGAAAGCAAACTGAAAATCCGTACTTAGGATACAACAGCCATGGCGAGCATTGAACCCGTATACTCTGGGTTTGGATCGAGTGCTTTGACCGTTAGGCCACTGAAATTGTGGCAGAATTTATGAGGCAATATTTATGTCCCTCTATCTTCGTAGATGTCAAACTAAAATTGGCTACATTTTTTAGAATAAAAATGATACAAATAATCCACACACCATGTGGTTGAAATGAAACAAATGGTACTTGATGTACCTTTTATTGATGATAGCATGGCTTTTATGAATGGAAATGTGACGCTCGCAGTTTTGATTGATGTATTTACTGACCTATATTTATTGTATTCTATTTCGAACAAAGATCTACGTGAGATCTTTGTTAGAACGAACCATCTAGCTTCGGTTAGATGACATGATTCACTAACTGCCCCCTTGTTTTCACTAAGAAAACTAGATTTCATGTGAACCAAACGCACGAAGGATCTTAAGAGGAATCGGGCCTCAAATCTGAAACCCTCCGGCCAGAATTCGCATAGTCTTTGAAGGAAATTTGTGCCCGCATAACTTAGAAGTTAAAGTTACAGTCAAGACAGAGCTGGAGAAAAAGCTATTTTTAAAACTCAGAAATTAGTTCACGCAGACATAAATAGACATTATACACATAAAAGAGAATAAGAAGCTATCGATGCTTAAATAGAGAGAAGGAATTATTTTGAAATAGACGAATGTAAATTTTCAACTCAAACTACTGTAAAAAGTTATTCATATAAATTTTAACTATTTTCTATTTCGTTATACTTTGTAGAAAAGTTTTGCGCATCTCATTGGATTTCATGAACAAACAGGTAAAACTAACTGGTAATTCCTGTATAATATTACATTTAATTCTAAAAATACTGTATTATGTGAATCTGTGATATACGAAATAACTAAATAAAAGAGAATCACAAATATTTTCTTGAACTGTGCAGCTTGGGAGCTGATAAGAGTGAGATATATTTTGAAATATTTATGATATTTTAGGAAATTATCTTTATTAAAACAATTTTTTTGGCTAAAATATAAAATATTGACTATAAAATAATAAATAATGTTTTTATTGTCAAGCAATATTAATTTAAAAGTGTTTCTGACAAGACTTTTTCACTTGTTGAGCTTTCTTTGTTATCTTCTAATCTTTTTTTAAAAAAGCATCTGCTGTTTTCTGATTACGTACTTTTTGTTAAGACATTTGATAAACTTCAGCTAACATGTTGAAGTTTTCAAGTAAAGTTTTCCAGTAGCTTTTAGGAAAAGTATTATTAAAGGGTTTTTTTTAAACCACTCATTTATTGATTAGAATTTTTAGTTGAAATTTTCTATTCTTTTAAATTTAAGATTAATCACATATCATTATTACTAAAGGTTTTTTAAACCACACATTTGTTAATTAGAATTTTTTGTTGAAATTTTCCATTCTTTTAAATTTAAGATTAATCACATATCATTATTACTAAAGGTTTTTAAACCACACATTTATTGATTAGAATTTTTAGTTGAAATTTTCTATTCTTTTAAATTTAAGATTAATCACATATCATTATTACTAAAGGTTTTTAAACCACACATTTATTAATTAGAAGTTTTAGTTGAAATTTTATATTCTTTTAAATTTAAGATTAATCACATATCATTATTACTAAAGGTATTTTTAAACCTCTCATTAATTAATTAGAATTTTTAGTTGAAATTTTCTATTCTTTTAAATTTAAGTAATTATTATTAATATTTTTTTGGGGGGGATTGAAATGAGGTAACGTTTTTCGTTTTTTCTTAAAATAATTTATTGAATTCGAAAAATAATAATTATTTTAATGTCATCGATACAATGCTTCAGAAAATTTTAAAATTCTAGAATATCCGATTAAGGGAAAAGAGGATTACAAATTCTCAGTAATTCGATTCTCAATAAAGACGAAATAAGTGAAGTAAATTCTAATTTGTATAAAAAAATTGAACAAATATTAAAAAAAGCATCAGATTCCCAAAACAACATTCTAATTCCATTTTACATATATCCCATCATCATCGCTGATAAACCACGTCAAACGAGCACATATTCTTGGCAAGATGTCTTCACCCATTGAACTTTCATTCATATCATCATGATTTTTTTTCCTGCGTTATTCGCAAAAAAAGCATCTGTTATTTTCCGATTCTTCGCTGTAAGTTTATCGCTCATTAATCGCTTCCAAGAATATCTCCTAACCTTTGCTTTCTTACATCATCAATAAGCAATTACCAGGCAACGATTCGAGCCTTTGTGGTAACAACAACTTTCTTTGGTCTTCCTTGTATACAAAGTTCAGAAAACATATTGTAATTATCAAAATATTCCAACTTGAGAATTTAAGGTTAAAAACACTGGTTTTCGACAACATTAGCGAATTTTTTTATATATATTCTTATTTCTTATAGTTCAGACTTTTCTCTTTCCAAATCAGTTTATATGTTCTGGGAAAAGGAAAACCTGATCGATCGTCCAGAGTCACAGATTTTTCAGCTAAAATTCGTCTGTAATTTCAATTTTCACAAAACGTTAATTTCCGTAACATTTTCCCACTATTAACACGATATCTCAAAAACTGAGTGTTTTAAATAATAGGGGTAATGAATGAACCAAAAGTTTGATTGTTGGTGAGATATTTTTTCATTTAAAGGTGATATTAGGAAAATAAAGTTGTTAATTTATAGAAAAAATGCATATATACGTATATTTTTATCCATAAATTCTTTGAATCTCAATATTTTTCTTATATTTTGGTTCATTTCATTCATCTTTATATTCTACAACATGTGTGTACAGAAAAACAGGATGGATGCGTTACCATTTTGTGTAGTGTGTGATCCGTTTTGGTTCAATTTCATAAAAATTTACTACAAATTTTCCCATTTCTTAAAATATATTTTCAAATAATTGTTTTTTATTTATAGTGTTTATAATTGACAATACATGTAAAAACCATAATTTTAAATTGTTTTTAAAGAACCCATTTTTTCAAAATTTTTCCTTTGAACGTAGTCGGATACTTTAGTGAGCTTTTACTCTTCAGACCTGTGTGGGATTCGAAAAACTCTTTTTGGAACCCTGTTCAGACGGATGAAATGAGAGGGGATGCATTTGATACAGGGTCTTTATTCCATGATTTCTATCAAATATTGAGAAAAATCAATGGGATCAATTCATAGTTACGTGTCATGTACCGAACAAATTATTTGTGTCCAATTTTCAAACGTTCTGCGCATGTCCGGGAAGGTGTTTTTTGTTTCCTATAGTTAGTAAATGGTCAAACATTATATAAATTCTTAAAAATGATAGTAGCATATCACCGACTTCGAAGCAGGCATACAACCTTCCATTTCAATGCGATTCAGGATTGTTGAAGGGACACTAAAAACACATTTTACACGGCAATCACTCTTCGATTTCACATTAAAGTATCCGGCATCACACCAGTATTTCATCTTTTAATACAGTGAAAGCTCCTTATTCGCGCTTTCACTATTCGCGGATTTAAAAAATGCGACCCAATTCCTATATTTGCGGATCTAATAAGTGCATACATAACAATAAAAGAATTCCGATAGGTATCCAACCCAATATCCTTTGTAAATGCCGTCAAATGGACTAATAAAAAATGTAAAATAGATTTTATTACAAATTTGTCTAAAGTATGTTGTTAAATGCAAATTGCAAACATAGCCGAAATCGCGAATGGAATAGAACGAGATGGGTTCGAACAGATAGAATCGACATTCAAGAATTGCTTGAATCGCAAGCTGAAGATCTGATTGAAACCGACTTGGAGGAGATGTTAAATTCACAACCCATTGAAGAAGAGGCTGCAACAAGCACTGGAAACGTGACATTTAATTTGAAAAATCTTAGTGGAGGTTTAAGAAAGGCAAATGAGCTTTGCGATTTCTTTATGAGCATTGATTCGTCTATGGAACGAAGTCTCATTTTTAGGAGGCAAATTGCTAATGCGACTGCTGCGTATCAGTCTGATTGAAGGAGCGTTTAAAGAATGCCAAGCAAGAGAAAATTGTAAAATTCTTCAAACCAATGCCTAAGCCTTAAGATGATTAATCAAAATGTTCAAAAACTTCAATTAAAATGATTTTTTTATTTTGTCACCTAGGAACGTATCCCCTATAATCCCATATAAATTACCATTCCGTATTCACGGTTTCTGTATTCGTGGCATATTTATGGAACATAGACCCCGTGAATAAATAACTTGTATATAATTAGAAGAAAGAAAATTACTCAAAGTTATAACTTCAAATGTATGTTAAAAACCCGCTTCATACTTGGTGGTGAACGTTAATGACAGAGTCATCTACTAAAGGATGAAGGTTTAAGTGCCATGCTCTCAGAAGTACATGACATGTGACTTTTACGTCACATGAATAAACACCATTCAGAGGAAGTCTGTCTGTTTGGTTTCTGGAATATAACATGATAACTGCAAACTGAAGAGAGTCAGACGAATAAAATTAGGTTCACAGATTTACCGCATATTTTGCTGATAACTATAAAGGTTTGTGAAAAATCCAGATTGTGCATTTATCGTTCTGTACTTTAAGAAATCGGTTTTGGCCAAAGTGTAAGCTGGAATTGTGTCAGTGTGTAGGTTGAATTTCGCCAAGGATAGAACCTGCGATGTTTGGGTTTGAAACCGCGTAACTTATCCATTCGACCAAAGCGATCGTTAATGTCTATCGGCTGTTACAGGCTTGATAAGATGTCACCCCATGAATGAATAATTTAATTGATTTTGACAAGGGGCATTTTGATTTCGCATTCTTGAAGATGTCTTGGTATTTATGAATAGGATCTACTATGGAGTGGATCTTATTGCGTGAAAGGGTATTCGATGCAACTCTTCTATACCATTCTATCACGAGATTTGGTTCTGGATTTTTCGTGTGCCATGAGTGAGGGATTTGGTGGCACAGTGAATTGGGGATCCTATCTTCCCACCGATAATTTAGTTTAGTTTAGTTATTTTAACCTCCCATTTTGAAGCAACACTAGGGACATTTTGGGTCGGACTTCGTCCTTTTGAACCTCGGTCAGATGACGCGGGCGACACCTGAACAGGCACCCCCCTCTTCACAGCACACCAGTGGGAAGACGTTTGGCCCCGATGGATTAAACGTGCAAGAGACCCCTCACACGGAGGTTCTTCGGTGGAATTGAATCTCGAACCTGAAACCCTCCAGTTCCGAAGTCGAGACCGTACCACCAGGTCACCGTGGCCTTTTTCCCACAGCTGAAGTAATGAGAGTTGCCAGATGGTATCTGTGTAGGTATGTTCGGTTTTAGTTTAATTTAGTTATATTAACGTTCCGTTTTGAAGCAACACTAAGGGTATTTAGGGAGGGACCTTGAACCGCGGTCAGATGACGAGGAAGACTAGATATGTCACGAATAAGCCGTAATCACCTGGGTACTTAAGGGTAGGATGTCTTGCCCGTGGTCTGGGCGTTCCGGATTTCTAAATCTTTTCTATAGCTCCAATGATATAGAAAATTTTTATTTGATGAAAAAAAAAGTGATGTTTATCTTGGATTTTGTAGTCTATTCAAGTTCACCGACTCACATTCAAACAGTTGACAGACCATTGTGGTACTGTATTCCTTTATTTTACCGGCGTCCTGGCATAGGGGTAGCGTGTCTTCCTAGTGTTCTGGGCTTGGTTGTTATTCTGTGAGTAGTGTGAATGTACCTCCCCCCTGTAAAAAGGGGTTGTGCAAGGAATGAAGTAGCCAAGTCGCATTCCACTTGGCAAATTTTCATGAAAATTATACTGAGAAAACTGAAGTGAAAGACAAATTTTAATAGGAAAATATGAGATTCTGACTGATAGGTGAGGTTTCCTAGAAAAGATAAACCATTTTTGAAAGAGGAAGTAATAATAATAATTGACAGTAATAATAATAATTCATCATTGTGGTCGATAACCAGTGTTTTTAACGTAATTGGATATATTAATGACCAGAACAAAATCATTGGTGAATGCTTGGATATCTGTGTAGGCAGACCAGATCGTTCGCCACCAAGTTCCACACTGCACGATCCTTAAGGCCCCCTTTCCCTCTGTTCTCATATGGCCCAGCCTTCTTGTGGGTTGAGGATTATCTCTCGGGCTTGTTCAAGTTTTCGAAGAAGTTGTTTAAATTATCCATGTTAAAAATACTGGTTATCGATTACATTGGCGAATTTTTTTTTAGAATTGTTATTTCTTCTAGTTCAGACTTTCCTCTTTCCAAAACAGTTTAGCTTTTCTAGGAAAAGGAAGGACTGGCCTATCATCCAGGGTCGCACATTTTTTCAGCTAAAATTTATCTTTCACTTCAATTTCCACAAAAATTCTTCACCATTAACATGACATCTCAAACCGTAATAGAGGTATTCACATACAAATGCTCAGAGTGTGTTTTAAAGGATATGGACAATGAATGAACCAAAAGTTTCATTGCGGGTGAATACTTTTTTCATTTATAGGTGTTTTTAGAAAAATTAAGCTGTAAATGTAAGGGCAAGAATGCACACATATGTATATTTTTACTCATCACTTATTTGCATCTCAACATTTATCTTCGATTTTGGTTCCTTTCGTTCATCATTATATTCCATAACTTGTGCGCAAAGAAAAATGGAATGGCTGCATTACCATTTTGTGTAGAATGTTACCCGTTTTCGTTTAATTTCACTAACATTTACTACACATTTTCCTATTTCTCAAAATCTATTCTATTTTCAAATAATTTGGTTGTATGTATAGTATTATGTATTATAATTGAGAACACATCTTAAAACCATAGTTTTAAATAGTGTTTAAAAAGTTCAAATTTTCAAATGTTTCCCTTCGAATGCAGTCGGATACCTTAAATTTTGGGGACATTCGAGTTTATCTAGATATTTGTCAATTGAATGGTGTTGGATATTATCCAATGCACCTTGGGTGTCCACGGAAAGAACGACAATATTGTCTTTTTCCCTTTTTCCTTCGTAAATATTTCTACAAGCGTTTTACCAGCAATCAGTTTGGAACAAATATCAATATTCCCATATTCTTTTTTCATGACCTTAGGGTAGTTTGTTAATGTAAATAATGTTTGTTAATGTAATTATTAGCAATTTACTGGCAAAATACAGAAATACATTTATTTAGACAGTAAGTAAATCAATGGAAAAGAATTATATGAAGGATGCTCTATTTAATGCTGTAATTGCTTTGAAGATTATATTATACTAGCTATTACCCACGACTCTGTTCGCTTGGAAATTTGGATGTACATGTACGAACACTATCAAATAATGGCAAATAAAAAAATTAAACCCAATCCAAAAACGATACACTTAAAAGAATAAGCATATGAGAAAAATGGATAACATAAATGCAATTTCAGTAACAAAACACACAACTGACGTAAAAACTGTGTATTTACATTGCATACCCGAAATAAAACAAAAAACAAAATCAAGTTCGGTCAAATACATTTTATTCAGGGATCGAGACTGAAATAACTGCAATATTGGTACTTTTATCTATATTTATAATAAAGCTCAATGTGTGTGTGTGTGTGTGTGTGTGCGTGTGTGTGTGTGTGTGTTGGCGCTCTACAGGCCAGACCGTTGGACCTACAGCTACCAAATTTGGTGCATGTATACCTTGGAGGTCGGGAATGTGCACCTCGGAGCCCTTTTTTTCGAATTTTTAATTAGAATTTGAATTCATTAAAATTTAAGCGAAATTTCGACGTTTTTCCGCTATAACTTCCGAAAATATTACTGCACAAACATGATTTTTACATCAATTTAAAGATAAAAAGATTAGCTTTCTAATGGTATCAGTTTTTTAATTTAAAACGTAAGCTTCTATTTTTAAAGAATTTGTAAAGAAAATTTTAACCATGTTTTTATCACGTGACTGGATAAAATAAAAGAATGCCGGAAGTTCAAATAAAAAAATTATCATCGCAATGCAACTTTCAGCACGTGACTGGATAAAATAAAAGAAATATAAAATGTGATATTTTCTTTAAAAAATAAATGCAAAGCAAAGGTTTCTACAATCGTTTGCAATATCTATATCATTAACTCAATAAATCTTCTTTGTTTACGGTAAACCTGATTGAATTTAGACAGGATATGCATTGAAATCACGATTTAATGGCATATTTATGTAATCGTTTGCAATATCTGTATCATAAATTTAATTTTATTTTTTTGCCTTTCTCGCTTTCTTT
Organism: Argiope trifasciata; assembly: GCA_026543055.1. Taxonomy (NCBI): domain Eukaryota; kingdom Metazoa; phylum Arthropoda; class Arachnida; order Araneae; family Araneidae; genus Argiope; species Argiope trifasciata. Next base: position 169,216 of record JAPMOQ010001478.1, on the reverse strand, counting down.
AAAAAAACATATTTAATATTTTGGCAACATCATCGAAATTTTTTTTTAATATTTTGGAAGCATAACCGATGGTTAAAACTGACTGATTTATAAAATTAAAGAATATTATTAGGAAAAGGTGTACTTTTAGAACTTTCAGTCCATCATCTTAAAGAAAATATTAATTTCAGGTCAATCAATGCCCGGAATTACTTCAAGGCTAATGAATATGTGATTTAATTGAAAATTTTAGAACGCTTTACACATGGCGAACCAGCTGGTCGCCAAAGGCGGCTAGTTTTAAATAAAAACACAGTAGTCAACAATCACGCCCGAACTCTCAATGCCCGTTGGGTTAACACACTTGTATGACTTTCCCATGTTAGTTGGGGCAACAGAACGCAGAATAGACATTTTTTATTTTTTTTATTATGCTTTCTTTTCATTTAAAAGTACTTCGGAATGAATACAAAATATCTATTCATTAACAACATTTGATTTTAAATACATCAAACACTTAAAAAATAATCAGAATCGTTTGAAATAATCTGTCGAAATTCTGCTAACCCTAACCAGATTACTGTAAGGAAAAGACCAGGAGTTTTACTTATTTTTAGCTGGATTTGGCCTCCTCTTTTTTGGCTCACAAGTTAGTTTATGATGAATAAAAAACGAATCCCTCAACGAACCGGAATGAAAAATAGCCTATGCTCTACTCCTGACTTTAATCTATCTCTGTGCTAAATTTCATCCCATTCCGTTCAGCCGTTCAGTCGTGATTGAATCACAAACATCCATCCAAATTCTCACATTTATAATATGGGTACAGATTCACTTTGATTAGTAATTGAAATTGTTCAGATATTGGCTATATTCAAAACCTGTCTGTATTAGATATTTATTATCATGTTTCATAATTTATGAGAGGGATAAGCTGTTAAAGTGAAGAAGGTTGCTTTGCCGAGATGTTGGAATAAGAAGCTCCTTTTGTTTTTGTTGTTATGTCTTTTGGCACTTCACAAGCGAGCTGGCAGATACTTCTTCTTCTTGCATACAGCCGACCACTCCGCCACCACTGAACGTAGCAGTACCGACAGGTTGTGTTTGGGTCAACTGCTGGATGAGCATTGTCCAACCTCACATGGACTTATCCGTCAAACTGACATTCCTTTCGGGGTGGTAAATAGCTGTCTTTCTCCCCATCTTCGCACTATGAAACAGTTGGAATGAAACTGTCCATCTTTGAGTTCCCGATACCATCAGTACTGTACTTGAATCATTTTTTGCAATCTTCAGGATCATTCTTCCACTCTGAGATATCTATACATTCCATTAAATAGTGGTAAAAAGTTCCCATTTCACCCCAAATGCCTTTATTTTCCCACGCTCTTCGAAATCTTTGGAAATAGACAGGAAGTCTCGCATATCCAGATATTATTTGGATTGCAAGTGGATGGTATCTTCTTATTTGTATTTCCGGACTAGGAATAAAGTCGAAAGTCACTCTTCCACTTCTGGACATATACCTTTTGTCATACCATTGTAGTTTTATTTCTTCTCTCCATTCCCCTTTTAAAACACCACTTGATTTGGGGACAATAATATCAATATTATTTTTCTGTGTCGCCAACTTCGCATAGTGATCCGCCTTTTCATTACCATATATCCCAATATGGGCCTTAATCTAATTCAACTCTATCAAATCAATTTAACACTTTTTGTCTTTTCTTTTATCCTCCCTATTACCTTATTACACGCTGACAGATACTGTCGGCGATTTAAGCCGAAATAAGTGTATCTTGTTTATGCAGAAGCTCCAACTCGGGCCACGAGTATCACTCAACTACTTCATGCTTCCCATTCACTAGCACTGCCCGTTTTGACAGAGGAGGGCACATTTACGCATCTCACAGATAGAACACACAGAAGAAAAACCTTGCCCGAAACGGGACTCGAACCTGAGACGTCCAGATCATGGGGAAGACGCGCTGCCCCTATGGCAGGACGTCGGCTTTGTAAACATAGTTTATTAATGGATAAACCTCGCAATCTGATTAAAGCAGAATTAATTTCCGGACATCTGAATTTTTAGGACAAACTCAAATATTATGGACCATTAAAACAACGATTCTTGTACCTCTTCGATATATGGCCATTATTTATGTAAAAATTGATTTTCTTTTGGTTGTAAGGTCTTCAGATTATTTCCATTCAAGACGGATTCAAGCAATTAACTATCAAGCAGAAGTAATTTGGAAATTATTTGTACAATTAAGCTCTAGTATCTCGCATATCAAACATAAAGCATTTCGTTGTTTTTTGAATGACAGTTGTTCTTGCGAGGCCTTTCAATTCTTCAAATATATGATTATCGGATTAAAAATTGGATACAAATTCTATTTGTTGTATTCCGTCGTATCAGCGAGTTACCATGGCAATGACTGATAAGTTGATAAGAGATTCAACTCTTTTGCTCTTTTCGCGCGATTTTTTTTATCGCTAATGTTTCCAGAAACTTCAATGAAATGTCACCAGATATTTTCTTTGAGGATTTATCTGACTTTTTTTTTCTGACCAACGAAACTTTAATCATTTTATCGTTCTTCGAATTACCCGTAAAGAAAGGCAGAGACTAGAATTTTTCTACTATTATGCGTCTAAAAACATACATTTTTACTTTTGTTTAAAGTAAGCGACTACGTTCGGAAGAAAATTTTGAAAAAATTGAATTTTTTTAAAACTATTTAAAACAACGAGTTTTAGATGTATTTTCCATTATAATACAAAATACTATAAATACAACAAAATAAAAATATAACATATTTTGAGAAACAGGAGAATTTGTAATAAATGTTAATGAAATTTAAACTAAACGGTTAAAACTCTACACAAAATTGTACTGCAACAATCCTATTTTTCTTTGTACACAAGTTATGGCATATGAAAATGAATGAAATGAAATAAAATCTTAGAAAAATGTTGAGATACAAAGAAGTGATGGGTAAAATCATACGTATATAAGCATTTTTTCCATAAATTCACCACTTAATTTTTCTAATAAACCCTATAAATGAAAAAGTGTTTCACTAACAATCAAACTTTTGGTTCATTTCATCGCCAATATCATTTAAAACACACTCTGAAATTTCTATGTAAATACCTCTACTAGTTTTGGGGATATCATGTTAATGGTGGAGAATTTTGATGAAAATGAAAGTTTTGAGAAAATGGAAGTTAACGAGAAATTTTAACTGAAAAATACATGATTCTGTACGATAGATCAAGCTTTCTCATTCCTAGAAAAGGTAAAACCATTTAGTAAAGAGGAAAGTTACTAGAAATAACAAGAATAACATTAAGCTACAAGAAATAACAATAAAACCAAACCTTCACCAATGTGGTCGATAACCAGTGTTTTTAACCTTATTATATTTTATTTTACATCTGTTCAACTTCAGTTTTTAATCTTGTAAATAGTAAAAGTTAGAATTAAAGAGAAAAATTTCATGCAGAGTGGTCCATGAAACCACGAGGTCTGGATCACTCTTTCGTGCGCAAATGCCGTCAATAAAAAATGGAACACAGAAACTTTTTTTTACTTGCTATCGCAAACCCCCGGTTGGGCACCTCGAAATGAGGATGAGATACTTCCGGCATGGAGGTTGGATCTCGCCAATCAGGTGGGTGCTATAATAGGGGGCCACTGGCCCTCCCATCGATGACGGAGCGTACTCCCTACGGGAAGGGTTGTACAGTGGCCACTGATGGCCCTTAGGACTCAAACACAGCTCTCGCCAGTGTTGCTGTTGCGGCAGTCCGGTCGTTCAGTCTGGCGAGGTTAATCCGTGTGCCTTAGGGGTGGGTCGGAGGTTGGTGATGTGACTTGCTCTCAAGGAAATACCGGAAATTTAATGGAATAAATACTTTTTTTTTATCAAATGGATACTAGAACTGATGACATAAACTCTGCAATCTATAAAGATAGGATTTTTGTAAATAGTAAAAGTTAGAATTAAAGAGAAAAATTTCATGCAGAGTGGCGCATGGAGCAGAAAGGTCTGGATCACTCTTTTTTATACAAACGTCGATAAAAAACGGAATTTCGAAACTTTTTTTTTTACTTGTTATCGCATCTTCATAAAATTGGTTATCGATAGAAATGAACCAAGAAAACATTTTTATAAACAAACTGATTTGCCCCAGAATTTGAATTATTTACTATCTCGAAATTTTTCCAGTAATGGTATCACTTTTTTTCCTTGAGTGAGTTTTTTTTTTTGTGTAATGAACCTCTTCGCAAAAATTTATGAGATTCTACTGCTTATTTTGAAAGTCAATGGTGCTTTAATAAATGGCATTTAATACGTTAAATGAGTGAGTCTCATGAATGATTGATTGAATGATTATGAACCCTAATGATTAAGAACTTAATGATTATGAACCTAATGATTATGAATGATTGTGAACTTAATGATTATGAATGATTGTAAACTTAATGATTATGAATGATTGGGAACTTAATGATTATGAACCTAAGACGACATCTGAAAAACAAGTCACATATGCACGAAATTTTCAATCCCGAAAAGAAAATTATCGTATTTCATTCAGTCCTGAAATATATGTATCAATAACACGAAATTCAAGGGCCGTGGTAGCCTGGTTGGTAGAACGTCCGTCTCGCAACCGAAAGGTAGCAGGTTCTGTCCTCGTCTCGGTTAAAGATGGCTAATAGTAGTGGGGGCACGTTCGATAGGTCCTCCAAGTTCCCATCACCTCTGAGGGTAGGGAGTCGGTCTCTGATTCGGATCTCAATTATGACTTGAATGAGTTCGACCGCCCCCTCAAAAGAGTTGCGTCGTGTGTGTTCGAGCAGAGTCGTCCTTTCACCTGAACGGTGCTCGTTCACAACGAAAGGCGCACACCTCTGCCTTCATTCGAAAGAGCTACTTCTCATTCTGGCTTGCTATGGCCAAGTGGCGTTAGACCGACCACCACCACCATAAATTATTGAATTCATAAGCTTAAAAAATCCTCAAAATGTCTTCACATTCAAGAAATTATTTACTCAGAATTGACTTTGGATCTTTCAAGAGGTATTAGACCAAAAAAAGTTCAAGGTTTGTAGAATATCATACCCGAGCCTTAGTTAACAATACAAATTATTACGAATATGCTAAGTTTTGCAACAATAATTTTGATACACATAAAAAATTGCTAAATATAATTCGAAATTTATTCTTTACATAGTTGGAAATTATCAAATATTTTTATTTTTAGGGATAATTCGCAGTAAATAATAGAAGAATCGGTTCATTAGATATAGTTTTTTTTTTAAATTTTACTTCATTAACAACTGAATGTGATTTTAAATGTGTCCCAAAATAATTCCGTACATGTACATACATATATGCACCTTAGCTGTACTCGTTAACAACGAAAGACGCGTACTTCTGCCTTAACCCCTTAACCTATTTATTTTCTTTACTATATAATAAGATGGCACTTTCTGTTTTGGGAATATTTTCTTATTTTAATTCAAATGCAAATCCATTGAAGGCTTGATATACCAGCGTATTCGAAGTAATTTTAAAACTGAATTGCAATCATTAGTAATGGTTTACTTTCTGCTAGCAACTATTAAAATTCGATAAATCGATGCACTTGGGGCAAAACAGTCAAGGGGTTCATTCGAAAGAGCTATTTCTTTGGTACGACCCAGTGGCATTAGACCGACACAAATCGACACAAATTTATGAATTTCTAAACATGAATGTAGGAAGAAAAGGAGTTACAACATAATGAAATTTTTGGAAGAGAAAAAACACCTTGTTTTCAAAAATCCCTTTTTCATCCGTAACAGCAGAAACATCTATGAGAAATATGATACCAGCTGGCACCCGGAACGTTGCAGCCGCAGAAGAAAATTTTTGGCAATATCGTTTGGAATTTAAAACAGCTGCTTTGTTTAATTAGGAATGATAGAAATAATATTTATTTTCGTATCGGAAATGCATACATTCACTCATTCATTGAAATTGAATGATATATAAGGAAGAAGTACAAAAAATATTTTTTTAAACTTCATTTATTTACTTATTTTAGGGTAGATAATATTTTTTTACAGTCTCCAGCAAAAACAAACAAATTTCTTGTCTCTCAGACTCGTAATCATCAACATGAAACTGGCCATGTGAAGAATATAGATTTTCTAGGTTTAATCCGGAAAATTGAAGTAATTGCCCTTTGCACCATGTTAACGGTAATCGAGAATGAATGTCGAATGGGGAACTGCACTTGTTTGAAATCAAAAGGCACGCCAGTGGGAAAAATAGAAATGAGTGAAATGAGCACATATGTTCCAAACAACTTTCCATTCAGATTAAGGTATCTGACTACGTTTAAAACACGCTTTATCAGCCACATTGGTGAATTTTTTTTGTAGTTATTTTTTGTAGTTCAGACTTTCCTCTTTCCAAAACAGTTTATCTTTTCTAGGAAAAGGGAGACCTGTACACACACACACACACACACACACACACACACACACAAACACACACACACACACAATGTATTTTATATATTAGATATTCATATTTATTGTTTCTCGTTTGTTTGAAAAACTCGAAATGGCTTGTTTCTACTGCTGCGCTGGTAGATCTATAAAGTTACGAACATTTGGGGACATATATTTTGTCGAAGCAATTAGCTATTTAGATATCAACTTTTATAACAAAATATCATTTGTCTATTCACTGAATAAAAAGAAAAAATTTGGTTTGCTCTGAAAAACTTCCATTATATAACTTACTTTAGTTCGCGTTCGACTTATTTAATCCTAAAATAATAGTTCAGCCAAATAAATTACATTTAAGATTACTTCATGACCTTTTACACAGCAAAACTTTTTATCTCTGATAGTTTTTCTATTACGAATTTAATGAGGAACTATTTTAATCAGAAAAAGTGGAAATTATTAAATCATCAGATCACAAAATTAGAACTATTAAAATTAGAATTATTAAATCATAAATCACAAAATTAGAACAAAAAAGTCGAATCTTTTGAAACCTAGCAATTTCATATTAAATAAATTGACTTAAAACATTCCCGCAAACTTCATTCCTAATGTAGGAAGAAGAAAATACAACGCCGTTGTGTCATGAAATCATCTTGAAGCTTAAAATTTATTTTGTTGATGAAGCGTATGTGTTTTAAACCACTCTTTTCTATAAACTTATCTATACTTATAATAAAGCTCAATGTGTGAGTGTTGGCGTTTTACAGGTTTAGACTGTTGGATCTAAAACAATTATGGTGGTATCTTAATAAGCCAGTAGCAGCCACCAAACATTGGTGGTGGCTTTTATATAGGGGATATGCTACGCGGCTGCAAATTAGAAGTCCTTGGTGGAATCCAATCTCCACAATTCCAGTCTATTGCCACAGTTTAACATACACTGAAGTGACAAAAGTCATGGGATGACTGTTAATATCGTGTCGCTCCTCCTTTTGCCCGGTGAAGTGCAACAACTCGACGTGTCATGGAGTCCACAAATCGTTGGAAGTCCTCTGCAGGAATATTGAGCCATGCTGTCTGTATAGACGTCCATAATTGTGAAAGTGTGGATGGTGCAGGAGTTTGAGCACGAACGGACCTTCCGATGATGTCCCATAAATACTCGATGGGATTCATATCGGGCGATCTAGGTGGCCAGATCATGCGCTGGAATTGTTCGGAATGTTCTTCGAACCAATCGTGAACAGTTCTGGCCCGGTGACATGGCGCATTGTCATTCATAAAAATCCCATCGTTGTGTGGGTACGTGAAGTCCATGAATGGCTGCAAGTGATCTGCAAGCAGCTGAATATAACCATTTCCAGTCAATGATCGGTTCAGTTGCACCAGAGGACAGAGTCCATGCCATGTAAAAACAACCCACACCATTATGCAGCCACCACCAGCTTGAACAGTGCCTTGCTGACAGTTTGGGTCCATGGCTTCGTGGGGTCTGCGCCACACTCGAACTCTACCATCAGCTCGTAACAACTGAAATCGTGACTCATCTGACCATGCCACGGTTTTCCACTGGTCTAGGGACCAGTCGATATGCTCACGAGCCCAGGAGAGTCGCTGCAGGCGATGTCGTGCTGTCAGTAAAGGCACTCGAGTCGGTCTTCTGCTGTCATAGCCCAAGGAAGACAAATTTCGCCGCACAGTCCTATCGGACACGTCCCTCGTACGTCCCACATTGATTCCTGCAGTTATTTGACGAAGTGTTGCCTGTCTATTAACATTGACCATTCTACACAGACGTCGGCGGTCTCGGTCGTTAAGTGCAGGTGGTCGCCCACTGCGCTGTCCATGATGGGATGTGATGCCTGAAATTTCATACTCTCGGCACACTCTTGATACTGTGGATCTTGGAATATGGAATTCACTAACGATATCCGCAATGGAATGACCCATGCGTCTAGCTCCAACTAACATTCCACGTTCAAAGTCTGTTAATTCTCGTCGTGCCGCCATAAATCACGAAAAACCTGTTCACATGAATAACTTGAACACAAATGAAAGCTCTGGAAAACGAACTGCGCATTTATACTTTTTCGCTGCGATACTACTGCCATCTGTATATTTGCATATTGCTATCTCAGGACTTTTGTCACTTCAGTGTATATGTTTTCAATTCAAGGTCCAACGACTAATTTGTAAAATTTTAAAAATAGAAATGCATCTATGAAATGTGTGTAAATGAAGTAAATAAATATGTAGTATGTAACACGAGTCTATAAAGGCTTTAAAAAAGAATGTTTAGCTTTTAAATAAAAAGTGATGAACTTCAATCAACTCAGTCTCTAAAACTGACTGATTTATAAATATTTGATCACTATTCAATAAAAACGGGTGATTTTAAACCAATTCATCAACCAATCTAAAGATGATACCCCAATCAACTCTCAGTATTTCTCTAGACTGACTGTCCCCCTCCCCAAGAATGAAAATATTGAATGTTCGAAGCCTTTCTATTCAAAACTTCAGGAGTCGATCAAATTTGATAGCAGAAGATAGAAACCTTTATTTGTTTATTTGAAAGTGGAAGTGTCAGGAATATTTCGTAGAATATGATTCCTTATAACTAAAAGATGTATAAAATTTAGACTTAATAATTTTTTTAATTACGTTTATAGACCAAAGCAAAATAAAATATTCACATCATTTAAATCTTTTTGAAAGTAAAACTAAAACCTTAATTTTATGATGAATATAAGTAATTTTTGTTGAATAATTCTTTAAATATTAAATAAATTATTGTAATTATTCAGTAGTGCACATAATGATTATCTTTTACTCCTATTGAAAAAGAAAATGCTCGGTTTCGGTAAAAAAAAAATGGTTTTACATCAATATGCAGTTTAATCTTTTCTACTTTAATTTGAAGTTGAAATTTCGCGAGAGCTGATCAAATAATTAGAGAGGAATATAGAGCATTACGGGCTTCATTCATAAATGGATGAGAGAATTATATTATTAAAATTTGAACCTAAAAATATTTTGATGAAGTAGCTATTAAAAGACAAGTCACATACAGTATTTAATCGACAATGACAAGTCAGCTACAGTATATAATGGACAATGAGAAGTCACATGAAGTATATAATGGACAATAACAAGTCACATACAGTATTTAATTGACAAAGACAAGTCACATAAAGTATTTAATCGACAATGACAAGTCACATAAAGTATTTATTAGACAATGACGTTATATGAAGTGTTTAACTGATAATTTTTGAAGATTGGCTAACCAGCTGGTTGCCAAATGCGGCTAGTTACTATATAAGTAAGTAAGCTACCTTTTTTTCGCCAAATAAAGGAGTTACAAATAATAAAATCCCCAGAGAGAGAGTTCAAATATCCTTTGTTTTCAGAAAAAAACTATACTTTTGAAGAGCAAAAATGGTTGAAAACAATTTCAAAGGAAAGAAACAATCGAGGAAAGATGAATCATTTTATTTTCTAGTTCTTCTTCTGCTTCTTCATCCATTCCTCGTCACACCAGTACATCTTCCTCACCCTCTTGACGTCCCTGGCGCTGAGACCAGGCTTGTCGTACGTCTCGTACAGTCGGACGCCGGTCTTGGCCACCATCGTGTTCGACTTGTTGTCTTTCGAGAAGGCTGTATTGCCGTACAGCATCACGGAGTTGTAGTCGAAGGTGTCCAGCAGAACGTTTCTGTGGGGTTCGAGTTTCGCGAATTGGTCCTCCAAACCTGCAGGAAACAGAAAAGAATGAAAGGGTTTATTTAGTTTAGTTTAGTTATATTAACTTCCCGTTTTAAAGCAAAATTAGGGCTGTTTTGGGATGAACCTCGTCATTTTGAACCATGGTCAAATGACCAGAACGACTCCTGAACTGGCACCCCTCTCTCCACACTAGCGGGAGGACGTTTGGCCTGACAGATTTAACTTGCAAGAGACCTTCTCACACGACGGTTCTTCGGGGGAATCGAGTCTCGAACCTAAAACCCTCCGGTTTCGAAGCCGAGACCTTACCAACAGACCCCCGAGGCCCATGAAAGCGGTTATAAAAGCACGCTTAGGATCTGTCTAATGCCACTTGGTCATAGGTTGGTTGGTAACAGAGATTCCTTGGCACAAAAGCCAAATTTGGTCATATTGAGCCAAACATAAGATATTATATAAAACTTGAAATTGTAAAGTAATTGAATTGTAAAATTACAGTAATTGCTATAAAAACACGAGTGTAAAAGATTAAAAATTTCATGAGTACTAAAGTAAAATTCACAATCCAAGCAAATAAAATTACAGCCAAATATGAAGAAATATTTAAAACAAGAGTTACTTTTTTCTCAAAATTAAAAAGCTAAGACTTAAATTTGCAAAGGAGGCAAAGAAATTTATATTTCGAACATTACGAAGTAATTTGTTGGAATAAAATGGAGAAACGGCACAGACCAGCACAAATAAAACATTTTTGTACTTCGTCGGAATAATGTATTTAAGTTTTTGCTTTGTTGCTTTAGTCAGAACGTCCTCTAGCTGGTATGGAAGTTTGGACAGAGGTATCAGATATCGTCCTCGTCATCTGATAGCGTTTCAAAATAGCGAGGTCCATCCCAAAATAACCTGAGTGTTGCTTCAAATCGGGACGTTAATATAACTAAACGAAACTAATTGACCTACACACATACTTTATTTATCCCCCAATCAGTTGGACAATGTTCGAATAAAAAGGAATGTTAAATCGAATGAATGAAATAATTAACAATTTTCATTTTTTTTCTGCATGCAATAGCTAATAATTGACCTCGCCTTATAATTTTTTTAAAAAATTGTGGCAGTTCATAATATTGTCTAGGCCCCTTATTTTTGAAAAATAGCATCTAAAAAAAGAAAATGAATTTTAAAAAAGACACGTTTCTGTTATTATAAGTTGTATCAAACTTTATATGCAAGCTAAAAAAGAAAATAAATCAAGAAAAATCACACTTAGGTGGAATCGATATCTTTACAATATTTCAAATTCACGAATACTTTAAATTCGCCTTTGAAAAACATTTGGTGTTCAGGAATTTTCAGATGAATTTCAATAAATATATAATTTTTATTTATTTAACTGATTCCGACCGTCGCATTCCGTAGTATCATTTGATTATTCATGATTTGTAATTAATTAAAACTTATTTTGGGACTCTAAGCAAATTATTTTATAGCCAGTTATAATGAATGACATTTTTCGCCCCTTAAAGTTCAGAGATGTGTCTGCTGCATAAAGTTGGGATGCTGATAGAAGGAGTGCAACCCTACTTTGGTGCAGGACAAGATAAAATCACGTGACCTTGGGACAGAATTTGTGTTCGCTGTAACCGCACTCTCCGTTCTCCATTATATTTCAATGGCAGATTTTTCCCCTCTTTTAAATGTTGGAATTTAAATCTTATTTAAACCATGGTTAACTATGACTGTGCTATTTAATGCAAAGAAAAAGCTTTTAAGGATAGTCCTGTATCTTTTCACAGGCATTTACAACAAATATATTCCATTTATATCCAATTTTAAGTCAATTTAAAATTTCGCAACCTCGATCCCCAATGATTTTGGTGTTATACCTGAAAAATATTTCACAGTTTGATTTAGTTATTATATAGAATTTATTTAACATGTTATTAAGCTTCATTTAAACTGTTGTAACTGCATTATATTTTGTTACATGCTGTGTTATGAGTGCAAGTGCTTGGCTATAAGTTTGGCGTGATTTTTTTCTCGCCAATATAAGTGTTTACATAAACATTATTACCCGATTGATAATTGTGTGCTTATTTTAATGCAAAGACACCAGTTTGCTTAGTTTTCAAAGAATATAAAACTATTTAGGAAGTGTTAACCGGACATGGAAACCGATCGGACCCAATGCCGGGAAGCAAAATGTTACGCGGCAGTTTCCAAGTATGCCAAGATTTGCGCTATGGCACCAAAAAAGGTGTTCTTGCTCCCCTATTTTCCCAAAGTCACATGATTCATGTTGGATACACTTGCTTAGACAGGAAACAAGGACTAGCTCCCTCCATTTATATATCAGCTCTGTGGTCTGTACAGCATTATTTGATCTCATTTTTTAACGAAATATTTAAAAGAAAGTTATAACATGATAGTTGCGTTATGATTTACGAATGATATTGATGGTAGTCGAAATGAGAAATGCTATAAAAATAATCGGAGTCAATCCAAAACACTGAACATTTTTTATCTCTGACTTTGAATTAGAATTTATATTAAAGCAAGAACATTTCAACTTCTGAAATGTTTTTTTCAGAAACGCACCTTTTATCACATTACAAAACAAATAAAAGTACATGACAAGCAGGAGAAAAATAATATTGCTAACTTTCGATGTCTACCAACAGAACGTAAAATTTCAGTAACAATCAAATGCATGCTGCCCATTAGCATACATTTCTTCTTTTTCTGTAACTCATGTTAAATCTACATTGCCGCTGTGGCTTGGTTGCAGGAGCGGCTGTAATTGTGTCCGGAAAAATAGACACGTCTCGTCTTTATGATGTGGGTTTTGTATCTTCACATCAAATATGTATCCGAACACGCATCTGACCTTGCATACTTCTCTTCAGACAAGTTCAAGTTCAGATACGAACATTGGTTGCTGTCTGCTGTATTTACTTAACGCCTAGTGATATCATTTGTAAACAAGATCTGGACATTCTAGTGGACCAGCTCCTTCCACCTTTTATAATGACGATGTCAACGGAAATAGTACTTTGTGGGGTTAGAACAGTACGAATTCTCATGAAAGACAGATTGAGCAGTTTATTTCTTATAACTATCTCTATTTACTTAATTACGAAGAGAAAACGTACTTCCACGAACCCACACGTAGCTTCCATACTCTTGCCCTGCCATATGTTCTCCTGAACTTTTGCAACTTGCTGACGCTCACAGTGAACAAAGATCTACAGAACAGTGACCATTTCCCTGCCATCGTTTCCCATGCTGATAGCAGTGGTGTGACTCTTTGTCCTCCATGTTTTCTATTTTAGCGGGCAGAATGGACTGCCTTTTATACAGTTAGTACATATTACTGATGTAGTAGTTACAGTTAGTACAAATTAGTACCATTACTGAAATCGGGCCGTGGCAGCCTGGTCGGTAGAGCGTCCATCTCGACACCGAAAGGTCGCGACTTCCGTCCTCATCTCAGCCAAAGACCGCCGTGTTGGCTCATGACATTTGGGGCACGCTTAATAGGTCCTACAAGTTCCCATCACCTCTGCGGGTAGGGATTCGGTCTCTGATTCAGATCTCAATTTTGACTTGAACGAGTTCGACCGCCCCCTAAAAAGGGTCGTCCTTTCACCTTCACGGTGCTCGTTCACAATGAAAGGCGCACACTTCATTCGAAAGAGATACTCTCATTCGACTTGGTATGAGGAAAGAAAAGAAAGACATTCAACCTTCAGTTCTTCCGATATATATGGTAACAAGTCTTTCCGTTCCAGTTCCTACAATTTCAAACGATGAATAATAAAACAGTGATGGGCATTCGTATAAAGTATGAAAAATCAACCTTTTTTCACTTCAAGCGACTTTCTGATCAATTTCTACTTTCATTGGACGCAAAGCCTCCAATGAGTGAATGTTACCTGGTCTGATGTTCTCCCAGTAGATGGTGAGGTAGTCGTCTCTGTCCGACCTGTTCTGTTCGTGGTAAAATCCCAAGGCGTGGGCCAACTCGTGGACGATGGTTCCCTTGAAGATGCATCCGGGTCCTAAAGAGACGGGCTGCTGACCACCCACCATGCCGACGTGAGAATAACACCTTATCCAAAATAGGAATGAAATCAATAATGGCTACAGGTTTTACAGTGAATATCTAAGATATAAAACTATGTGTATTTTCTAAAAGCAAACAAAAAAATGTATGCACTTTACCAACGGAATTTATTGAACCTGTAGAATAAATATACACTGTATTTAGAGAGGGCTAATGATGCTACAACTAAAACACAAATGAACTGAACAACAATTGGAATAACTATTATTAAAATTGGAACATTTACATCCAAGGAATCAGAAATAAGAAAGAATCCGGCCTGAGGACTTTCTCACAGAATATTCTGAAAGAAAGGGGTCAATTTCTTGACGAAAGTCAGACCCTTTACAGAAAAAATCCCTGTCTGAGGGTGACCCTTGAGAAAGTCCTCAGGCAGGATTCTTTATTAATTTTAATTCCTTGACTGTAAATGTTTCATTTTTGATAATGGTTATTCTAATTGTTGTATTTTCTTAAGTTATTATACACTTCTTTTTGGTAAGATAAATAAGATTTAGAGTTTCACTGATTAAATTACTTCATTTTTTAAAATAGAACCAACTCTTTATGAGCTGTCGAAAGAGTCTGTGGCGATGGTATTGGCTGGAATGGTGCCAATGTGAAGGTCAAATTCCACCAAGAATCGGACCTGCGACTTTTGGATTTGAAGTTCAGTCACTTAACCATTCTACAAAAGCGACAGCTAATGCCTTGCTGCTTTTACTGGCTTAAAAAGATGTCACCACACATCGCTTCCCTACCAGTGAGAGGGTAGAGACGAATTATTTTTATAGCATCTAGCGCTATGGCGAGTGAAGAGAGTACTGTTGATGCTGCGTCAAGTGAGTCTGACGACTTTGCTTTGGTTGCGTTTGCTGCGGGCAAATGGCGCCACGACAGCTATTATGAAAGTTTATCGCCCGAGGCCACCAATTTGGAGACAGTGTTGGCTGGAATTGTGCACTTGTGTGGGTTGAATTCCCCCAAGGTTCGAACCTGCGATGTTTGGATTTGAAGTCCATTCACTTATCCATTCGATAAAAGCGATCGCTTATGTCTAGCGGCTGTCACTGGCTTATTAAGATGCCACCACAAGTCTAAACACTTTGTTGCGAGAATCATGAATTCGACATTCAAGTCTATCAAAAACATATCTATGTTTTTGTCATCAGGCCGCTGTAAAATAAAAGGATTGATGTTTGTGCAGCACGCTCGTCTGATTAGGGGTGTACGAAGTTTGGCAGACTCTCCAAACACACTTCCGGAATTTTCGAAATGGTACAATACTCAGATTAATTTTTTAAAACTTTTCTGAATTCTTTAAAAGTATATGTTAATAGTAGTATACGGTTTCAGTATAATTTTGATGCAACTGTGACGATATACTGATCAGGTCTCGACTTCGAAACGCAATGTTTCTAAATTTGAAACCGAATTCCACTTAGAATCTACTAAAATTCATGCTACTTTAGTGCAAGGTATATCTGACGGCGTGGTTTAAAAATGTCGGCAAAGCGCTAAAGTCAGGGAAAAAAGCAACAGAATCGCTTCAAAATGAGACACCTAGTTGTAAAGCACCACTAGGGCTATTTGGGGACGGGCCTCTTCATTTCGAACTACTGTCAGATGACGAAGAAGACACCTGAGCTGGCACATCGCTCTCCACACCAGCGGGAGGACGTTTGGCCTGACAGATTTAACATGCAAAAGACCCCTTTACACGACGGTTCTTCGGTGGAATGGAGTTTCGAACCTGAAACCTTCCTGTTCCGAAGTCGAGACCTTACCACCAGTCCACCACGGAAATTAGGAAATAGTTTTTAAAAATCTAAAGCCGTTTCATGTCAAAAGAGAATAAATAAAATTTAAATAAAATTTTCATCGCTAATATTTTTTATGTTTAATTCTAAAATAATTTTAACTAGAATTTTTTAAAACTAATCCAATTAAAATAATTCGAAATCTAATAAGTGTTGAAATTTAGAGAGAATCAGCAGAAAAGGATGTTAATTCCTTATGATGAAATAACATCTGCTTTCATTCAAGTGTGAAGAAAAAAATGAATGATTAGAATTAAGGTAACTGGCTACAATAAAAACACTGGTTATCGACAACATTGGCGACTTTTTTTATTGCTATTTTTTGTAGTTTGCAGACTTTCCTTTTTCAAAACAGTTTATCTTTTCTGGGAAAAGGAAGGTCTCACCTATTCCCAGCTAAAATATTTTTTTGCTAAAGTTTTCTCAAAATTTTCATTTTCATTAAAACTCTGTACCGTTAACGTGATATCTCAAAAACTAATAGAGGTATTGACATAAAAATTTCAACATGTATTTGAAATAATATGAACGATGAAATGAACCAAAGGTTTTATTGCTGGTGAAATACTTTTTCATTTAGAGGCTTTATTAGAAAAATTAAGTTGTAAATTTATAGGAAAAAATGCATATATACGCATATTTTTACCCATCACTTTTTTTCATCTCAACATTTTTCTTCAATATTTGTTCATATCTTTTATCATTATATTCCGCAACTTGTGTATGAAGAAAAATAGGATTGCTGTATTACCATTTTGCTCACAGAGTTAACCGTTTTGATTCAATTTTATTAAAATTTTCTACACATTTTTTTTCTTTCTCAAAATATATTATGTTCTCAAATAATTTTGTTGTATTTATAGTAGTTTGTATTATAACTGACATCATATCTAAAAACCAAAACTTTAAATAGTTTTTAAAAATTCCAATTTTTCAAAAATTTTCCGTCGAACGTTTTCGTATACCTTAAGGAATGAAATTTAGTCATTATGGTCAAATTCTACTAAATGACGATTTAGTAAACTTTCCATTAATAATCCTTGATGTCTATGTTAACAGTGGTGACACATTTTATTTTATTTTGCAAGAGCCGTAGGGCAAATCGAGGTGAGCAGTTTCGAACAAAATTTCTCACCCTTGTCCAGAAAACAGTCGGATGTAGTCTCTCTCGTAAGTCCTCTTTTTAAAAGTGACGCAGGTCTTCTCTGCGTAATGCTGCATGGCCTCCAAGATTTTCGCCTCGTGCTTTTCTGAAAAAAAAAAAAGAAATAAAAAGAATTAAAAAAAAAGAAATATGCGATACAAGGCATCGAAATAAAATAAGTTGTTTTTATTGTTGTTGTCGCGTCTATAAAGGTGCAAAGTCTATATTCCCTCAAAAGTCTTGGTAACGAGATCTGCCAGTTCTGGAGCCCGATGGCCATGGAGGATCTCAATGGGTGGAGCTCCAGGGAGGAAGAGGCTCGACAGTTAAAAACAAGTGCTGAGTCAGTCGGAATGGAGGACAGTGCTTGCAGTTGGGATAGGACTTAATACCTGTTGGCGATATGCCCTTGAGTTGTCCTGGAAATAGCCTAGCTATTGTAGAGGAGAGGTTTCTTGGGCAGTCTAGGTCAGGGATTGTTGCCCTGCCAGAATGTTGATTGACGCCTGGCAACAGCATTTGCATCTGTGCAGGTGACTGTTCGAGGTTGTTCTTCATCCTTTGCAAGGGCATCTGCACATTCGTTCCCCTCCATACCCACATGAGCAAGAATCCACTGGAGTTCCTCTGTTTTCTTCTGCGTGCCATTTATGTTGAGTTGTAAAAGTACGGAGCCTGAGCCCCTCACTGAACACATCCCCGGGTGGCGGATAGGGGAGTTCCTCATCACAGGTTTGTCATGTGGGTGGAAGGAGGGAAATGATACCTCCCGTGGTGCAAACAGGTGGAAGTCCAACCTTCTCGAAGGCAATGGCACCTCTTCTTCTATGAATAATGAATAGTTTTATTGATACAGCCAAATGCTTTGAGAAAAAGTATGATCGGTGATATGTTTCGCATCTGCCTTTGCACTAAGAATATTTCGTTGCATAATAAAATGCATTTTTTATCAAACATTTTTGTGATTTTAAATTGTGTAATTGAACTTCTTGTAGTTTAGATTTTTTTCTTCCCAAAACAATTTATTTTTTCTAGGAAAAGGAAAGTTTGACCTACCAACCAGGGTCGCATATTTTCCTCTAAAATTTGTCTTCAGCTTCAATTATCTCAAAATTTCCATTTTCATCAAAATATTCTACCGTTAACACGATATCTCAAAAGCTAATAGAGGTATTCACATAAAAATGTCAACTTATGTTTTAAATAATATGGCCAATGAAATGAACCAAAAGTTTTATTGCTGCTGAAATACGTTTTCATTTATAGGTGTTTTTAGAAAAATTAAATTGAAAATTGATGGAAAAAATGCATATATGCGCATATTTTTACCCATAAATTCATGACATCTGAAACTATTTCTTAGATTTTTGTTCGTTTCATTCATCATTCTATTCTATAACTTGTGTACAAGGAAAAATAGGATTGCTGCTTTATAATTGTGTGTAGAATGTCAACCGTTTTGGCTCAGTTTCATTAAAATTGGCTACACATTTTCCCATTTCTTAAAATATTATATCTTTTCAAATAAGATTGTTGTTGCCTTCATAGTATTTCCTATCATAATTGACAATACATCTATAAGCCATTGTTTTAAATAGTTTTTGAAAAATCAAATTTTTCAAATTTTTTCCATCGGAATACCTTAAATGAGTTCTCTCAATTAAAACGGAATGATACGTTCGAATCAAAAAACCCTTCTCTCACCCAAGGAGGTTTCGATATCGTATTATATTATATTATTATTATATTAAATTCGATTTTTATTCTAAAATGTGTGCACCGTATTTTGCGAACGAATATCCCTCAATGTCTGCACTGTTTTCAAATGAGTTCCCTCAGTTGAAACGCAACCATACGTTCGATTGGACATTAAAGAACAGAAACAACATTCTCTCGAAGAATAAAATAAGAATAATTTCTTTCTCACCTAAGGAGGCGTCAATGTCGTAGGGCACCACCGCTCCCGGCCACCGCAGCTGATGTCCCGGAATGGCGTTCTTGTCCTGCGAACGAAGAAGCAGCCAGTTAGCTTTCTGTAACATGTTGCCAATATTTAACTCTGTTTATTTTTTATTTAACCTATGCATTTAATTTATGATTGCGCAATATTATTTTCAGCGTCTGAATTGAAACCGTCCACCTACAACCTAGAAATGATTTGTTTGGTTTGATTTAGCTCGTTCTGTGTGGCAACAATGGATAGTTTGTTTTTTGAATATGTGGTGGTGGGTCTAATGCCACTTGGTCATACCAAGCCAGAATGAACGGAACTCTGTCGAATGAAGGCAGAAGTGTACACCTTTCGTTGTTAGCGAGCACCGTTAACGAGAAAGGACGACTTCGCTCGAACACACATGACACAATCCTTTTTAGGCGGCGGTCGAACTCATTAATACACTCATTCATCCATCCACAAGTCAGAATTTAGATCCAAATCAGAGACCGACTCATCCCTGATTCAGTACCCACAGAGGAATAATTTGTTATGGGAATTTGGAGGACTTTGCAGTCACGGCATATTTAACCTGCCCCAACTGCCACTAGCCAAAACGGCGGTCTTTGGTCAAGACGAGTACAGAACTCGTTACCTTTCGGTTAAGAGACTGATGCTCTACCAACCAGGCGACTGCGGCCCAATGAATATGTTTTTCCGTTCATAAAGAGCGGTGACATCAAATCGAGGTGTTTGATTGCAATGAAGAACACTGATTGATTCACACTTCGAGATTATATTACTCATCCGGGGATCTTTAGAGTGAACTGGAACAGAAAAAGTGCCCGCAACGATGTTTTTAACTGCCGTTGTTTACACTTTCTATTTCCAATCAATCAGTGTCCATTCCTTCTGCGATTTCGATGGAAAACGTCTCTTCCGAGCGGACGCGCTTATATTCATGATCTATCATAGATGCTGTGTTGCAAACACCGACAGTTTAGGGAGAGGACTCATCTATACTGATATTATAAAGGTGAAAGTTTGGATGTTTGTGACTCAATCAATGAACGGCTGAACGTCATGGCATGAAATTTGGCACAGAGACAGATTGTGATCAGGATCAGAACAGAGGCTACTTTTGATTCTGGCTCATTGAATGGTCAATTTTTTATTTATTCAAAACTAGCTTTAACGCCAAAAAGCTGAGGCCAAATACCGACAAAGAGGAATAAGGCTCCGGACTTTTTCCCAACAGAGTTGAGGTTGCACTTAGCAGAATTTCGACCGATTGTTTCAAACGATTCTGTTTATTTTCTTTGTGCCTGATGTATTTAAAACCAAATGCTGTTAATGAATCGATCTTTCAGATTCATTCTGAAGTACTTTTAAATGCAAAGAAAACAGAATACAGGAAATAAAAAATGTCTGATGTGCATTGCGTTACACCAACTGGCGTAGGAAAGTCAGACATGTGCATAGTTACCTTGCATGACTTGACAATGAAACAAACCATCCAAATTTCTTTAATTTCTTGAAAGCTCTTTTTTTCGTATAATTGATAAGTTCTTTGTTTACTTTGCAAATTTTCGAACAATTATGAAAATTTTGCCATGTTTTTAGAGCACGTTTTAGAAACTTCCATTGACCCTTGGATATTTTATGTCCTTTTAACCACATGCATGGCACAGTTTAGCCAAATATAATTCTTGCGTCAAAAAACCCAAAATCCCACCCCGTCCCCTAAATTTACAAGTTGTATGAAAGGGTGCTTAGGTAATTTAATTGCAAAGGCAACCGTTTCGCGAGATTCTTAACTGTCAGAAATTCAGGTCTATAAGAATCAATAGCGGAAATTTGCGCGAATGCTTGGCCGAGGATATTAGCCACGCCTAATGGGAATAAATGCATCTCATTTCCTGCCTTTAATACTGGAATGGATGATTCATTATAAATCCCATTTGCAGCCTTTACCTTTCTCAACAAATTTCCACTGGAAGTTTAGGATTTTGTATAAGAAACAAATGATAATCATGATCCCTCTGACTACGATGGCGGACGCTAAGAGCTAGCGCCTTAGCTCTTTTAAAAGCTACAAGATTTTCTGCTGTCAAATACCTTCGAAATAAGTTCCTTGGCCATTTTTGTTTCTTATGATTGTCACGACAGGCTTCGTTCCACCACGGTATACGAAATTTTCGAAGACATGTTGACGTTTTTGGGATATTGATATTTGTAACGGTCCTTATGGTTTCAAAGACATGTTTGTACAGCTTCCGAAATGTCTGCAGTTCGGACCATATTCTCAGTCGTTAGGTGGGTCTAATGCCACTTGATCATACCAAACCGAATGAGATTGAGTTCTTTCGAATAAAGGCAGAAGTGTTCGCCTTCCATTGTCAACGAGCATCATTCAGGTGGAGGAACGAACACACACGACACAACCCTTTTGAGGGGGCGGTCAAACTCGTCCATCCACCTGCCAGTCAGAATGTAGATCCGAATCAGAGACCGACTCATCCCTGATTCAGTACCCACCAGAGGTATAATTTGTTATGGGAACTTGAAGGACTTTGAAGTAACGTCCCATTGAAGCCGCCTCTGCCATTAGCCAACTCGGTGGTCTTTGGCCGAGATGAGGACAGAACTCGCTGCCTTTTGGTTACGAGACGGACGGACGCTCTACCAACCAGGCTACCACTGCCCCAGTCTCAGTAATGGTACTAATATGTACTAATTGTAATCAGTAATATGTACTAACTGTAAAGAAACAGTCCAGTCTGCCTGCTGAAGTAGAAAACGTGGAGGACAAAGAGTCACACCACTGCTATCAGCATTAATAGGAATTAATGACTGGGAAATGATCCCTATTCTGTAGATCTTTGTTTACTGCGAACGTCAGATAGCTGCAAAAGTTCAGGAGAATATACGGTCAGTTCAGAGTATAAAAGCTACGTGTGGGTGTACGTGTTAACAAATGACATCGCTAGGCGTTAAGTAAATACAGCGGACTATATTCAACGTTCTTCTGTGAACTTGTATCGTCACAACCTGAAGAGAAGTAGACAAGGTCAGATGCGTGTTCGGATATATATTTGATATGAAGATACAGACCCTCCACCAGAAAGAAGATATGTGTCTATATGTCTCAAGACACAATTAGAATCGCGCAATTTTATAGGAATGTTTGGTGTCAAAAATTTGTCTTGAACACCAAAACATATGAAATGAAAATTGTTGATGATGGGCTTGAATTTCGACCGAATGCTGCTATAGTTCCAGGAGAGTAAGATGTCCATTTATTAATTATTGTATTAGTAGAAACTTTAAGACCAGTCATTTCAGTTGAAGGGCTATCGTAACTCATTTCTAATTCTTCATCATCTCCTTTAGATGGATGGAGAGTGATGGTATTGAGACTTTTGAGTGTGTTGCCAAAAATGGAAGTTAAACCCTTTTGGGGTGATATCCTTCCTCGCAAATCCCAGTCCGACGGAATTTTGAGTATTTGATAATCATTTTTGAATGCAACTGTTTCGATGAAAGGTCCCGTTTCGCAAGCTTTAGCCTTAAAGAATCTTTGGATCTGTTCCATTCACTTGTATAATATTTTCAGGAATAGTAGATTTTACAGCGAAATCGTTATCAGAGTCTGAGAATTCATCAGTAGTTTTATTTTGG
>JAPMOQ010001478.1:130363-146295 GCA_026543055.1 Argiope trifasciata | reverse complement strand
TCACGATTTCGAGTATATGAAGTATGTATAGTCAGAGGGATGGATAACTCCTTTCCAATTTGGGACTGGGAAAAGTATTCAATGTTTATTGGAAAGGAATTATCCATCCTGCCGAATTTACATCTGGAATACATGTGTCACTCTTTGTGGCTTTAGTTCCATAGTAATATTCTCTAGAGGAACGTTAAAAAGTTCTCCACATGTGATTACACCCTTTGAGTAATTAGTGATGAATGAGAGTTTACAATTACAGGTATATTGGTTAGAACTTTTAATTTGAGGATTTTCTGGGCTTGCATTTTAAAGCCGACTTTAACCAGGAAATCTTCTGAATGCCTTTTACGTATTGATGAAACTTCATCGACAACTGCAGTTTTTGTACTAAAAATGGCGAAACTGAATTGAAATTATCCTGTTTATCAGAGAGTCTTTTAATAACGAAAAAAGTATCTGTTCGATGAGGAGAAGTATAGTAAATATGTTTTTGATGCCCACTGAAGGGAGGTTTTTTACCAAAGATCATGTGATATGGAAATAAATTCAGGCCCAACGGCACCATTCACCACAAAACCATACAAGGGAAAGCAGCCACCGGCTCTGGCCATTCTCAGCCTCGGTGCTTAACATAGTGTCAGCCGGAACCTACACGTTCAAAGTTACCACCTTTAACGCCCTGCCCAAGGAGTAACCCCTTCGCTTGATCCCTAGCAGACTAGCCACTCAGATGACTAGGTACTAGCCGATTGATACCCCGGGGACGACAGTGCATCACCCATCTAATGGGTCACCGCGCATGGCAAATACGCGGTGGTGTTTGCTGTCCATGAGAAGCAGGAAGCAAACAGAGCGGCGACAGCTTATCATATAGAAGCTGTCGCTGCCCTGCACTCCCTCGCCTAACCTTGATGGAAAGAAAAAAAGGAGAAAGCAGAAGGCTGAGAGGAGAGTAAATAATAAAGGGAGTATAGATCCCTGGGTACCTCGCGATTGTGACACCCGCACTCACCTATAGTAAGTGAGTCCTTGGGTGGGGGTTCTGATTATGATATTACTTCTCTTTTTTTTGTCATACGTTCAATATGACATGCCTTTTCTCTCATTAAAGGATACACAGAGCACATTCGTGGAGATGAAGGGCAAACCTGATTTTATCGCGCATCGAAAATTTCTCATCAGTTTAATTTCAGAATCATCTTGCAAGAAGATAGAAATAATCTGAGCGCATCAGCAGTTTCGTTCAAATGGACTCGTTTCCCTTGCTCTTTCTCGCTATCAGGTGTATGATGGGCCAGTTTAGTTTAGTTATACATTAGCATCCCGTTGTAAAGCTACACGAGGGCTGTTTCGGGACGGACCTCATCATTGTGAACCACAGTCAGATGAAGAAGATGGCACCTGATCTGGCCCTCCTCTCCACACCAACGAGAGGAAGTTTGGTCTGATGGATTTAAAGTGCAAGAGACCATCGCACACGACTTCTCATTAGTGAAATCGAGTCTCGAACCTGATATCCTCTAGTTGCAAAGCCGAAACCTTACCACCAGGCCACGTATGATGGGCCGGAACAAAATTGCTTGGCGCATTTGATCCAGCGATGTACGTAAAATAAAAAAGGTGTTTAGCTATGGTCACCAGTTTAGCGATGGAGAATAACATACAACTTCTTCCATTCAAAAAATATGTATTTAATTAGTAATTCTTAAAGCACTTTAAATACTGGATGAAATAATATGCCATTTACATCAATGATGAACTAAAATCAAAGTTTCAACTGCAGCACAATTAAATAGGAAAATAATGACATTTGCAAAATTCCATCAGCCAGTTATTCTGAAAATAATCCCAATCATTTCCTTCTGTTGCAAACGCCAAAAGTAAAATGCACTTAAGCTGTGAGAGCTCCTGTTGCCAAAGCCGCAGGCGCCATTTTCAGCCACTCTAGGTAACATTTCCGTTAGGATACAGTTCCGAAACAAAAATTATTTTGGAGTAGATCAAAAGAGATTTTCTAAGTAACTAACTTGTCTGAGGGAAATATAAATTTCTTTGCTTGTTGAATTTGAATAATTTGATGCACAAAACTAAACATAATAGATTTTTAATTAAAGCAAAAGCGCTGGCAGTATTTATTTGGTCTTATAGAAGAAAAGAAAAACGCTTCGAAATTAATCATCTCATTAATAACCTAATCATCATTGATGAAGAAGAAAGTGGTCAGTGTTCGTTATATTGTACTCCTATCTGATACATAAACACTGTCGTTTTACGAATAAAATATTCAAAGAAAAATAATGAATAAAAATACTTACATTGGGATCGACACCCAGCATGTCACCACCAAATAAGTCGGGGTTTTGCATGGGATCTAAAAAAATGCAATTCATTTATTTGAAAGGGATTTTACATTTTTAAATCACGTGTAAAATTTTCTACATAAAAATTCTCTATTCTTAATCCGATTCTAGTTGGAGGGTGTCAGGCTCTCAATCTTGTTTCCTACCTCTATGTTTCTCTTTAGACCGCGGTAGCCTCATTGGTAGAGCGTCCGTCTCTCAACCGAAAGGTATCGAGTTCTGTCCTCATCTCGGCCAAAAACCACGGAGTTGGCTAATGGCAGAGGAGGCCCCTTCAATAGGACTTGGCTGCAAAGTCCTTCAAGTTCCCATAACAAATTATACCTCTGGTGGGTACTGAATCAGGGATGAGTCGGTCTCTGATTCGGATCTACATTCTGACTGGTGGATGGATGAACGAGTTTGACCGCCCCCTCAAAATTGTTGTGTGGTGTGTGTTCGTTTTTCCCCCTGAATGGTGCTCGTTGACAATGGAAGGCACACACGTCTGCCTTCATTCGAAAGAGTTAAACCTCATTCGGGCTTGGTATGACTAAGTGGCGTTTGACCCCAACCCCCCATCACCACCATGTTTTTCTTGGTGTAATATGGGAGACCGATAAGGCTCTTAGATGCCGGGAAAACAAAATGTGATCGGATTAAAGTAGTCTTTTTTGATGAAGATGTTGTAATTTATAATAAAAGCTCAGAGAAGGAAGGTATTAATTCTTCATGGGCAAAATAAATATTTTTGCTAATGATAAAATTATATTTTTATACTTTTTGGTAATATTTCTTACTTCTGTATTAATTAGATATTTTTCTTTATTTTAACTCTGGCGGAATTTCATACCTCAATTTCAATTAGTTATTTTTCTTTAATTTTAGAATGAAACCGACATTTTGCCGTTTATAAAAATATTTACAAAATTCTCCTTTCCCGGGAGAATATTCCAAAATGAAAAATTATTGCCCTGATGATGTACACATCTGTTATGTCTTCTCCGATGCATGTGACGAAAAAATTCTTTTCGAAGAATGACTGATTTTGATTACAGTTGCGTGAAAACTTATGATCACACTCCTCTGAGTAATTTTCGACTACTTGAATAAAGTGAATTCCTTTATATAATTACTACACCTGCGTTGGCAAAGATGCTTTAAAATGAAAACTCTAATGAAAGTAGAGGAAGTTGTGAGGTGAACAGCAATTGGAAGTAGATTGCAGTTCGAAGACATAGAAGAAGACTTTTCATTTTTAAATTCGCTTTATTCCGTCTCCGGAGGCAGGCATGCATATTTACAAGCAACGTGGACAAGCAGAAGTGACTGAAAAGACAAAACGCTGAAATTGATTTTCCTTCGTGTTAAATAGCATATTTTAATGGGGAAAGTATTGTTTTAAGTACCTATATATTATTAATATTTTCATAGGGATTTCTGAACATGCGACTTTCAAAGCAGGCGAAACACAGGGATCTTTTTGTATATATATATATATATATATATATATATATATATATATATATATATATATATATGCGAAAGTTTGGATGGATGGATGTTTGTCACTGCATCAAGCCAGAACGGCTGAACAGAACGGGATCAATAAAATGGCAGAATCCCATTTGTCATTCGTAGCCCATCACCATCGAAACTCTGTGGAATATTCCATGCTAGTTGTTGACTTTGAATATTTAAACGCTAAAAGAAAGTAGCAATAATTCGTCGGTCTAATGTCACTTGGTCATACCAAGCGGAATGAGAAGTAGTTCTTTCGAATGAAGGCAGAAGTGTGCTCCGTTAAGCTGAAAGTACGATTTTGATCGAAAACACAACCCTTTTTAGGGGTCGGCCGGACTCGTTCATCCATCCGCCAGTCAGAATTCAGATCCCAATCAGAAACCGACTCAGTACCTCCAAAAGTTATGGGAACTTGAGAATCTATTGAAAGTGCCCCAACTGCCATGAGCCAACACGGCAGTCTTTGACCGAGACGAGGACAAAACTCGCTACCTTTCGGTTGCAAGACGGACGTCCAACCAACCAAGCGTCTGCGACCCTACTAATTTGTTATTTTACTGATTAAGGTGCACAGATTACTTGATTTGCTTAGGATTTTAAGAATGGTTAAATGAACTGGAATTAAATGTATTTCTAGTTAATAACACCGGTTTGCATGAGTCATGTTTTTTAACTTTTTATTATTGATTCCTATGTTTTTTTCCCTCTGAATCTGAATATGACATTAATTTTTTATTCCATTGCGTCAGGTTTTTTTGCAAAATGCAATTTTTGAAATTTGTAATACGTTGCAAAACATCGAAAACATGAAACATATCGACGGATTTAAAACGCTTTTTTTAAATTACAAAATGTGTTTAATTCAATGAAATTTATAGCTTATACTTTACAATATCATAGCCGAGCACATCAAGAGTCCGTTGAAGAGGGGGGGGGTTGCAAAAATTTAATGAAAACTACCAAAACACTAACGCAATACTGAGATTCAGAGTGAAAAATTACATAGGAATCAATAATCAAAACTTTAAAAAAACATGACATAACTATAAAAATGCAGGCATATGTAATTAAGTGATCAAATCCACATGAATGCTTCAATATTTTTTTTTCTGCAAGTAAAAAAAGCAAATTGATTTTACTTCTTTGATTGAATGAATTTAATATTTTTTTCTGCACATAAAAATAGCAAATTGATTTTACTTTTTTGATTGAATACATTTTCATACTTACCAGCATATTCATTGAGAGGAATGCCGGTCGCAGCACCAAGAACAAACAGCCACAGGAAAGTCAGCTCCATTGTCACCTACTGGCGACAGTAGGAACGGAACGAATTGAACTTTTTGACGGAAGTGATAAAAAATCTGGTGACTGGTGAGAAATTAGCATCTGTTACTGCAAAGTTATAGTTTAGTGCTGTTTCTCTGGTTTGTTGTTTACCAGAAAACCATCTGTTCACATCCAGAACTCTCGAGTCTGCATTTATTCAATGATGCGTTAGGATTTGAGTTTGAGATTGAGATTTATAGCACAAGGGCCAGTTTTGGCCATACTAAGCCAAACATATGGTAAAAAATATATTGCAAATATAATAAACGATGCGTTAGGAGGTTTACTTTGTTCATCATCCATTTTATTTCATTAGAATAAACTGAATTAAGCCTTCTGTTATATAGTTTTTACGTAATGCAGCAGTTATCTTTGTGGCAGAGGGAAGGGAATGGAATATACATTTCAAAGCGGCCTGTTGCAGCAGCATAAATTAACATACCACAGATTAAATTCTACTGATTTTATAAGCCATGATTTCTGAATGATCGAGCTTTCAAATAGGTGATTTTCTCTTCTGACAGATTTAATCCACTGGATATGGATCTACAATATCGGGATGAAAGTCATAGATAATCTAGTTCAGAGGTTCCCAACCATTTTTGAACTGGTTCCTCCTTTTCTAGTAAATATTTTAATACCGGCTCCCTCTCACTCCAGATAAATAAGAGCGTACATGATGCATGGTGAAATGAAAAAATTACTAATAGATAGAAAAATGTTGGAATTGAAACGCTATTGAATTTCTTCTTTATTTAAAAATGTCTTAGCGTACGTGTTATAAGAACATATAGTGTTTTTGATGATATGAAGTGGTCCATAACAAAATATATTTTTTAAATAAATAAATTGACAGTTTCAGAGAACAATCAAAACGCATACTTAATTATATTAAAAAGTAATTTTAGTAAAATTTAAAGACAGGAAATTTCTAACTTAACTAATGAGAATGCTGAACTTAGTGCATTTTAAGGACCTTGTTAATATCCAAGCTCGATTTTACTTCAAAACAATCGTAAGTCGCCGCGTTCAGTAACATGGAGCAAATTTCTCATTTTCGTTTCCAATGTTATCTCAGCACTAAATCCACTTTCTGCAAAATATGAAGATGAAGAAAATCAGAAGTCGTTGAACAATCGATCATAATCCTGAATGCAATTGACTTCTGCGACCAAAGTTCTTGGTAGCCATTCTTGAATTTAATTTTTAGAACCTCACTTTTCGTCAGTTCCCTTAGTTCTTCTTCTAACTGAAATGATCCTGCTGTGTTGACAATGGAAAAATGGTCCAGAACCCAGTCTGGTTTGTCCATGTTTAAAATGTTCCGGAATCATTCCTTTAAATCATTGTAGACTATATTTGGTTAAACTTCTCACCCTTCCGTGCCATATCAACACCCCCTAATTTTCTTTGGGTCTTTTAAAGCCCCCCTGAAAGCCTCAAACTCCCACAAGAGGGCGTTATCGCCCACGTTGGGAACCTATGATCTAGTTCGTTCAAGGTACAGAGCTTGCTAACGCATGAGATTAGTTAATTAGTGGACAATATGGTAGAAAACTTAATACAGCTCTGAAATTTTAATTATAAATTACGAAACTTTACCCATCCAACTCCTTTCGGCTTTGAGATCATTCGCATAAACTACAATAAATAATTAGATTTCCCACTTTCTTTTAAAATTTGATGTCAATACCGCATATCGAAATTCATAAAATTAATCGAATTCATAATTCTAGGTGTGTTTCTGAATTATCCTTTCGTATGTCAGCAAATACACGAACTTAATTTCTATAGTAATTCTTTTCTTACTGTAGAAATTATGTTTATTGCGAGATATAAAACATGGTAATTCATTAAATTTTGGTTATTAAAATGTTTAACTATCGCTTTACTTTCTCTAAGTGTAGAAGAAAGTTAGAGATGTAATTAAGCATCCTTTTAAAACTTGTGTGCACCAGTTCATATGAGGTAATCTTCATCTTCAGAGCTGTTTCTGAATTGAAACTCGCTTCAGCTACGGTTCCTTGAGCACCGTCCCCAGTACAATAACTATAAAGCAATCTTTACTTATGGCTCAAAAACAATGAATCATGTAGATTTCGGTGTTATTCTAGATAACGCTTCATATAGCCCTATCCTCCCCAAGTATTGTTGAGTGTACACGGCAGAAGCAACTGTTATTTTATATGCTCTACAAAGTATATCATCATCTGATTCTCCTTAATTTTGCATATACACCGATAACATGAGTGTTTTGCAACAATTAAAAAATTTTGGTTATTCCTGTCTAAAAATTGTTGTACAAGTCATTGAACAGCTGTCAGTACTGACAGAAATTTTGGTGTAATCTTCTGCTGGATACCGATTGGAATCTATGGTAATCAGCTTG
Organism: Argiope trifasciata; assembly: GCA_026543055.1. Taxonomy (NCBI): domain Eukaryota; kingdom Metazoa; phylum Arthropoda; class Arachnida; order Araneae; family Araneidae; genus Argiope; species Argiope trifasciata. The sequence continues at coordinate 138,720 of JAPMOQ010001478.1, read as the reverse complement.
CAGAACAGGCTGCAAAGTTGGCTTCTTGTTCCTCTTGATTTCCGTGTTCCCTTCTCTGATATTTCAGAATATAACAAACAAAATGTCTATGGAAAGTGGCAGGAAGTTTAGGACGTGTAGGTTGATAATAAACTACATACCATTCAACCAAAAATAAATATGTGGTCAGTTTTAAAGAACCGAGGCGCGGATGTAAAATTAATTCGTCTACGTATTGGACATACATTTGATGTTTGGAGAACGGGCCCCTCATTGTGTGACATACGGAATGTTCCATTATATAGCGCATATTATTACTGAATGCTCTAATTTTACTTCAGATAGTTTAACTCCCTTTCATTCTTCTATTTTAAATTTACGAGATCTAGTGGGAGAGAAACCTCACTCAAAACTTTTTGAATTTTTGAAAGCCATTGGGTTTTTTTCTTAGCGTTTAGCATTTGAGATTTATTTTTATTCTGGTGCCAAAGAATTTTAAATCATAGATATTCTCAACTTTTGACTTTTCTACAATACATCCTTTAATTTATACATTTTATAGTAGAAACTTAAACAATCCTTGTGGATGGCGCAGCTTGGTCTAAATTGGACCTTGTTCCAATAAAACACATTTTACCATACCATACAATACCATCAGAATGTTCTCAGAAAAAGATACGCAAACTATTTGAATTACAAGTGGTAAGCTGATATTGCAAGGAAAACTATCAAAATCTGTGTTGATTTCGTGTAATTTTTTCTGTTGCTCTCAACAAGTGCATCACCCCATTTAGTTTTGTTCAGAAAGACAACTCTCCTTCGAACTCTCAGCTTGAATTTGAATTTATTTCACCCCTTTTCTTCTGCTGACAAATTGCTTGAAAACGCATTTTAAAAAATAAAATTTTATGAAGACCTGTGAAGGTTTTGTGGTGACTCTCCAGTGTGGAACGATTTTTGTCCTTTATATATTATTATTATTTTAAATTTATATTTAAAAAATGGTGGCCACACCCACTTTTGTTTCTTTTCAAGTTTCGATTATTTCATGTATATTTAATTTGTTAAGTCGTATTGTATTTTTTTGTAAAAAAATTGTCTTCAATCAGAGCTCAGAGAAGTAGTATTCTTTAGGAAGCAATAAGAACTATTTATTCTGAAAGAGTGAATAATTTTTTTTGTCATCTACTGGTTATTCTTTTTCTAACAATTTGTGCGAAAACGAATTCTGAATTTCAAGGAATAAAAAAAGAAGAAATTGTATTCTGGTTAAGAAGGTCTATGTTTATTTGAATCACACCTCTTTTTCGATATCATGGAGTTGGCCAGTTTCGATGTAAGATGGAGCCTAAATTAACTATGTTAATGTCTAGAGCAAATTAGTTCACACTACAGTTTTATTAATAACCTCAAAAACTAGAAGAAACAAGGAGCAAAAGAGAGGAATAAACCAGGGAAAAGAAAGCAGATATCGATTTCCTAATGCATTAACTTTCTTTCCTTTCACTAATTTTGAGACCATTAGGGGCTCACCTATTATAGGTGACTACTTGTGTCCCAAGACCGAGGTGCTCAGAGATCTTTTCCTATCTCAAAAGGTTTACTGTCTATATTAGATACGAGTGTAGCTACCCCGGGATACCTTAGAGAACTTTTACCTTTTAATTTTCATTTCCTTATGTCCTCCTCCTACTCCCTGTATATTTACCCTCTCATCCGTCATCTGCTTTTTTCTTTCTTTATTCCTTTCCTCGAGGGTGCGCGAGAGAGCTCTCCATGAGAAGCTGTCACTGTTCTGTTTCCTTCCTGTTTCTCATAGACAACAAATAACCCCACTGTTTGCCATGCGTAGCGACCCGTTAAGGGCCGGTTACACCACCTATACCCCGTCTGCAGACGTGCCACGTGCCACCCTTTGACCCCTCTTGCGGTTTTCTGGTCTTCTTTGATGCCCGTCGGCTTTACCAACAATTTGTCGGTAAACTGCCCTGGGATCAAATAGTCCAAGAGGGGTCGAAGGGGAAACGCATCCTCCTGGCTATTGGGGAGTGTTGCCCCCCCCCCCAGTGGGTTGGAGGTCTGATTTATGACCAAATCTAGGAAATGGACGGTTGTGTAAACAGCCCTTTAGACGGGTGGTGCACTGTGGTCCCCGGGGTATCAATAGGCTGGTACCTAGTCACCTGAGTGGCTAGTCTGTTAAGGATCAAGCGAAGGGGTTATTCCTTGGGTTTGGCGTTAAGGGTGGTCACTGTCCCCGGGGGGTAACTCCGAGAGCATATAGGTACTGATTAGCACTAGGGTGGATGCCGAGGCAGGAAATGACCAGAGCCGGTGATTGCCTCTCTTATTCGACTCCATGGTGGGCAGTGCCTTTGAGCTGAATCAGTATCTGTGTCATATGGGCGTTTCGTCAAAGGGTCTTTTCAATAGGCATCCTAAACTTAAAACAAGTTTTAATTCTATCAGCCATTTTGATTGTTTTTACGTTTTGAAAAGAATATCCGACAAGAATAAAAAATTTTCAAATGTTTCCCCATTTTTAGTTGAAAAGGCCGTGACTGCAACTGTCGGTGAATCTATCCGAACTATAAGCTCTGGGGACTTGTTAGTAGAGGTGAATTCTCAAAAACAAATCCTGCAGAAATAAAAACTAAAAGTATTAGGAACAATAGCTGTAGCAGTCAATTCTCACCAATCTCTGTGTACTTCCAAAAGTGTCATTACCTGTTAAACGCCCTTAAGAGGTAATAAAAAAGGAATGAAATCACAAGGCGTAATAAATGTTCATCGTATAAATATAAGGCTAGATGGACAAAGTATAGAAACTAAACACCACATTCCGACTTTTTAGACACCAAGTACGCTTATGCAGGCTACATTAGATTACCAGTACGTTCGTATATTCAAAACCTTCTCAGATGTTTCCAGTGTCCGCGTTTTAGCTATTCAAAGGTAAATTACCACAGGTCACTTACTTGTGCCCGTTGTGCCGGTAAAGCGCATGAGGGCCAGCAGCGTTCTGAACAAGAAAAATATGTGACCATCCCTCATATTCTCTATCCTTCCCGCGTCGGGTAATGGAAACACAGATTACAGCAGTCAAAGTATACCCTACCCTGAGGCTAGACGAAAGACACAAATACAAACTCCTGAGCCTGGTATTAGTTATTCTTCTGTAGTTAAGAAATCTTTTTATAAAAACTGCTCCTGTATTAATTGTAAAAAAAATACCATAAGACCTAAAAATTTTGAGAAAAAACCAGATTCCGATACCGAAGAATTCTACAAATTCACCTGAATCTTTACAATTTATCAAATCAAAACACAAATCTCAGAAATCACTAACACTGCAACTTGTGAAACGCGGCATTTTTCATAGGGATCAAAGTAAAATTTAAAAAACTCAAAGCAAAAAAAATTCCGTCTCTTAGGGTTGGCGATGCAGAATCTGGTTCATAAGAACTTATCATCTATCTTTGGTGATGAACCCAGTATTAACTCTGATATAAAATAGCATGCATTTGAGGATGAGGATGACTTGGACATGAATTGCGAAAATGAGGCAACTTCAAAAACTGCTTCTTCTCTTCAAAACGACTCCTTTAATGGATACTTAGCTTTCATGAAATTGTCACGGAATCAGGCTCAAATTTCCTGGCATAAAGCCCATTTTAAACAAATGTCATCCCATCTGAAATCTGTACCGCAGCTTCCACTATTCCCAAGAGTCCATCACGTCTAAGAAAATTTCGCATACCGCGATGGAACGAAGCTTGTCACAAATTGAACATCTTTCGAAAACACCCTACAACAGAGAACCTCGTTGCTTTTAAAAAACTAAAGCACTTGTTCGCTGCATAGGTCGTCGTAGTTAAAGGGAATCCTGGTTTAAGTTCATATAATCTATCTCATCCTCCACATTTAGCAAAGTCCTGTGGGGAAAAGTAAAAGCTGCTAATGGTATACATCAGAACTCTTCCATTCCTGTTTTAAATAGAGAGAATGTGAAGTATTATGCCCCATTATTTGTAGTTGAATGGAAAAAGGTAAAGGCGGCTAGTGAGATATATCACGAATCCTCCATTCCTATTTTAAATAGAAGGAATGAGAAGTATTATGCCCCTTTAGATGTAGCCATCATTCTCGCCCAAACATTTGAACAAGTTTCCGCAATTGATTCTTATAGCCCTGATTTCCTGGTAATTAAGAATCACGCGGAGCGATTGTCTTAATGTTTTAAAGGCCGAATTACTTCTCCATACAGCTGTGAATTTAAAATATTTGAGCTGGAAAAAGCATTATCTCATGCTCATGATTCCAATCCAGGACTTGATGGGATTACCTATAATATGTTCCGCCATTTGAATACAACTTCCCTTTCAAATCTGTTACAATTAGTTAATAGAAAATGGATTGAAGTATCCTTCACAATAGCGGGAAGCTATTGTTATCTCTGTCTTAAACCCTGGCAAGGAAACTTCTAACCCTCTGAACTACCGACCGATTGCATGAACACATTGTCATTGCAAGACTTTTGAGCGAATGGTGAATGCTCTACTCGTATACGAATTGGAGAAACAAAAATGCATCGTTCCGTTGCAAATTGGTTTCCGTAGAGATAGATCAACTTTCGACAACCTTATATTGCTAGAAATCCAGATACGCAACACATTTATCTGAAGGAAGCACCTTGTCTCCATATTCTTCGATGTAGAAAAAACATATGACCGTGCTTGGCGCTTTGGCATACTTTCAACACTTTTTAATTTTGGCTTTAGAAGAAACCTGCCTATATTTTTACTGATTTTTTTTATCACATCTGACGTTGAGAGTTCGTGTTGGGAATTTTTACTCGAATCATTTTTTTCAAGATGAGTGGGTTCCCCAAGGAAGTGTCCTTAGTCTTATCCTTTTTATTACTCCTCTTAGCCAGAATTTATCCCATTTGCCATCATCGGTACATGCGAGTCTATATGTTAATGGTTTGCAGATCTCATGTCAAGGAAGTACGCTTGTATTCTACTATTCTCTGTGAGAGGCGAAATGATACTGCACGACTTAGATTCACGATGTAACAACCGAAGTTCATAACTCGTTATTCTTCCACTATGGGATATAACGCAGTTTTCATTTCTGAAATTCATTCGCTAATTTTGATAAGTTTTCAACCACTCCTGTAGTATTCCAACTGTTCTTGGGGCCACGGTGGCCTGGTGGTAAGTTCTCGGCTTCGGGACCGGAGGGTTCCAGGTTCGAGACTCGATTCCACCGAAGAACCGTCGTGTGAGGGGGTCTCTTGCACGTTAAATCTGTCAGGCCAAACGTCCTCCCGCTGGTGTGGCGTGGTGTGGAGAGGGGGGTGCCAGTTCAGGTGTCGTCCTCGTCATCTAATCTTGGTTCAAAATTACGAGGTCCGTCCCAAAATAGCCCTATTGTGGCTTTAAACGGTACGTTAATATAACTAAACTAAACTAAACCAACTGCTCTTTTTACTTCATTGTAATAAGTATTCTTCGTCCGTACCAAATTTCACGGATAGCTCGAAATCAGATGGTCATGTCGGTTGTTGAATCATACTACCATTGATTCACTGAGTCACCATTTTCATAATAGCAGCTCTGTTTGTACTGTTGAGTTGATGGCAATTTTATCAGCTCTCCAAAAAATTTCGTTTTATCCCCAACGTAATTTCATTATTCACACTGATAGCATGAATGTTTTATTTTATTGTATCCGATTATTACATAATTATAACAATTGGATACATCCTATCGCTAGCAGCATTTTATTCGCTTTGCGTTTACTGAAAAACTGTGGTTTTAATATTATCTTTAACTGGGTTTCGAGTCATATAGACATTTCAGGTAATTAAAAGGTCAATTCGGCTGCAAAATCTGCGATGTCCATCTTAAGACTGAATTTGGGATTTGTGATATTAAGATGGCATTCTCCGCCGTATAATTACTTCCTGCCAAGAGGCATGGTATCAGCCGACGCATAGTAAGCTTCACTCTGTAAAACCTACAGTTGGGTCTTGACCTGTTTTACCTGTGTGAGAAGTCGATGTCAAATCGATTCGTCCCCTTATAGGTTGTTTGATAATAGTTTCATTCCAATTGTTTGAGAGTGTGCAGATGGGAAGAAAGACAGTTATTTACTACCTCGAAATGAATGTTAGTTTGACTGATCGGTCAATGTAAGGTTGGACAATACTTATTCCGCAGTCGACCCCAACACATCCTGTCGATACTGCTACGTTCAATGGTGACGGGGCTGTATACAATAAGAAGGGCATACACGTTTCACTCATAAGCATCTCATATTAAACCAAAATCCGCCTATATGCAACAGCTGCCATTTTACTATTTGTTATATTTTAATTGAATTTCCTGTTTATAACCCTTTTCATGCTCACTTTTTTAATTCGTTTTCTCCAACATTACAAGACTTGGTGGGTGAAAAATACCAGCCATTTTTAAATTCCTAAGTGCTATTGGCTTTTTCACTTGTATTAAGCAGTTTTTAATTCTGTGGAACATTGCTTTTAAATTCATGCATATTACATAATTGTATGAATCATTGTTTTGAATTTTAAATTGCTAAAGTCCTTTTTTTGCGTCTTACTTGCACAATTTTGTCTTCATGCATTTGTGTTTATAATTTAATAAGTGACAGCTTTTTTTAAATATCTTTTATACTTTTATCATTTGATTGGTGCAGTGTAGCTAGATATAGCTCTTGCGCCAATAAACCAAAGCAAACCCAGTCATTTTTGAGCTGGTTGTATTCTTCGATTGTTACCAATTCCGTGTAATTTTTTACAACGTCTAAATTTTCTAGCAGAAAAGTATTAATTTCATTATCTAACTCGCCTAAGTTTGAATGATTTTTTTCCAAATTCGCAAAAAGGGATTTTATTTCTCTTTCCTGGTGCTTAATCAGCATTTAATTTTACTATCAAATTATTACATAATCACGTGAAGTTATCTATAATAGGACATCGTTTCTTAATGGGCACATCCATTTTTTCATCTCTGAAAGAATTTTAATATTTCACGTTCCTTGTATTTATTTATCTAACGACTGTCTTATACAGGGTGCGTCAGAGAAACTTACTTATTTGAAAGGTCAATAAAAACAAAATTACTTCGATTATTGTTTTGTTTTTTTTAATTTGAGAATACAATATCCCATTTTTTCATACAGTTTTAAAAATGTCATCAGTTAAATGGTGACCCATATTGCGCAAACACTGAGTAAATCGATTTTTGAAGTTCATGTCCACTCTTTGCAGCATATCTATCGGTATGTTGGCAATGGCGTCACGAATGTTGTTTTTGAGGTAATTTATGGTCCGGGGTCGATCGATATAAACCAGGGAATTCAAAATGAGCCTCATCGCTGAAAGAAACGACTGCGTCTTTAGGCAGGCTGTCAAACAGCATTTCACATGCATTTTGACGGGCAACAAAACCGCGTTCAGTTCATTCTGGCACAAAAGCAAATTTTTAGGGATTAAAAGGAAGGTCTTGGTAGAGATTTCGTCGAAGAGTGGTGTCAGAAATTCCAAGAGCAGCAGCGTGTTTGCGAGTCGGACGCAGAGCTGACTGTCTCATTCTTTTGACATTTTCCGTTGATGTCCATTTCTGGGTTTAGTGACACTCCCGAAATGAGTTAACCCACGACAGAATCGAATGACAGCCAAGAACCAGGAGAAATTTCAAAGTTAGCGTCGTAGGCACGTTGCGTAGCAACAAGTGAGCGACCGTTAGAAAAGAAGATAAGAAAAAGAAAACAGAAAAGAAGCAACCGTTAGACGGCGAAGACCCGTTGTTCTTTAGACAAGAGCATGATGGCAGTTGACTAGATAGGGAAACAAACTTGGGGACTTCCCCCTTCAGTAGCGTTACCTATCATTCCTCTACACACCAACTCACTGCCCGGGAGTTTTTTCAAATAAGTAAGTTTCTCTGGCGCACCCTGTACTATCAAAATATCAGACAATTTCTTGAAGTTCTCTATAATAGGACTTCGTTTCTCATTTTCTGTTAAGAATTTCAATGTTATGAAATAAATTTTCTGTTAAGAATTTCTATATTATAAGATATGTTTTCTGTTAAGAATTTCTTTGTTATGAGATATGTTTTCTGTTAAGAGTTTCTTTGTTATGAAATATATTTTCTGTTAAGAATTTCTATGTTATGATATATATTTCCTGTTAAGAATGTCAATGTTATGAAATACATTTTCTGTTAAGAATTTCTGTGTTATGAGACATATTTCCTGTTAAGAATGTCAATGTTATGAAATATATTTTCTGTCAAGAATTTCTATGTTATGAGATATATTTTCTGTTAATAATTTCTATGTTATGA
>JAPMOQ010001478.1:101085-130353 GCA_026543055.1 Argiope trifasciata | reverse complement strand
ATATATTTCCTGTTAAGAATGTCAATGTTATGAAATATATTTTTTGTTAAGAATTTCTGTTATGAGATATATTTCCCGTTAAGAATTTCCATGTTATGAGATATATTTTCAGTTTAAAATTTGATGTAATGAGATATTTAATGTTGAATTTTTATCTAGTTTCTCGTTTGCCTGATCTTTTGTATATATTTACGCTAAGGTTTAGACATATAGACTAAGGCATCGGCATAAGATGTCAGTACTTGCAATGACATTTTTTATCTAGTTCGTAGCTGCATGTATAGGTTGGATAGATGTGGCATCTCCACAAATGAAAAAAGGAGTATCTAGAACTAAAGAAATCAAGACACACTTGAATTTTTTTTAAATTTCCCAATGTTTCTCTTTGAGAACAAGGTTTGATTTTTCTTAATATGAAGTAAACCTGAATAGATTTCTGATATGCCTAAATTTAAAACTTAAATTAATTTCAAAACTAATTATGAAGTGCAGAATACTCATTTTGATGGGCTCGGCAATTTTCCGTTTATTAACATAATACAGATAAGAGTTCCCCATTTCATACATTACGAAGCATGATCAGAATGGGTTTCAAAGTTGACGATTTGTTTCATTTTTTATACACCATAATATTTTGGGGGTTTTATTTAAGAAAAATAAAAGATGATTTTTGAAAGTCACGCTCCTGAATTTGAAACAGCAGAGTTAGCGAAAATAAGCACATTTCCGATCCTTTCCGCAAATATCAACCCTATCAATCTAGTTCTTCTTCTGCTTCTTCATCCATTCCTCGTCGCACCAGTACATCTTCCGCACCCTCTTGATGTCGCTGGCGCTAAGGCCGGGCTTGTCGTACGTCTCGTACAGACGGACGCCGGTCTTTGCCACCATTGTATTCGACTTGTTGTCCTTGGAGAAGGCCGTGTTGCCGTACAGCATCACGGAGTTGTAGTCGAAGGTGTCTAACAGAGTGTTCTGGTATCTCTCCAGTTTGGTGAACTGATTCTCAAGACCTGTTCAAGGGATAAAAACAGAGGGACCGTTCAAGATTGATGTGGTGGTGAGGGATAATAAATTTCACATAATAATAATAATACAAATATAATCGATTTTAATATAATTATGACTCCTAATAATAATATGCATACATATGGATGTAAAATAAAAAAAGGAACCAACTGATATTTCTTACGATTCATTTCAAAGCTATGAGCCACAGACGCGCTGGCGCCAATAAAAATTTATGCGATCAAAATCAAGCTATGTATTCTCTCAATTTTTAGGAGCCTCCAATATTTCTGGCTCTATGACCAGGCAGCAGTATTATGTAGATAAAAGGGGCCGCGGTCGTCTGGTTGGTAGAGCGTCAGTCTAGTAACCGAAAGAGGACGAGTTCTGTTATCGTCTCGTCCAAAGACTACCGTGTTGGCTGATGGCAGTTGGGGCACGTTCAGTAGATCGTGACTGCTCCAAGTTCCCATTACAAATGATACCTCTGGGGGTGCTGAGTCGGTCTCTGATTCGGATCTACATTCTGACTGGCGGACGGAGGAATGATTTCGACCGTTCCTTAAAAAAGGACCGTGTTCGAGCAAAGTCGTCCTTTCACCTGAACGTGCTCGTTCACAACGAAAGGCGCACACTTCTGCCTTCATTCGAAAAAGCTAATTCTCATTCGACTTGGTAGACTTAACTATAATCTGCATTAGACAGAACTGACAGATGTCGATGAAAGATCATCTTTTCTTTCATGCAGATTATAGTTAACTTTAACGTTAGAACTTTGTTAGAATATACGCTAAGCATATTCTTTTAATTACCTGGTCTAATATTGTCCCAGTAAATGATGAGATAATCGTCCCTGTCCGATCTGTTCTGCTCGTGGTAGAAGCCTAAGGCATGGCCCAGCTCGTGAACGATGGTTCCCTTGAAGATGCATCCGGGTCCCAAGGAGACGGGCTGCTGACCACCCACTTTACCGACATGAGAGTAACACCTGCAATCGAACTCACGAATCAGCTCATTGGTCAGCTGCATTTATAAAAAGAGTTTTTAAAGTCAAATAAGAGCACGCTTATTTGATGAGCACTTGGCCATGCTTGGAGTTGATGGGTAAAGATGGCTGCAATAGGGATGGACAAATGACATGAAGGTGTCATGCGGAACATTCCCCATAAATTTATTTGAAACTCACAAGTATTTAAATTTATCAGGATGCATTCATCATTGGTATATTACTAAGATTATTTTAGAAATGAATACTTATTTTTTTAAAAAGTTTCAAATTGCTGTCTGATTGTATAAAAAACCCACGATGAAATCCTTTTTTGTATTAAATGCCATGTACAGAGAGTAACGTATTAAAGTTCCTCTACTCTCCAAACGTCCAGCGTGTATTCCTAGCACTTCTTTCCAACTGGCAGGCTGCTGTGTCCTGGTAGTAAGGTCTCGGCTTCGGAACCGGAGGGTTTCAGGTTTGAGACTCGATTTCACAGAACTGTCGTGTGAGGGGGGTCTGGTGCACGTTAAATCCGTCAGGTCAAACGTCCTTTCACTGGGGCTTGCCAGCTCAGGTATTATATGACTGTGGCTCAAAATGGCGAGTTCCGTCCCAAAATACCCCTAGTGTTGCTTCAAAACGTGATGTTAATATACCTAAACTAAACTAAACTTCTAAACTTTCCAAATGGCAGGTGTGGCATTTAATCTATTAATTTTAAGTGGTCATTTCTAATCGATCTCGTTCATCGTCCGCTTCAATAGGGTGGATTATGTAGAAATAAGTACAAAAAACTATCCTATTCAAGGTTATTATATTATTTCTACATTTTACAGAATAAAGAGAAAATAGAAAGCATGTGAATATATCATGTTATTTCCTTCATGGCAAACGACACGACCCTCCTACTGTCTGTCCGCGACAAAAACTCTGCTAAACGATCGCCTGTGTTTACGGCAGATGCTATAGGACCAGGCTTCTATAGGAAAGAGTTTATTTTGAATGAGTGGAATCACACGAATATCTGGGGGGGGGAGGTATTATTTTTTAAAGAAAACAAAGGAAATGAAGACGATTCATTTTTTGTCATGCATGATTTTATTTCTTCATTTTTTTCTTTTTCTCGTGCAGGATGTCTATTTTAGTTTCCTAAAAATTTAACTTTTTATAGTTTCATAATATTTCGAAGCGTATTTTCGTTAAATTTCACTAGTAATATTTTATCTGTTTATTTGTAAAATGACTTCCAAATTTAAATTTTTTTCAAATTCAGATTTAAGTAATAAAGAAAATGTTTACCCTTGTCCAGAAAACAATCGGATGTAATCTCTTTCCAAAGTTCTCTTTTTAAAGGTGACGCAGGTTTTGTCTTCGTAATCCTTCATCGCTTCCATGATGTTGGTTCGGTACTTTTCTAGAAAAGAAATTGAAGGAGACAGTCTCTTTTATTTTATTTCATCGATTCATCGTTCGTGGATAATTTGTTGCTAATACTAATACAAAACTGTAAATAAAATGATATACCCATGACATTGGAATCAGGCAATGAAAAAATTGGGTGAACGATGTGATGCATACATTTTAGAGTTTCTGAGACTACCCACTCAGGGGTTCACCTATTATAGGTGTGTACAGACGGCTTCCTGGCCTGTCTTCCCCGTGATCTGGACGTCCCGGGTTCGAGTCCCGGTTCAGGCATGGTTCTTCTGAGTGTTCTATCTGTGAGACGTATGAATGAGTCCCCTTTAAAAAGTGGTTGTGGAAGCGAATGTGAGTGTGTCATCTTCATTTGAGCTAGAAGTCAGACTTCTTCTCTCTGGGTTCTCAGGGGTCTTTGCCCTCAGAAGCTTCTGCATCCCCTTTCCGTGGAAACACGGATACATCATCATCAGGTGAGTACAGGTGCCCCACTCCCAAGGTACCCAGGGATCTTTACTCCCTTCCAGTTCAATCTCCGTCCTCCCGCTGGTGTTGTGTGGTGTGTAGAGGGGGTACCAGCTCAGGAGTTGTCCTCGTTATCTGACCTTGGTTCAAAATGACAAGGTGTGTCCCAAATTAGTCCAACTGTTGCTTTACCACGGGACGTTAAACTAAACTAACTAACCAGTTCAATCTTCTCGCCGCCTTTTGCTGACACCTTCTTTCCTTCCCTCGAGGGTGTACGAGAGAGCTATCCATGAGAAGCTGTCCCCGCTCTGTTTGCTGTGCGTGGCCACCCATTGGGCGAGTGGTATACGATCGGTCTCTTATGCATCAATTACGCTGGGAGGCGAAGGAGTTACTCCTTGGGCTTGGTGTTAAGGGGGGTTACTTTCCCTGGGGGTAAATCCAAACGTATAGGTTCTGGTTAGCACTGAGGTAAGTACCGAGGCTGGGAATGGCCAGAGTCGATGACTGCCTTCCATTGTTGGTCTCCGTGGTGGGCGGTGCCGTTGGGCCTGAATTTCTTTCCATATCACATGGGCTTTTGTAAATAATCTTCCTTCAGTGGGCATCAGAAACATTTTTACTACACTTCTCCTCATCGAATAAATACTTTTTTCGTTATTAAAAAGCAGGATAATTTTAATACAGTTTCGCCTTTTTTCAGTACTAAAACTGTAGTTGTCGATGAAGTTTCATCAATATATAGAATGCATTCAGGAGATTTGCTGTAATGCAAATCAGTTTTGAAACCCAGAAAATCCTCAAACTAAAAACTCTAATTAATATACCTGTCACTGTAAACTCTCATTCATCACTTAATTACTCAAAGGGTGTAATCACATGTGGAGAACTTTTCTACCTTCCTTTAGTGGAAATTCTAGCTTAAAGGTAACCAAATTTTATCATGATAAGCGCCGATGCTGGGAATATCTAGAGCCGATGGCTGTTATCCTTGTTGGGCTCCGTGGTGGGTGGTGGAGTCGGGCCCGAATCCTTTTCGATATCGTATAGGCGGTGATAAAAAGGGTCTCTTCAGTGGGCGTCATCGTGTACCAATTTCTTTCAACAACTACAGTCATTTTGATACATTTTTTAAAATCTTAAAATGAGTTTCTGATAATAAATAAACTTTTGAAACAGTCTCCTCTTTCCTCGTACAAAAGGCTATACATGCTACAATCGGTGAAGTAGCATCGATTTGAAAGATGAGATCTATCGACTTGCTTTTGAGGTTATTTTCTAGAAAGCAAACACAACAGATACAAAAAATTAAACTCCTGGCAACAATAAAAGTTTCTGCAACCCCTCACTAATCACTGAATAGCTCTAAAGGCGCCATTACCTGCGGCGAAATACTGAGCCTTCCCGTGGAGCTAATTATTTATGAAATGAAAGCTCAAAGTGTTATACACGAACGTTGAATTTCCATACGACGTGACGAACAACTACTTGAGATTAAAAATCTCATATTATCATTTAAACTCTTAAATTACTCGAGTATGTTTATGCAGACTATATAAAGTTTCCAATGAGGTAGTATATCTCTAATTCACTAAGGTACTTTCAGTTTGGTACTACCACTTTGGTCACTCAAAAATGAATTGCAGCGAGTTTCTTACTTGAGCCTGTTGTGCACATAAATGGCATGAGATCCAACAGTGTACCACAGAAGAAAAGGGTGTAAACTGTGGTGGTAACCATCTCTCGTATTCTCGATCTTGCCCGCGTTGGACACTGGGATAGCAAGTAATGTAATGAAATAAAATTCTTTGAAGATTTATCTTATCCAGAAACCAGACTAGGTTTCAGGCACAAATCCCAACTACTGGCGTCAGTTATGCTTCGGCAATTAAGAAGACTTTCTGTGAACATTGTTTTTGCAAAAAGTGTAAAAAAGTATTCCAGGAAAACAATAAACCATGAAAAAACTTTCGATTCCGATACAAAACATTCTCTAAAAGCTAATACTGCTATCAGAAAAACTGTAAGGAAAAAACCCAAATCACAGACTACTTTGACATCAAATTAGCAAAACGTGGCCTTAAGCAGAGAGATCTGAGAAAGAAAGTTAACAATTCTGCATAAAAAAATTCCATTGCATTGGGGTAGGCAACGTAAGATGTTGCCCATAAGGCTTACAGTCCATATTTGGTGACACGCTTAATAGCCCCGATACTAAACTGCATCTGTTTGAGGATGAATATGAGCTTGGTATGAGATGCGATGATCAGGCAACTCCAACAACTGCCTCTTCTCTCTCTTCTTCCAAAACACTCTCTTAATGGGTACCTTCCTCTCTTAGAATTGTCATGGCATTCGGTCCATACTTCATGACATCAAGTCTATTATTAACAAATTTTATCCCGTTTGTTTTGGTCTTCAAGAGACCTTCCTGAAACCAACCTTTCCAGTTAAATTACTCAGTTACACTTGTATTCGGATAGATGCAGATGGTGGGGCACATAGTTCTGGAGGAGTCTGGATCTTCATTTCCAATTTATATCCTTTCACCCTACACATCTCTAACCAGGCTGTGGCTGTACAAATTCATGTAAAACCATTAGTCACAGTCTGCCTGTATTTACTTACGCCTCATGATACCATTCGTCAACAAGATCTTGATTACTTAGGGGACTTCCTAAGCCATTCATTATACTAGGAAATTTCAATGGACATAGTAATTTATGGGGTTCGGATAGTACGAATTCTCGTGGGCAGCGAACAGAACACTTCTTTTCTAATAACTGTCTGTGTTTGCTCAAAAATAGTAAAAAGACGTACTTCCATGAACCCACACGTATCTTCCATAATCTTGACTTGGCTATATGTTCTCCAGAACTTCTGCCGTTGCTAACATTTGCTGTTAGCAACTATTTATGCAACTTATTACTGTCCCCACTTGATTTGGGGACAATAATAAGTAGTGTTTTGAAAGGGGAATTGAAAGAAGAAATAAAACTACAATGATTTGACAGATGGTATATGGTCCAAAAAAGGAAGAGTCAGTTTCGACTTTATTCCTGATCCGTAAATTAAAATAAGAAGATACCATCCTCTGATCATCCAAATAATATCTGGCCATTGGAGATTTCCTGCATATTTCCAAAGATTTGGAAGAACGCGGGAAAAAATGCATTTGTGGAGAAATGGGTACGCTTTACTACTATTCAATGGAATGTATAGATGTCCCAGAGAGAAGGAAAAACCTGAAGATTGTCAGTAATGATTTAAGTACAGTACCGATGGTAATAGGTCATCTCAAAACCCTGAAGGATATGATATTAAAGATTGATAGTTTCATTCCAACTGTTTGATAGTGCGAAGGTAGGGAGAAAGACAGCTATTTACTACCCCGAAAGCAATGTTAGCAACGTGAGGTTGTACAATACTTATTACATACAGTATTTGAGCACAACAATCCTGTCGATACTGCTACGAACAGTGACGGTGGGGTGGTCGATTGTATACAAGAAGAAGTCTCAGTAATACGTGCTAACTGCGAAATAGCTGCCCATTCTGCCCTCTGGAATAGAAACCACGGCGGACAATAAGTCATACCACCACTATCAGCTTGGGAGACGATAATAGGATAATGATAATATTACTGAGTCTATGATAAATACCTCAGATATTTCGGAAGCAGTCCAAAATGTTGTTGTCAGTATAATATGAGCTGCAACTTCCCCTATTTCAAAAAGTTCGCCACATCGAAGAAATTTTCGCTGACCGTGGTGGAATGAATCTTGCTGCGACTGTCACAAAAACAAAAAAGTTATGGGACATCTTTCGAGGGTATCGTACTGCAGAGGAACTCTTCAGTTTTAAAAAATCAAAAGGACTAGCTCGCCGCATACGTCGTCGTAGTCAGAGGGAATCCTGGATTAATTTCACATCATCCCTCACATCCTCCACGTCAAGCAAAGTTCTATAGAAAACGGTAAAGACGGGTAGTGAGATATATCATGAATACTCCATTCCTATTTTAAATAGATGGAATGTGAAGTATTCTTCCCCATTAGACGTTGCCAACATTCTCGGCCAAACATTTGAGCAGGTTTCTGCAAATGTTTCCTACACTCCTGGTTCTCTTGCAACTGAGAAACGCGTGAAACGGTTTCCTTTGCATTTTAAAGAAACAAAATACCTTTCCAAACGACTGTGAGTTTAAGATGTTTGAGCTAGAAACTGCATTATCACATGGCCAGGGTTCCAAGCCTGGGCCTGATGCGATTACATACAATATGCTGCACAATCTTACATACAATATGCTCCACTTCCCTTATGTTACTGCTTTTCACAATATTCAGATTGGACAGAACTATCCTTCACAATCTCGAGAATCCATTGTGATCACTATCCAAAAACCTGTGAAGGATCTTCAGAACTACCGACCAATTACCTTAACAACCTGTTTTTGCAAGATTTTTGAACGAATGGTCAATGCTCAGCTCATATAAGGTTGGAGAAACAAGGATGGGTCTCTCCTTTACAGAGTGGTTTCCGTCTAGAGGTAGGTATATTCCTTACAACCGTGTATTATTGGAAATTGAAATTCGCAACGCATTTGTAAGGAGAAATCACCTAGTCTCTATATTTTTCGATATTGAGAAGGCATGTGATCGTACATGGCATTACGGTATACTTTTTATTCTTAGTTTTTTTTATGTAAAATGCGTATATTCTTACAAAACTTTTTTATCACATCGGACCTTCAGAGTTCTTGTTGGGAACATTTATTCTAATAATTTTATTCAAGCCGAAGGATTTCCTCAAGGAAGTGTACTCAGTGTCACTCTTTTTATTAATCATTTGAGCCAGATTTTAACTGGATTGCCTTGATCTGTACATACGAGTCTTTATGTTAATGATCTTGAGATCATGTGCCAAAGAAGTAGTATGAACCTTATCGAGCAACAACTACAAAATGCCATGAATAAATTGGTAGCTTGATGATGCGAAAACAACGAACAAATCTCGCCGTAGAAGGGCCGACGTGAGTGCATTTCTGCTGAAAGAGAAGCATTCACTTAGATCCAAATATTAACATTGGAAATGTATTCAATTTTTGGGAGTAATCGATCGCAAGTTGACTTTATTTTCGCACATCTTACACCTGCGGAAGAAGTGTTAGAAGTCCTTAAATATTTTGAAGGTGATCTTCAGAACATCTTGGGATGTCGATCGAATCTCTTTACTCCGCATTTATGAAGCAGTAATTTTTCCCCGAATTGATTATTTAAAAAAATTCAGAATTAAGAAGGCCTAAAATTTTAAAAAAAAATCTCTAAGAATGCATCCTTACCCAGAGAAGCGTCTATTTCGTAAGCCACCACCGCCCCAGGCCAGCGGAGTTGAAAACCGGGAATAGCATTCTTGTCCTGGCGAGATCAAAGAAGGAGGACATTTTAAATCAAATCACTTCGAAATGTGCACTTTCCGGAAAATGACAGAACAATGCTGAGTGGCAATAAACATACTCAGGTTGCACAGTCTGTTGCACTATATTGTACAGTAATGTATGATATTATATGATATTGAACTACATTCCACAACATTAAACAATATTGCGAATATGGATCAATGTCATACAATATTGTTCAACATTATTTGATATTAAACAATATTCCATAATATTAAACAATAATGTGATTATTGATCAATGTCATACAATACTGTTCAATATTATATGATATTAAACAATATTGCGATTATTAACCAATGTCATACAATATTATACATAATAAACCATATTTAATAATATTTAACAATATTGGGAAAATGGATTAATTTCATACAATATTGTACAATATTTGTGTGCTACTAGGATACTGATTGAAGAAAAGGGAAAATCAAAATGTCCCCGTTCAGTGGATCAAATTGCTGCAAATATGAAGAGGTAAAATAACTGCGTGCTGTAACTGTAACACAAAAGTTTTTTAGAATTTCAGAGAATAAAAAAGCAATTGATGGGATATCCCAGTCAAAGGGTTCGCATGAACTCAATCAGTATTAAAGTTTGTGATCATTTAGCAAGTCCACATTTACTTTAAAAAGCATTTACTGCAAATTACTTTTAAAAAATGGTTATTTCTTTTACCCGATTAAGCCAAGAAAAAAATGATTTTAGTTAAATTTGTATGTCTTGTCTTGTAACATATCTTTGAAAACCAAAGAACACGGTGATTATAATTCGTCGAATTTCAGGAGCGATCCTTCCCAATTTGCATGATTTTCATTTGCAAGCACATAATGCTTTTTATAAATTATGTCAATATTTTGATAAACTCCTCTCGATTAAAACTTCACTTAAGGATAATTCTATAATTTTTATTTTCGAGATAAAATTAATAGGGATTCTTAACTGTAATTTATGTGAAAATAGACTAAAACGATGGAACCTCGTTTAGCTGTTACCAGTCGCCCCTCTATTTGGTGAGAGGGCGGCCAAATATACAACATGTCGTATGGATTTTACAATAAAACACATTCTAATAGAATGCTCCGCTTTTAATTCCTATCGTGACCCATTTTTTAATTCATCGTCCATAATCTTGCAGGACTTTCTGGGTGAAAAATACCACTCAAACATTTTTAATTTTTTAAAAACTATTCGGTTTTTTTTACTTGCGTATAAAACTAACGATTTAATTTTACTTACGTAGCTTTGTTTGTTGCTTTTTTCACTTTTAATCTATTGCCGATTTTTGTTGTTATTTTAATACTATAGTATTTTGATAGAACGAATGATTTTACGATTTATCTATCTTTCTCTTGCTGCTGTGTGGGCCATGGTGGTCAAGTCTCGGCTTTGGAACCAGGTTTGAAACTCGATTCCACCGAAGAACCTTCGTGTGAGGGGGTCTCTTGCACGTTCAGTCTGTCAGGCCAAACGTCCTTTCGCTGGTGTGGTGTGGAGAAGGGGGTATCTGCTCAGATGTTGTTCTCGTCATCTGACTGGGGTTCATATTATTCTCGTCCCAAAATAGCCCTAGTGTTGCTTTGCAATAGGACTTTAATATAACTAAACTAAACTCAGTTTGTTCCAACCTCGTCTCACACAATTTTGTTAATAAGAATGGCCGAATAACTATTGCAATAATAGTTGTCTCAATGCAATCTAAATGCTGATTGCATTGAGACGGGTACTGCGACGGGCATTACAGAATTACCCATTGAAATTGAGACAACTATTATTTATGGAGCTGAGCTGTTGAACTTTTTCACATAATTCAATACTCCTAAGGCTTCATGTAGCAGACTCATTTTAAGCTTTCCATACGACTTTTCGGACACACTACATAAGAATCGTATTCGTATAATGTAAACTGTTTAAAAAATAATGACAAAATAATTTGCAATGTATAAAATCGTCCTTGCACCAATTGTCCAAACATGCAAATAAATTTTCACTTAACTGCTTGCTTCATTATTTTAGAGGAGGGGGATTTTGCTTTGAAAACAGATTTTTTAAATTCTCATTTCCACGAAGATTCAAAGTTTAAGTAGACAAAAGTTTATGATTTGCAACAAGTGCATGTTAAATCTTTCAAAGGTCGCATTCTGGAACCTCGGATAAGATGTGAAAACTAGAACGTCTCAATACTGTGGATAATCATTGAGCCTCTTTGTGCTGTTATCACCCAAAATGAGCGGGAATGAAAAGAATGTGCGGTCGCATTCTCCACTCGGGACTCCTTTTATCTTTGCATCATGTAGGCTCTCTTTAACCCTTTTATTGACCAAATTATCTTGCCATCCATTTTTGCACAAGTCGTTTAGTTTCCTTTCCAGAATCATCCCAGGGAACCCAAGAAAAAAAAATTTAATTAACAGAAATATCTTGATTTATTTAATTAACAATTAAATATTTTTCAGCAAAAATAGTCACACAGTAAAGCTATAAGCTGGATTTAAATGGTACTTTTAAATACCGTCACTAAATAAAGGGTTAATTAGAGGAAATGGAAAGAATCATGGTTTTTCTCTTGGATCTCTAAACAAAAAAGAAAATCATTAATTGGAAGCGAAGAAGAATTAATTAGAATATCCTTTCACTCGATCTTTGACTTGGTTTTAATTTCTTTTTCCTTGCTTTTTCTATTTCGCTTTAACATTCAGAGAGAATAAATTCTGTTTCATTTGGTGCGCTTTTGCACTGAAAGGTTTTTCTTTATAAAATACAATAAAATTGTTTTTGTAAGGTAGAAAAGAAAAAACAACGATTCCTTTTGGAAAGATTTATTAATTTTTAAATGGAAATATTGTTTTATACTTGCTTTTGAAACTGTCCTTAAATTGCGTTTTTAAACTAAAGAAACTTTTAAAATTCAAAAAAATTCAGCATCATTATCTACATTTTTTATAGTTCTTCTTTAATATCAATTATCATTCTCCTGTGCGTCTCTACTATCACTCAGAAACACTTGAAATTGAATGGATGGTACGGCTTCTAAACCGCAATGTGCATTTCCACCATATTTGGACCAAATTTCACTGAAAGTTGTTCTGCCAGCATGTGGTCACCATAGCATAAAACAGCAGAGGTTCCAAAATGGCATAATGGCTATAATTTTAGACTTAATAAAAATTCAGGATTAATTCTTCCAAAGTGTTCACAGTCCATATGTGAGATGATTGAATTTTGATTTACAGTCTTTAGATCAGCATCGTATTCACAGGTCTATAGAAAAATATTTCTAAAACAAATGCATGTCATATTATGAAGCATGCCATAAACATTCATGCTCTTTTGGATAGAGAATGTGTTACAAATTTGAGAGATGTCTTAGCAGTGCTGCTGGATTTTGAGTTGATGAACCATCACTACTTTAACATCTTGATAAAGATCGGTCAAATAAGTAAATAGGGCAACGAAACAATTAGCTTATTGACAGCCTTAAATATGTACAAAACAACAACAACAACAACTCCTTCCGATATTGGTTAATATTATTTACAAATATCAAATAGCAGTTCAGTCACAAAATAGCTCTTCTATCCATTTTGTTTAGTTTGGTTTAGTTTAGTTATATTAACGCTCCGATTTGAAGCAACACTAGGGCTATTTCGAAACGGACCTCGCCATTTTGAAACGCGGTCAGATGACGATAATGACACATGAGCTGGCACCCTCATCTCCAAACTTCTTCACCCCACCAGCGGGAGGACGTTTGGCCCTGACGCATTTAACGATAGACGCAATGATTTTTCTAGTGAAAAAGATCCCATTTGAAGGTTTGTATGCAAGTAAATATGTGTGGTAAAACAGGTGACATTACATCTGGACAAAATCCAATTACCACTTGAGGAAAAAGGGAAAACATTATAAGGAAAACACATTAAAGGGAAAACACTCTAATAATAAAAGAAGTACCCTGACATCGGAAGGTACAAAGTGTGGAACACGGAATGTCTCAGATGCCGATCTCGTCATGTGATCAGGGTTTGAAATGTTTTGAAAAATGTTAGCCTAATGTTAATGAAATTTGTTAACCTAATCTCATGTTTCTTGAAATCGAAGATAAATGTACAGAACTATAATTTACTGAGAAATAAAGAAAAA
This sequence comes from Argiope trifasciata, assembly GCA_026543055.1. Classification (NCBI taxonomy): domain Eukaryota; kingdom Metazoa; phylum Arthropoda; class Arachnida; order Araneae; family Araneidae; genus Argiope; species Argiope trifasciata. Next base: position 116,866 of record JAPMOQ010001478.1, on the reverse strand, counting down.
AAATTGGATGAAATGAATCGCTACTTACATGAGGATTCACTCCCAACATGTCCCCTCCAAACAAGTCTGGATTCTGCATGGGATCTGAAAAATCATGATGTATGTATGGTAAATGATGTATGTAATGGTATGTAAAAAATCATGATGTATGTATGGTAAATAATGTATGTAACGGTATGTAAAAAATCATGATGCATGTATGGCAAATGATGTATGTAAGGGTATGTAAAAAATCATGATGCATGTACGGTAAATGATGTATGTAAGGGTATGTAAAAAATCATGATGCGTGTATGTTAAATGATGAATGTAATGGTAAAAAATCATGATCTATATAATAGTATTACATAAAATCAAAGCTCTTCGAGAATGGATGTTTGTTTTTGATTTTGTAACAAATGCAACAGTAACATTGATTTAATGACTGCAGTGACGTATTAAAATATGTATGTCAATACAAGCTATTGACATACAAAAAAAGAGGTTTCGAATCTGTGATGTGCATAGCTTTATTCCTTAGATTTAAGGTTTTAATTAAATTAAACAGAACCAACTTCAGTTAAAATCTTAAGGTATTCGACTATGTTCAAAGGAAACTTTTTGAAAAAATCATTTAAAATCTTGAATTTAAAATTTTATTTTTATATTTATTATAAGTTTAAATTTATTTTTTATATTCAATTTATCAAAAACAATTTTTTTTTAAATTTTAAAAACAATTTTAAAAATATATTTTATTGTTAATAAAAATATTTTTTAAAAACAATTTAAAACTATGGTTTTTAGGTGTATTGTTAATTATAATGCTAAATACTATAAATACAATAAAATTATTTGAAAATATAATGTATTTTGAAAAATAGGAAAATGTGTAGTAAATTTTAATGAAATTGAACCAAAGTGGTTAACACTCTGCACAAAATTAGAAGGCGGAAAACTTGTTTTTCTTTGTACACAAGTTGTAGAATATAACGATAAATGAAATTAACTAAATAATAAGAAAAAGTTTGAGTTTCAAATAAGTTATGAGTAAATATATGTGTATATACTCATTTTTTCCATAAATTTAGAACTTACTTTTTCTAAAAACACCTATAAATGAAAAAGTATTTGACCAACAACAAAACTTTTGGTTCTTTTCATTGCCCATTTTATTTAAAACACACGATGAAATTTTTATGTAAATACCTCTATTTGTTTTTGAGATGTTTTAATGGTGGATAATTTTTATGGAAATTAAAGTTTTGAGAAAATTGCAGTAAAGGACAAATTTTAGTTTAAAACTATGTGACCCTGGATGTCAGGCCTTACTTTTCTTAGAAAAGATAACTTGATTTGGAAAGAGAAAAGTCTAAATTGCAGGAAATAACAATAAAAAAAACTCGCGAACGTGGTGTTTTTAACGTATTCGAATACCTTAAACGTTAGAGGATTGATCTATACTTATAATAAAGCTCAATGTGTGTGTGTGTGTGTGTGTGTGTGTGTGTGTGTGTGTGTGTGTGTTGACGCTCTACAGGCCAGACCGTTGGACCTACAGCTACCAAATTTGGTACATGTATACCTTGGAGGTCGGGAATGTGCACCTCGGAGCCCTTTTTTCGAATTTTTAATTAGAGTTTGAATTAATTAAAATTTAAGCGAAATTTCAACGTTTTTCCGCTATAACTTCCGAAAATATTATCGGATAAACATGATTTTAACATCAATTTAAAGATAAAAAAATTAGCTTTCTAATAGTATCAGTATTTTAACATTTAACTTAAGCTTCTATTTGTAATGAATTTTTAAAGAAGCATTTCAACTATATTTGGCAACAATATATTTCGGACAAAACAATAAAATTTAATCTGCAGGAGCACGTTACGAGTGGAAGGGGAAAAATTATCTTTTATCAATAGGTTGTCATCAGATAGATAAAAACTCAAATTAAAAAAATAAATAATCATTGCAAATTAAACATTTAAAAATGCAATTTTCAGCACGTGTCTGCATGAAATGAAATAAGTTTTTTCTTTTTAAAAAAAAGAAAATGCAAAGAATTTTTTGTGACTTTTACAATATTATTAATTAAATAAATCAGCTTTGTTTAATAATAGAAATACATCTATAAAAAAGTCTAAATGAAGTAAATAGCTGCATATTATGTAGCACGAGTCTATAAATCTAATACTATAATACGAGGAATGGTTGCCAAGTCGAAAATCGCCCCAGAATTAATAAACTCCGGTAAACTTGGGGGTCTGGGGTTTTTGGCCACGAGGAATTGATTGGCGCCGGTTTTGAAGCGCTACAGTCGAGCAGTTCGGAGTTACAGATAGGATATTTTCAAACTTTAATAGTTCGCCATAATGGCTACTTAAATTTTCAAGCGGTAACGTGCTGCCATCTATAGCCAATATGGCGAACTAATAAAGTTTTATGTTTATGCTGTTATAGGTTTATAATATGTTTCTTATGTATGTATATATGTTTGGTTTTTCTAAATAAATTTGTCAAAAATATTGAACTTCAACACATTTCAATCTTTACCTTTACTTTACCTTTGTATAGAATAGTTCCCTTTCCAAACTCTAACTTTGTTTAGAATAGTTTACAATGGTGCACTTTAACCGGTTATCTTTTCACCAATGATTTCACAAATTTTCTTATGGCATGTATTGTTTTGATAAATCACAATTGAAAATTTAAATCTTCGAGTTAGCTTCGATACCTGTTTTCTCCGAGCGGAGCTCGGTCACCCGCTGGTGCTTTAAAAAATGAAGAATATTTAGCTTTTAATTAAAAAGAGATGAACTTGTGACATCAGTGTTTTAATGTATAACTCAAGCTTCTATTTTAACGAATTTTTAAAGAAATATTTTAACCATGTTTTTTTGAGCACGTGACTGGATAAAATAAAATAAAACAATGCCGGAAGTTCAAATAAAAAAAACTATCATCGCAAATCAAATCTAAAGAAATACAACTTTCAGCATGTGACTGGATAAAATTACATAAATATAAAATGAGATATCTTCTAAAAAATAAATGCAAGGCAATGGATTCTATGATCGTTTTCAATATCTATATCATTAATTCCATAAATTATCTTTATTTACAGTAAACCTGGTTGAATTTAGACAGGATATGCCTTGAAATCCCGACTTAATGGCATATTTCTATAATCGTTTGTAATATCTGTATCATTAATTCGATAATTTTTCCCCTTTTTCGCTTTTTTTAAAAAACATATTTAACATTTTAGCAACATCACCGAAAAAAAAAATTTTATATTTTGGAAGCATAATCGATAAATTGTTAGAGCATTAAACTCAAAAAGTTTTTTCGTATAAAGTTACCGACTCTTTAACTACTAATAACTGAATCTTTTAACTTTAACTATTTCTTAAATTTTGGCTAATGAATATGTGATTTAATTGAAAATTTTAGAACGCATTACTCATGGCGAACCAGCTGGTCGCCAAAGGCGGCTAGTAATAATAATAAATAATAATAGTTGAATACTATTACATTTCATTATTTTATTTTCAGTCTTCTTCGAGTAAAAAAAAAAAAAGAGGAGGAAGAAAAGGAATAGTTGTTTTTGTGAGTTGTGTTTTTAACTTTCTATCCCCAACCCAGCATTAGTCTTATTTCTCCGTCCCACCGAATAGCTGTTTAATTATAACTTGCAATTTCAATGAGAATATTCTATCAAAACATTACTTGAAGGCAGGGTCGGCCATCTGGGGGTGCGAACGGTGCTATGCACCCGGGCCCCGCGACTGAGGGGAACCCCCACCATGACTAAGAATTAAAACAGCATTCAGAACATTAATGGTGCTGCATATACTAAAAGTCTACTAGCTTGTTTCCATGTGGCTGGCTGAGCATCGATTGACGCCTTTGTTAGACATCGACTGACGTGATATCTAAAAAAAAAACGGGAAATGTTCATTTTTAAATAAGGAAATTTCCTTGAAGCATGTTAAGACAGAGCGGAGTACCCGATCGACTAAAAGACGAGGCTAGGCTCAAATGGACTTGCAAATCATTAGTTCTCTACTTTTGTCTATATCTAATGTAATATATTTTAAAATCTTTTACATAGCCAGTTACTAAATATAATAGATGCCGAACCCTCTTTCAGCAAATTAAAACGAAATAAAGAATTATCTTCGGTCAGGCATACGGGTATAATGCTTAAACGCACTTACTATACCAAGTATCGAAAAAGAAATGGGGAAAATTGTCATTTTCTTGGAGTCATTAATAGCAAAAACAAAATCACTCATCATTAAATAAATATACAAGCATTCGTGTTCTTTTTTATTTTGCTAAAAATTTAGGGCCCCAAATGACTTCTTGTACCAGACCCCTTCATAGAGAAGGTCGGCTCTGCATAACGTGACTACGATTTAAGAATACCAAAAACTTACCTTCACCTTAAAAATGAGGGCATTGATCATTCAATTTTTCCAGAAGTGTTTTGCATTTTGTCAAATCTTCATTTAACAACGACGCATCAGCAGGCAAAAGAAAAAAATGTGTCTCGTGTGCAACAACTTAATTCATTTATTTATGAATTCATCAGAACCATAGCAGTTGAATTAATTTACCCATAATATCTTCTTTTTTATGCATTTTTTTATTTCTTTGGATTTGCTTCTCAAAATTATATGCAACAATTTCTAATTAACCCTTTATTTACTCACGTTGCTTAAAATTACCTTTTAAGTCTAGCTTAAATCTTTACTATAGGACTATTTTTGCTGATTACATTTTTAAAAACACTGAGAATCTCACCCAAATAACATGAAGTTGATATGAAATAAAAGTAGGAATGAAAAAGATAACGACTGTTGCAAAAAATGAAGTCGAAAATTGGATGGCGTCATAATTCCGTCAATAAAGGTTTAAACTACATTCTTAAAGATAATTTTCCAATTTTTCAGACTCCGTCATTGTAACGACTTTAACTTCTATAGTAAGAGAGCTATTCTTTTTCTGATGGAAATAAAATGTTGAATTCGCATCTTCCTTTCTAAAACTATGTAGGCTTCAAATATCTCCTTCCTCCCGTCACCGCATATACGTTTTAACCACAAACATCTAGTTTTTGGTGAAAATGCGCCTGTGGGCAACAGCTTTATTTACTATTCACCACATTTCAATTGACTGTCCTGTTTTTAATTTTTATCGTACCCCCCCCCCTTTTTTTTTTACCTCGGCTTCAACATTACAAGACTTGGTGGGTAAAAAATACCGTCCGAATATTTTTAAATTGCTGAGATCCATTGGCTTTCTTTGATGTTTAGAGACCTCTTGTTATTCTGTTTAAGTTGAACTTTTCCCCATTGTTTCAGTTACTCATGTTTGATGATGATGATGCCGTGATCCCACGGAAAGGGGATACAGTAGCTTCTAAGGAGAAAGAGAGCAGAAGTCTGACTTCTAGCCTAAATGAAGGGGACACACACATTCGCTTGCACTACCCCTTTTGGCAGGTGAGGCACATCACTCATCTCACAGATAGAACAACCATGCCCGAAAACGAGATTAAGGGGAAGATATGCTACATCTATGCCAGTTACATTTTAAATTATTAAAATCATTTTAACGCAATTTTCATTAGATACCTGTGATAGTTGCATAAATAATTGTTTTTTGAATAATTTTATAATCTTACCATTTGATTGGCGCAATATGGCCAAGTATGGCTCTAGTGTGAAAAACACCCGTCAAAACCAAACCAACCTTCCTCTTTGGTTAGGCATGGTTTCGACGAATAATCTTCATAATATTTAAAATTTAACTATTTCCTTGAAAACATGAAAAATAAAAAGTAAAGAACTTGGCGATTGTTTTATAAAAAAAGCAACATTTATTTCCCCTTCATTTGACGGGAATAGGTGGACAGTTGACTCCGATTCGTTTAAGGTATGCGGCTACGTTAAAAACGCTGGTTATCGACCACATTGGCGAACTTGTTGTTTTTATTTATTGTAGCTCAGACTTTTCTCTTCACAAAACAGTTTATCTTTTCTAGGAAAAGGAAGACTGGACCTATCAACTAGGGTCAGAGATTTTCCTATTAAATTTTGTCTTTAGCTTCAATTTTCTTAAAACTAAATTTTCGTAAAAATTCTCTACCGTTAACATTATATTCCCGAAATTAATAGAGTCATTTACATAAACCTTTCAGTGCGTGTTTTAAATGATAGGGGCAATGAAATGAACCAAAAGTTTTATTGTGAGCAAAATACTTTTTCATTTATTGACGTTTATAGAAAAATGAAGTGAGTTTATGGAAAAAATGCATGTATGCGCATATTTTTACCCATCACTCTTTGCATCTTAAGATTATTTTTAGCTTTTGGTGCATTTTAGTCATCATTGTATTCTATATCTTATGTGCAAACAAAAAAAAGACTGCTGCATTACAATCTGATGTAGAGTGTCAACCATTTTGGTCAAATTTCATTAAAATTGTCAACACATTTACCCATTTCTCAAAATATATTATATTTGCAAATAATTGTTTTTGTATTTATTGTGTTTATTACTGACAATACATCTAAAAACCATAAATAGTTCCTAAATAATCCAATTTTTCAAATTTGTTTCTTCGAACGTAATCGATACCTTAAAGTAGACCCTTACACAGCGGCTGGAATCGGGTTTTGAAACTGCAGAGACCTTATTACTGCGGTCCTTCTGGTATACAGCCGACCACCCCGCCACTACTGAACGTAGCGGTATAGACAGGATGTGCTGTGGTCGACTGCCGAATAAGCATTGTCAAACCTTTCATGGACCGATCCGTCAAACTAACATTCCTTTCGGGGTAGTCAATAGCTGTCTTTCTCCCCAGCGGCACACTCTCAAGGAGTTGGATTGAAATTGTCCATCTTTGGCATCCTGTCCTTTAGGGTTTTGAGATGACCCGGTACCATCGGTACTGTACTCGAATCATTAAATCATTAGCTAAAGTGGTCCTATCCCCCATCTCAGAATGTTTGCTTTACAATATTGGAAGTGAGATTATAATGCACTTACCGACATTGCTTTTGACAGGAATACCGACCACCGAGGCAACTAAGAACGGGATCAGCAAGAGCGCCATTTTACATTTGCCAAGAGTCAAAATTGGTGGACTCACGAATCATTCCTTTTCTTTTATATTTCTTTCTCCGTTCCGAAACTCCCACTTTTCAAGCGTGGGAGAATGGCATGTGGTTGCACTTCGGCTTAATGTGTTTTTCTGCGTCGGGAGTTTTCCTCCTTGATTCACCTTCAGTTTTAACGTAGCAAAGTGGAAATATTATCTCTGATTTCAGAACGTTTGTTATTTCCATTCAATAACATTTTTAAAACAGCTTTTTCGATACATCTGGTAAAGCAGAGATTGTTTTAAAGTGTTTAGCGATGGAGAATAACATACAACTCCATCCATTAAAAATATAATTAATTAAAAATTCCTAAAGCAGTTTAAATACTTGATGAAATATTATGCCATAAATAACAATGATCTACTCGGGTCGATCCTATTTTAGCCCACCTCTGACGCCAATTTAAAAACTCGCCAAATTATCAGCGATAATGATTTTAAAATGGCCACCCTGACAACATTTAAGAGAAATGCGGCAACCCTACGGAACCTCATTGGTTGATTTAAACTCCGTTAGCAAACTATTTAATCTTATTGGTACTTTCGATTACTTTCAAATACTTTCAATTTGGCGTTATTTTGAAAAATTGGCGAGATTTTGAAAAAGTCGCCAGAGGTGGGCTAAAATAGGATTTTACCATCTACTCAATTAAAAGTTTCAACTGCAGCACAATTAAATAGGAAAATGATAATATTTGCAAAGTTCCATCAGCCAGTTATTCTGAAAATAATCATAATAATTTCTTACTGTTGCCAACGCCAAAAGTAGAATGCACTTGAGCTGTAAGAGCTCCTGTTGCCAACGCCACAAGTAATTGAACATCATGAAATTTAAGGAACTGAAAAAATTTGCTGAAAAGTTTATCGTTCTTCAATTACGTAAAATTTTAGATTTCTGAAAGTGAAAAAAAACCTTTTTTTAAGGTATCCACATACGTTCAGAGGAAAAATTTTGAAAATTCGATTTTGATTTTTTAAAAATCATTTAAAATTATGGTTTTTAGAAGTATTGTCAATTATAATATAAAATATTATAAATACAATAAAATTATTTGAAAATATAACATTTTTTGAGAAATAGGAAGATTGGTATATATTTTAGTGAAATTGAACCAAAACGGCAAACACTCTACACAAAATTGCAATTCAACAATCCTAATTTTATTTGTACACAAGTTATGGAATATAGTAATGAATGAAATGGACCAAAATCTAAGAAAAATCCTGATATGCAAAGAAGTAATGGGTAAAAATATACGAATATATACATGTTTTTCCGCAAATTAATAACTTCATTTTTCTGAAAACTTCTATAAATGAAGAAGTATTTCTCCAACATTAAATATTTTGGTTCATTTCTCTTTCCATATTATTTAAAACACACGCTGAAATTTTTACACAAATATTTTTGTTAGTTTTTGAGGCATCATTTTAACGGTGGAGTGTTTTTATGAAAATGGAAGTTTTCAGAAAATCGTCTGCACAGTTTAAACACTATCTTCAACTTCAACAACAACCAGTCAAAGATGACAGGGTATTCGAAACCGAGTCGGCATTCAAATACAATGATAAATTATTTTTCGTTTGTAATCAGCTCACTTAAAAGGTTTACAAGACAAATCAGTGCACCAATCAATAACATCAAATGTTTCTTTACTAGGCACTACATGAAATCCTAATTCAAATGTAGTAAACAACTCAGGAAAGTTCAGCCACTGTACCTGTAAATGAATATAATTTTAAGACTATAAAACTGCCTAAATTTACAATTGAAAAATACTATTGAGACCTCTGATGCAGATTAGAATTTTGGAAACAATTTCAAAATGATAATAACAAATCTATATCAAAAATAGATAAATTCTCAGATTTAAAGTCGTCTTTGAGGGTGATGCCTTGATTGTGATTGATGGCTATGCGCTCTCATACGAGAATTATGATCAGGCTTTGAAATTGTTGGAAATAAGTATTTGGCAGAGAAAACCTGGTTATTAAAGTGCGTATGCCAAAATCACTCAATCCTGTACCAGTAACCGATTCAAGTAATATTTATTGTCTTAGAAAGTTGTATGATGCAGCAGCAAAGCCAGCCATCTGGGTGTGTGTGGAGGGTTATATGCACCCGAGCCCTGCGACTGAAGGGAAGGATCACCATGTTTAAACATTTTAAGCAGTGTTCTGAACAATGATAATGTGACACATACTAAAAATCTACAAGCTTGTTTCCATGTGGCTGGCTGAGTATCTATTTACGTCTTTATTAGGCAAAGATCAAAATTATATGTTTAAAAAGGTGGTAAAAGTTTATGCATAAGGAAATGCTCTTCAGACACGTTAAGACAAAGTGGCTTGCCTGGTGCCCAGAAATCGTGGCTGAGGCTGGGTTCAAAGGGACTTGCAAATCATCAGCTTCCTGCTTTTGTCTATGTCTAAAGTAATGTTTCTTACAATCCGTTTCACTGCCAGTGACTAAATATAATAAATACTGAGCCCTATTTCAGCAAATTAAAATGTAATAAAGGATTATTTTCGGTCAGGCATATGGGTGTAATGCTTAAATGCTCTTGCTGTACTATCGAAAAAGAAATGGGAAAAATTGTCATTTTCATGGAGTAATGAATAGCGAAAACAAAATCACGCATCATTAAATAAACATGGAAATGTTTGGTTTGTTTTTTACTTTTCTAAAAATTTAGCGCCCCAAATGGTTTTTGCATCCTTGCCCCTTCGTATTGAAGGTCGACTCTGTGCAGCAGAGATAAATCTAAGATGTTTAGAATCCTTAAAAGTTACTTCAGAAACGTATCTGATTTTAATTAAATTGATTCCCGAAGTTTTTATCTTCGAATCTAATAGAAAAAGATTTGATAGTTCGGAGAAGTTCGAATTCAATGTAATAACTAATTTTTCAAGAAATGAAATTGGCTGTAGAGAGTCCTCTTTGTTTATGCATACCACAAAAAAACAATAAAGCAGTGGTTCCCAGCCTTTTTTGAACCAGTGCCCCCTTTTCTAGTGAACATTTCAATATCGACCCCCTCCAGAGAAATGAGAGCGTACATAATGCAAAGTGAAAACAAGAATTAATTTTTTTTTAAAAAATAACTAATAGATAGATTATTATTGGAATTGAAATGCTACTGAATTTCTTCTTTATTTAAAAAAGTGTTAGCTTGCCTGTTATAAGGGCAGGCAGGGGGTTTGATGATACGAAGTAATCAACGAACTATTGCTTTCTAAATAAATACATTTTTTGGTTCATGCAGCCACAGAGCCGTATATACTGGAGAGCTATCTCTTTCTCTAAACAGTGAAATTTCATATCGAAATGTGTGAATTTTCACTCACGTGATAGAAATGAATGATCAGCGTGATTTTTGTCTTTTTTTAGACTATAATTGGTTAATCTTCTCACGCCCCTCCATTCCATATCAACACCCCCTAATTTTTTATGGGTCTTTTAACGCCCTCCTTAAAGCGTCAAACGCTCACACGGGGTCAATATCGAGTGTTACAAGCCATACAGTCACCACACAATTGTAATAAGGTAATAGGGACGATAAAAAAAATGATAAAAAGTGTTAAAATCAACAATTCGAAATAGTTCAATTGGATAAAGGACCATGTTGGGATAGATAGTAATGAAAAGGTGGATCACAATGCGAAGTTAGCGGCACAGAAAGAGAATACTGATATTATTGTCCCCAAATCGAGTGGTGCTTTAAAAGGAAAAAAACCTGAAAGCCAGAAACGCCCACTTTGGGAGCCTATGCGATAAACGCAGAGAAAATTCCCCCTACCCCTCCGAAACAGTATCCTTTTCAATAGCTGCAGTCGAAACACAGCTCGGTCACGTGCTGCGAAGTCCAAGGTCAAGTGCAAAACCACAAGTCAGCATTAAGCCGGGGTCCCACGACCGTCCATTTCACAGATTTGGTCATAAATCTGACATCCGACCCACTGGAGGACCATACTCTCCTATATCCACGAGGATGCGTTTCCCCTTCGATCCCTATACGCCATCTGCAGACGAACCACCGCCCTTTGACCTCTCTTGCAGTTTTCTGGCTTCTTTGATGCCCGTCGACTTTACCGACAATTTGTCGGTAAACTGCCCAGACAACAAAGAGTCCAAGAGGGGTCGAAGAGGAAATGCATCCTCGTGGCTATGGGGGAGTGTGGTAACCCGGTGGGTCGGAGGTCTGATGACCAAATCTGTGACACGGACGGTCGTGGAACCCCGGCTAAAGAGTCCAAGTGGGGTCGAAGGGGAAACGAATCCACCTGGTTAAGGAGACAGATGTTTTTTATGCTTGGAGTCAAATCATCGAGTGTATGAATGCGGCCAGGGAAGCTCTTGACATGGGAGATGTGAGGAAAGAAGCATAATAAATCCATCCGCTCTTAAACAGAATCGAACATATCCGATTTAAATAAGGATACTAAAGCTGGGGTTCCACGACCGTCCGTTTCACAGATTTGGTCATAAATCAGACCTCCGACCCAATGGGGGACCACACTCCCCCATAGCCAGGAGGATGCATTTCCCTTTCGACCCCTCTTGGACTTTTTTATGCCTAGGCAGTTTACCGACAAATTGTTGGTAACGTCGATGGGCATCAAAGCCAGAAAACAGCAAGAGGGGTCAAAGAGTGGCACATGGCTCGTCTGCAGACGGGGTATAGGTCGTGTAAACGGCCCTTAAGAGCCCAATTATCACACTTTCATATCACGATATAAATAAAACAAGCTTTTCTCACGGTTGTACATTTATTCAAACTCGTGAAGCTCTCGTACGCATTGATGGAAGACTTCGAGTTTATGACGATGGGATTTGTAATAAATATTTGATGGAACACATTTTATAATTAAGGTATCCGACTACGTTCGAAGGAAAAATTTTGAAAAATTGTATTGTTTAAAATCTTTTAAAAATATGATTTTTCAATGTATTGTCAATTATAATGCAAGTACAACAAAATTGTTTAAATATATAATGCATTTTGAGAAATAGGAAAATGTGTAGTCAATTGTAATGAAATTGAACCAAAATGGTTAACGGTTACACATCATCGTAATGCAGCAATCCCGATTTTCTTTGTGCACAAGTTATAGTATACAATAACTAATGGAATGAACCAAAATCTAAGAAAAATTTGAGATGCAAAGAAGTGATGGGTAAAAATATACGTACATATGCATTTCTTTCCATCAATTCACAACTTAATTTTTCTAAACGCACCTATAAATGAAAAAAGAATTTCATCCACAGTAACACTTTTGGTTCATTTCATTGCTCATATCATTTAAAACAAACGCTGACAATTTTTTGCGAATACCTCTGATAGCTTTTGAAATATCATGTTAACGGTAAAGAATTTCTATGAAAATGAAAGTTTTGAGAAAATTTATGCGAAAGACAAATTTTAGCAGAAAGATATGTGATCCTTAAAATTCCCCTGGTTGATAGGTGAGATCTTTCTTTTCCTAGTAAAGAGAAACTGTTTGGGAAAGAAAAAAGTCTGAATTACAAGAAATAATAATTTTAAAAAATCGTCAATTACTGGTCGAAAACCAGTGTTTTTAACTTAACACAATTCACTTCTAACCAAATTTTCTGGAATTTACAAAATATATTTGCAGTCGAAGGGAAAAAGTTTTAGAAATTCTGGATTCAAATGAAGCGTTCGATTTCAATGTCCTTTTGTTGACTGTGTGAATATGCAATTTCATTCTAGTGCATCAAATAATGGTGGTCACAGGCTAGAAACGAGAATGCAAATTACTGAAATCTCTAAGCCTACATTCTCAATTCTATTTACCTCTTTATTTTTATAAGCTGTCTTTATGGTTCTCGGAGATTAAAAATGCAAGAAAAAATTCAATTTCATTTGATTCCAAGGTTAAACTTTGATTGTGTAACATTCCCCGTCCCCTTTAGCGAGAAAATATTTCCGCCAGCTGTGTTGCCTTTCTGTTTGCTAGACATCTTGAGATAACCATATGTTGCAGATGTTCTCCTTTCGGGACCTAAGGCATCTGTGGCTGAAAGAACTCAGGTGGAAATTCCTCGTCGAGAAGACAGTGATAGTGCTTTCAGAGACAATGGAACATCCAAACATCTGGATGCCAAATTTTCCTATTGTAAGTGGACCCCATGTTCCAGATTTTTCGGCGTGCCTTAATTACCTTCCGACGATAGACTGGCGCCCCTGAAATGGCCCTTTTGCTGGACATAATTGGCCGGAAGAGAGGACCAGTAGCCACTGAAGAAGAGGAGGCGGAGACTCAGATAAAATACTCAGAGTGTTTTGGGAAGGAGGGTTTCTGTGAGATAGCTGGGTCCGGTAGGTTTGGAGAGCTGCCTGAAATGATGACTGACTGACCAACCAGTGAATTCCCAGTGGTGTTGTGTTTACTATTTAATGGAGAACTGAGCTTCAAGTAAAACCTTTCAACTTGGACTGTTGTGATGTAAATAGCAATTATTTAATCAAGATAAGAACGAGTTGTTTTTTATACATATATAGGGAAGTAAAATAAAGAAGTGGCTTAAAATTCTGAGTATTCTTTGATCTGTCGAGATCGAGACATTACAACTGTAAGCACAACAAAATTTCCAAAATTTTTATTACAAATGTACCAAATACTGAAATGTATTCTGCATGGAAGAATGATCTTGATTCTCAACAGTGGATCAGAAGCCATGAAAACGTATTAGCATGCATGAAAAATATTTCACTTCAACAATGAAATATGTTTTTGTAAAACATATCTAAAATAGTTTTTGAAACTGTATTGAAAATGGAAAAAAGTGTGTGTTAAAAAATTATGTATTTGATGCGATATATTTTCTAAAATTTTACGATAATGTTAATATTTTTTATGCTGCTCTATTTTTGCAACTCATAACAGAAAAAAGCAAAATTTCACTTAATTTTAAATTAAATGAAACATGAATGAAATTTTAAAAAAAATTGTTTCGATGTACATATCATAAGTCTCCAAAGTATGCTGGTATCAAATTAGGTAGCACTAGGCTGGCTCTGTTGTGACCACGCATACGTTTCTGTTATAAGCCATCTTTAGAGAGCAGCTGCATACAGTTAGAATTGTATCCAATTAAATCACTTACGCTTAACTTCATGTACATTAACATGTACAGTACACATGATTAATCCTAGGAAACATTTTTAAGGTATCCGACTACGTTCGAAGGAAGAATTTGAAAAATTGGATTTAGATGTACTGTCAATTATGATACAAAATACAATAAATACCTCAAAATTATTTGAAAATATATTTTCAGAAATAGGAAGTTTGGAAGTAAATCTTAATGAAATTGAGCCAAAATGGTGAACACTCTACACAGAATTGTAATGCAGTCATCCCATTTTTCATTGTACACAAGTTGTAGAATGTTATGATGAATGAAATGAACCAAATTCTCAGAAAAACCTTGATATGCAAAGAAGTGATGGGTAAAAATATGCGCATATATGCATTTTTCCATAAATTCACAATTTAATTTTTCTAAAAACACATATAAATGAAAAAAAATGTTTCACCAATACAAAACTTTTGGTTCATTTCATCACCCCTATGATTTAGAACACACGCTGATATTTTTATGTAAATACCTCTGTTAGATTTTGAAATATCACGTTAACGGTGGAGAATTTTTATGAGCATTAAAGTTTTGAGAACTTTGAAGTGAAAGACAAAGTTTGCTGAAAAAATATGTGGCTCTGAACGATAGGTCAGGCCTTCGTTTTCTTAGAGAGGATAAACTGTCTTGGAAAGAGAAAAACCTGAATTACAAGAAATAACAACGAAAAAAGAAAAAACTCTTGCCAATGTAGTCGATAACCAGCCTTTTTAACGTAGTCGGATACCTTAAGTGTCAAATTGTCTTGGAAATCAAAGTAGTCTTGTTGAAATATCATTAAGTCTGGTCTGCCCATAATTTATATGAACCTTTCAACAAAGTCAGCTTTTCCAAGATAAGATAATGCTATCAAACTACAAATATTTCAAGGTCATTGATCTTCTAACTTTCATGGTATTGTAACTTCACTTTCACATTTTAAATTACCCATATACTAAACATAATCCTTCTTTTCTAATTCAAAAAAGCAGAACTAAATAACGCTATTAGATATTTGATAAATTAAGGGAAACGGTACTAATTTCAAAAAAAAAAATCAAATATATATATGGGGTGCCAGGTATATCGCTTCCTGCCATTGAACGTTGCCTGTGACCATACTTCCCGCCACTAAGCAGCCCTTTGGTGTAGAAAACGTGAGCAAAGTGCAGTTCATGTCTGGACGAGGCAAGTTGATTACGACGGACTTAAAATAGTCGAGGATGTATGTGAAAAGACGGGAGACGAAATGAGGACGCATTTCTATAAGATGAACTTGATGATCCATTCCCTACTGTAAATTGATCCTCATCATTTGTTCCTTATTCACCTTCCATTGTTAACAATTAAATTAAAAAAACCTGAACTTATTATTGCTTGGCCATCACGAACCCCCATATATGTATGCAGTAATATTATATATATATATATATATATATATATATATATGTATATATATGTGTGTGTGTGTGTGTGTGTGT
>JAPMOQ010001478.1:80646-100685 GCA_026543055.1 Argiope trifasciata | reverse complement strand
GTGTGTGTGTGTGTGTGTGTGTGTGTGTGTGTGTGTGTGTGTGAGTGTGTGTGTGTGTGTGTGTGTGTGTGTGTGTGTGTGTGTGTGTGTGTGTGTGTGTGTGTGTGTGTGTGTGTGTGTGTGTGTGTGTGTGTGTGTGTGTGTGTGTGTGTGTGTGTGGGTGTGTGTGTGTGTGTGTGTGTGTGTGTGTGTGTGTGTGTGTGTGTGTGTGTGTGTGGTGCCAGGTATATCACTTCCCGCCATTGAGCATCGCTTGTGAGTGACACAAAAATGCAATTTTATTTTAAAAAAGAAAAAATTCCGCATGGTGCCGGAGAGGCTGAATGTTTGATTCAGATTAAAAAAAGACACACATTTGCTGAAAAAATGCAACTTTATTACAAAAAAAGCATTAAAAATTCAACATAGTGCCGGAGCGAATGAATGTTTAATTCAGGAAAAAGCAAAGGTTTAACAGTTGTACATCTTTTTGACCCTGATGACGTCACTGGAGCTGAGTCCTTGCTTGTCGTAGGTCTCGAGCAGGGGCACCCCGGTCTTGGCCTTCATGGTGAAGGAGCGTCCGTCCCTAGAGAAGGCGGTGTTTCCGTACAACATAATGGAGTTGTAGTCGAATCTGTCCAGCAGCAAGTTCTCATGGGGCTTCAGCAGGAAGAACTGAGTGTCCATACCTGCAGAAAGAGAGAAGTGCTGTTTTTATTCTTCGGATGGACTGGACTGTGTGGTTTAGTGGCCATACCTGACCATACTGTGTCAGACATATTGTTACGTAGATAGAACTCAAGAAAACACAGGAATTAATCAATTTAATAGCTCAACTCTGAGCTGTGACTGAGAGATCTTCAGCTTTTAGCAAGTAGGGAAAGTTCCAGAATATCTTTCTGGATACAGTAAGAAGAGACCAGAGCACTTAGATGGTAAATGAAACAAAAGTCCAGAATCTTCTGGAACACGAAATAAAGGAAAAACAAAGTTTAAGTCTACTGGGGTTGGAACGTTTGATCGCCTGACTATGAGTCCGGCATCATAACCATTCAGCTACGCAGATTGTCCAATGTTTCCTTTCAATGCGGCAATATGGTTAAAATAAAACACTTTTCTTATTTAAAAATAAGCAAAAGTTGAAATTTATTGATAAATTAAATGGAAATCTATATCTGTACTATTATATAAATATGAAAGTTTGGATGGATAGATGTTTATTACTACATCACGCCAGAATGGCTGAACGGAATCGGATGAAATTTAGCACAGAGATATATTACAGTCAGGAATAGGACATAGGCTACTATTTATTCCAATAAATTGAGTGCTTTATTTTTTATTCATTAAAAACTACCTTTCGTACCAAAAAGACGAGGCCAAATCCCGCCAAAGAGGAGTAAGGCTCTAGATGTTTTCCCCAACAGAACTGAGGTTACACTCAGCAGAATTTCGACAGATTATTTCAAACGATTTTGTTTATTTTCTTTGTGTGATTCTGTTTATTTTCTTAATGAATCGATCTTTCGGATTTATTCTAAAGTCCTTTTAAATGAAAACAAAACAGATGAAAGGAAATGAAAAATGTCTCATCTGCATTGCGTTACAGCAACTTGCGTAGGAAAATCAGACACGTGCGCTACGCCCACTGGCGTTGAAAGTTCGCTCGTAATTGTCATGGCATCAACATTGCTTGCGCATGATGATAACTGTGTTTTCATTTAAATGAAAAGTTTAAAAATGGTGTGTGTAATACTGTATTGTCCACTTCCGTTCGGAAATATTTAATAAAAACACTGGTTCTTCCTACTTTTATAAATGCTTGTAAATACACAAAATATCAACATTATTTATACTAGCTCTTCAACGACAAATATTCATATTTTATATATGTACCAGGATGGACGTTGAAACGGTACAGAATCTTATAATAATAAAATAAAAATAATTAATTGAAAGAAAAAAGTGGTTTTTTTTTATCCTTTTATAAACTTTTACGAATTCAAAAATCTATTCCAAGCTAATCTTCCTAAACTGTCCGAATATAAATGAACAAGATAACTAGAAGACAGTCGATGCGAGAGGTCTTACCTTGTTGGATGTTCTCCCAGTAGATGATGAGGTACTGGTCTCTGTCCGACCTGTTCTGCTCGTGGAAGAAACCAAGGGCGTGACCCAACTCGTGGACGATCGTGCCTCTGAACATGCACCCCTGACCTAAGGATACCGGCTGCTGACCCCCTATCATGCCGACATTGGAGTAGCACCTGGGGGGGGGGGAATGAAACTCAATGCAATACCCAGAATTTTCACACCACTCAGTTTTAAGGTACGTTCGAAAGAAAATTCTTGAAAACGGATTTTAAAAAAACTATTTCAAAGTATGATTTTTAGATGTGTTTTCAATTATAATAATGCCGCGAAGATATAAATAAGCACACCGTTAGCTTTAAAATAAAAAAAATAAGTTTATGAAGGAAAGGAGCGACTTGCAACTCTACAAGGTGCCCACGACTAGAGGATATCAACTTTTAAACAAGAAGAAAATATTCAAGAAACAACTTATTTACATAGCAAAGAAAGGTCTGGAATGTTAGAGAACTTAAGGAAACAATAAAAAAAATACGTTCCTTCGATAAAAAAGCCATGGCCGGCGTCCAACACTCAAACTCTGGGTTTGGATCGCGTGTTTTGACCATTCGGCCACTGAGCTCGTGGTGAGCTCTCTTTATCCGGCAATATATCGAGAGAATATACATTTTTATCCGTTAATGTGGGTTTACTTTATTTGAAATTATTGCTTTTGTTTTTTAGTACACAAAAAGTGCAGATCTTGCCACGAAGAAGAGGGAATTTTAAAATTAAATGAATAACTTCTTTAAAACTAGTGAGCTCGTGGTGAACTAGCTTTATGCGGCAATATAAAGTACGATAAACACAACAAAATTATTTGCAAATATAATATGCTTTGAGAAATAGAAAAAATCGTATTTCATTTTAATGAAATTTAAACAAAAACGGTTAACACTCTACACGAAATGATGATGTAGCAATTAGATTTCGTTTGCACACAAGTTATAGAATGTAATGATGAATGAAATGAGCCAAAATCCAAGAAAAATTTTGAGATGCAAAGAAGTTCTGGCCAAATATTTGCGTATATATACAATTTTTTCCATAAATTCCCACCTTAATTTTTCAAAAAACACCTATAAAGGAAAACGTATTTTACCAAGAATGAAATTTTTGGTTCATTTCATTACCCATATTATTTAAAACACACGCTGAAATGTTGATGTAAATACCTCTATTAGTTTTTGAGATATCATGCTAACGGCGGAAAGTTTTTATGGAAATTAAAGTTTTGAGAAAAATGATGTGAAAGATAAATTTTATCTGAAAAATATGTGACCCTGGATGATAGGCGAGGCCTTCCTTTTCCTAGAGAAGATAAACTGTTTTGGAAAGCGGAAAGTCTGAACTTGAAGAAATAACAATTAAAAAAAACATTCACCAATGAGGTCGATAACCAGCGTTTCTAACGTGGTCGAATAGCTTAATGAGTTTTCAACATTCGAACAAAGGCAAGTGTTGCTCTGACCAGCCGAGAGTCAGAGTGAAGAGCCTCAAAGTCAGAGTCAAGAGCCCTTCACTTTTTGAGTGAAGAGCCTCAAAAAGTACGCCATCGATGGCTCGATAACACATAAAGCGTGAATTAATCTGAATAAATGCTCTAAATAGAGTTGAAATAAAACTTTTGCAATTTGAAAGCTTCGATAAAATTCGGTAAAAAATTGCTGAATTAAATCCATTATTAAATCCTATGGCATTTAATTACATTTTTATAATAAATAATTAAAAAATACACTTATTCAAAACTGATGTTTTTAAAGAGCTGTTTAAACGGAATTAATGATCAAAATAATGAATTTAAAAGCTGTATTATTAATGTGATTAAGTTTAACACTATATATATATATATATATATATATATATATATATAAGCATTAAATTATTAAACCCCATTACCAGAGTCAACAAAAATCAAATCGAAACTAATTATTGCGGAATTAAACAACAAAAATTTTACAAAATTGAAATAAAACCTATTGATGAAACAATTCTAAACTAATATAATTAGGTAAACGAAACTAAAAACTACTTCGAATTCCAACAAGTTTAAAAATTAAAAACCTATCGTTGTATATAGTGAGCACAAATGCAGATACTACTAAAATACAGATAAATCTAAATAAATTAACAATCCAAAATTCTTTTCTAAGCAACATAAATTTTCCTGATTCTTTTTCTGTTTGTTGTAATTTTGATTATATTGTATTCATTCATACTCTGCTTTTATTGTTAATTTATATATATATATATATATATATATATATAATTACAATTTTTTTCTGAATCGCATTTGATTTAAAAAAATCTTACATTATGTCTACTGCACTATAAGTTTTGAAATTCTAATTACTTTTTTTAAATCACCATAATTGTGTTTTAAAACAAGGAATTAGCTGTTTAATACAGCTAATTCAGGGTAATTTGTGTAACAGTACAAAGATTTGAATAAATGAATAACTAGGCTTAATTCCCAGATTTTAAAACCAATAATATTATTAAAAAACAATGATTTAAATTACTAATTATTTAAATATAAAAAGAATTTCGCAGAAAGTAGTGAGGAAATTGAGAACGAAAAAAATATTGTAGTATTTACTTTAATGCTGGCAGTTTATAAGAGCAGGAAAAAAATATTGTAATGTTTACTTTAATGCTGGCAGTTTATAATAGTGGAAAAAATATTGTAGTGTTTACTTTAATGCTGGCAGTTTATGAGAGCGAAAAAGATATGTTGATGATATGAAGAAAATGCTCCGCGTACAAACATACCCTTGTCCTGGGAAGATCCTGATGTAGTTGGTTTCGAATGTCCTTGGGACGAACTTGACACAAGTCTTGGTGTGATAATCATTCATGGCAGACAAGATGAGGCCATTGTATCTAGCTGAAAACCAAAAGATTTCAATATACTTCTCTTCATATTTCCCAAAATAATTCTTTATATTTTCAGAAATGTCGAAATAATTCACAAACTGAAGGAAAATTCACGGGAATTCAAAATTCAATTCGAAAGTTATTCAGAGAGGTAAGAAAAAAAACCCGGAGTCATTTTGGGAAAACAGAACCGCAAACGTGAATCGGGCGAGCTCCGATTTAAATTTCTTCGACACGGAGTACAGAGAATGTATTGTAATCATCAAATCATTCGAATGAGAGTTTTTGGCAAATTTCCATATTTCAAATCTCTCTGATTTCGAAAAACTCATTTCTCCCCACCCTCTTTATTTCTGAGTGTCTGTCTGTGACGAAACTCAAAATTTCTTTGAGCTAGATGGATAAAATTTGTAGGTTTCTATCAAATTTTGAGCAAATTGTTCATGAATTGGATTATGTTTAGAGAGCATGCGCAGTTTATTCATGGTTAAGTTTATCACACTCCACCTATTTATCACAAGATTTCCATCATCTGTAAACATATATGAAATATCATTTCTTTTCAAATAGTTTTGCAACCAAAATTTTCTGCAGTTCTTGACAACCCCTGCAGAAAAGTGTGGTCAGATATTATTCAGAATCTTTTAATGTTATCTGACGAGACTTTGCTTTTTTTTTTTTTGCATTTTACGCATCTAACAGTTTACACCGTAAATTTTTGAATGCATCTGTATCGTAATCGAAATAAGAACATAATTAAGTTCTATGAACTCTGGCAAAATGATCAGAAAGTTTCTGATACTTTCTGCAGATGATAATATTTTTAAGCGTTTGGATCTGATAGAAAAATGTTTTTTTATTGTCTTCTTACCCTTCTGACAAAAAATGGTGGGAGGAAAATGTATAAAATATACGAATATAAAATGAAAATTGTCGGAGCTCAAGTTTTGCATTTCTGTCTGGATATGAAATGATCATGAATACTTACCAATGGATGGATCAACGACGTAGGGCACCTTCTTTCCGGTCCACCTCAAGTGTGGATGAGGGATGACATTCCTGTCCTGCAGGGAAGGAATTCACATTACATTATTGCCAACCTAACAAGGAATTCACACCATACTATTGCAACTGAACACCGCTGAGGAGGAATTTACATCATACTACTGCAACCTAACATTCGTGGGAGGAATTCACATCATACTGTTGCAACTCAGCACTGTAATTTTGAATAGAAAAGAATTGAAATCCAAAGACTGATTTGATATTCTCTCATCAAATGATTAATAAATGCCTTGGCTGATTATATGAGGGATATTCCTCAAGGAGCAATCTGGCATCTCAACCCCCTTTATCCCACAAGCCGACCCCGGGTGGGCACCTCGAAATGAGGATGAGATGCTTCCAGTATGGTGGTTGGATCTCGCCAACCCGGTGGGCACAATGAAAGGTGGCGCTTTTGGCCTTCCCATCGCTGATGGGTTTAGTTTAGTTTAGTTTAGTTATATTAACGTCCCGTTTAAAGCAACACGAGGGCTATTTTGGGACGGACCTCGTAATTTTGAACCACGGTCAGATGACGAGGACGACAACTGAAGTGGCACCCCCCTCTCCACACCACGCCACACCAGCGGGAGAACTTTGGCCTGACAGATTTAACGTGCAAGAGACCCCCTCACACGACTGATCTTCGGTGGAATCGAGTCTCGAACCTGAAACCCTCCGATTCCGAAGCCGAGACCTTACCACCAGGCCACCGCGGCCCCCCATCGCTGATGGGACGGGCTCCCTACGGTGAGGGTTATACCGTGGCCGGTGATGACAGGACTCAACCACAGTTCTAGCCAGTGTTGCTGTTGCGATGGTCCGGTCGTTCAGTCTTTGCGTGGTTAATCCGTGTGCCTTAGAGGCTGGTCGGAGGTCCGTATGGCTTATTCCATCAGTCATACGGACATTGAACTATCACTTTTCAAACTTTAGAAATGAAATCATCCAAAAATGCCATCAATCCGTTAGTAGAATTTGTTTATCATCCCCAAACACTTCAAGTATTTTATAGATTCACCAGAGAAACGGTGAGATAACACATTTCCGAAACAGGTAACAAAATCCGATCTAACAAAATAACAAGAAGTACGATAAGGGATTCAGCAGGAAATTACAGTTAGCTATATACAGAGTTCCAAGATTTGACACGCTATATTGTAATTACGTTAGGTAAATAAAATGTATTTGGCTAAAAAAAAACTCTCATTTCTGTCAGGAAACTTTTTCCATTTGAATTTTTTTATATCCATGCATTAATTCTTAAGTATAATATGTTTATATTTAAACCATATTTATTATCCATAGTTATACATATCAGATATTATAAAGTTATTTTATCGACATCTAGAATTCATAAGTAAGCAAAATTTCAAATATCTCAGGCTTCATAAACTGAAAAGTAGTTCATAAAATTCAACTAGATAAACTAGAATAATCCATCAAGCTGAATAAAGATTATTTGACTTTTTTATATTTGTAATGTTACTGTTTCAAAGCAATCACGCTCGAATGTCAGAGTGTATCTGAATTTTGACTGCTCACAAAATAAATCTTTCGGATAATATTTACAATGAGAAGAAAAGAAAATAATGATACATAGAAGCAGCATTTAATAAAAGCATTAACAGTGTTTAATAGCAATACTTTTATACCATCAAAAAGGTTTTAATTAAATTTCGTGCAGCAGGGAAAATACTTACAGAGACATCTACTCCCAGCATGTCACCTCCGAACAAATCAGGGTTTTGTAGAGGAAGGTTTCCTAGATTCACTTTAAAGACAATGCACAGTGTTACTTCATAGAAAAAAATTTAATTAGCAAAGAAAAAAAGTTTATGTTCAAGAAGTACAAGAAGGAACAGGATTAAAAAGAAGCTATTAAAAAAACTGTCATATTTAGTGAGCGCTAATACTGCTACCACTAAAATACAGATGAATCTAAATAAATTAGTAATATAAGCCAAGTAAAAAGGAATACAATAGAATCAAAATTACAACAAATAGAAAAAGAATCCAATCTGAAGACTGTTTCAAGTGTCACCCTCAACCAAGGATTCAAAATAAATGATTTTTTTTTGTGTGGAATCGGACAATGTCCAACAGTATTGACCCCTCGTGACACGAAAATCCCCCAAAAATTAAGGCCAAAGAGATACACCAATTTCACAGCAAAGACATAAAACAACATCAAAATTATATGTTATCAAGAATTAATAAAAATCAATAGGCTATATGTTAAAATCAATAAACATTAATAGCACATTCCAAAGTAAATTAAGCCTTGAGAATTCTATTTCTTTGACTTAATTAACTTACCGAGTCGGAAAACTTTTTTATATCATTCATTAATACGCCCTTTTTCTTCGAGCATGATCATTTGAGCAAAATTATTCATTCCTTTAAATAGGGTTGTGAGCAAAACGTTTAAATATAATGCATTGCGGGGTAAACACTGGGTCAACAGACACCTTACCACCAGGCCACCAGGCCCCTATTTATAAGAGAGGGCATTTGCATTAGAGTTTTGCTAATAAAAGTAACGGATTTTGAGTTGAATTCATTCGTCTGGAGCTTGAAGTAAATTTTTCAACATTTACGTCAAAGCATTTAAAGATATTTATTTGATTAATATACTGTTTCCTATCTTCATAAGGTAAAAACGATGCTGTTTTATATATTCATAAAATTTCATCAACATTGTCGTCAGGTCAAAATCTTTTTGTCCCAATAAACGCTCTGCGATCTGATTGAATTATATTTTTAAAATAATAAAACATTACTGGCGGTTTCAAAATGAAAGTTGACCCTACTACATATATACAGTAAAAGGACATTCCAATTAGAAAGAGAAAATGTCCCAGTTGAACAGAAAAGCGGAATTTTTGAAAAATTATTATTTGTTAATACTATCAAATCGCATCGATCACTCCTACTCTTAATGGTTAAAAGAAATTCAAAATTCCAGTAACTCTAAAATAAATAATTATTTATTTTAATTTTAGCACACTGAATAGATTCGGTAGAATCATTATTAAAGTTATCGTTATAATACAAAGTATCAACGTTCTTTTGAGAATATTTTCATTTTAGGAACAAAAATTTCTACATAAACAAACCATTCGAATTATTTGCAATATGCCATTTCTTAAATAAGTTTGAAGGCAATTTTTAAAATCAGTTTCATTGGTGTGCTAAAAATGGACATTACTTCCAACTATTTTTTTCTTTTTAGTTGCTGATCCATAATCTACTTTTTAACCCTTTATTTACCGAATTATGTTTCCATCCATTTTTCTACTTCATTTCTGCACTAGTCATTTAGTTTTCTTGCAGAATCATCCCAGGGAACCGAAGAAAACAAAATGTGATTAACAGAAATATCTCGATGTAATTATTAATTAAATATTTTTAATTCCTACTTTTATGTCATATTAACGTCATGCTATTTGGGCGACATTTTCCGTGCTCTTTAGAATACCATCAGCAAAAATAATCCTATAGTACAGATATAAGCTAGATTTAAATGGGACTTTTAAGTACCGTCAGTAAATAAAGGGTTAAATATTATGGAAATCTAAAATAACGTGTTTTTAAATTCTCCACAAGATGATGCCTCTAGTGTGAAATCAAAATTTATTTAGTTATGCTTAATTCTGAACATTTTAAATCTTGCATACGTTAAACCAGCTCGTTGCCTTCTAAAGCAATTTAAAGCTTGAATGCATTCAACTATCACATTGCCTTCTAAAGCCTACGAAGGCGCAGCATTTCAAGAGTAGAAAATCGGATTATAAAAACCATCTCCGCAAATGTCAAAAGAGCCATTTTACCATCTAGGTCCTTGGTGGCCGAAGCCAGGACGACCAAACTTGCCAGAACCACGAAAAACATCTTCTCTCCCGAATGCGTAACGTAACTCTACTTTCGGAATGCTCGCCTTTATAAACTTTGCCTCTCTCCCCGCAACTCTTTTGACTAGAAAATCTCCATCTGTTAGGAGATAAGATGCATTAGGAGGCGTAAAGGTTGCATGTATGCAAATTATCTACTTTCTGACATCAGTACTTTTTATCTCGTCTCTTCTAGAACTGTGCCTGTTATTTTGTTTCTTCTCATGTCTGGAGTGTTCTCAGATCCTTTGAGGGTATCTCAGCACCCGAACAGCTGCTATGTATTTCACAGGAATAACAGGATACGGAGATAAAGATATAAAAAAGGGGGATTATTGAGGTATCCGATTACGCTCGCAGGAAACATTTTGAAAAATTGGATTTTTTAAAAACTATTTAAAACTGTCTTTTAGATGTATGGTCAATTATGATACAAAATACTATAAAGACAACAACATTATTTGAAAAGATATTATATTTTGAGAAATGGGAAAATGTGTTGTCAATTTTAATGAAATTTAAACCAAAATGGTTCACACTCTACGCAAAATGGTAATGTAACAATCCTATGGTTTTTTGCACACAAGTTATGGAATGTCATGAGCCAAAATCTAAGAAAAATCTTGAGATGCAAAGAAATGATGGGCAAAAATATGTGCATATATGCAATTTTTCACCTTAATTTTTCAAAAAAAGCCTATAAATGAGAACGTAAGAAAGAAAGGTCTGGAATGCTAGAGAACATAAGGAAGCAAACTAAAAATCTGTGCTTTGGATGCAGCAGCCATGGCGAGAATCGAACCCGCAAACTCTAGGTTTGGATCGCGTGCTTTGTCCATTCGGCCACTGAGCTAGGAATAAATTTCCTTTATGCGGTAATATATAGAAAAAAAATTTCGAATTCGAGATTTTAACCAATCTACATGTTTTATACCCCCTTCCTCTCGAGTTCCGAAAGCATGTTTTGGGGAAATGTTCGTCTGTCTGTGATAAAGATCGCTCAAAAATATTTAGAAATAGACTTTTGAAATTCGGTATGTGGTCTTTACACTAAATTTACAGATTTCGACTTCATTTTAGTACAATCTGTACTGAGGAATTTCACAACCCTTTCTGTTCAAATGAACACGATTGCAAAAATAACTGAAATAGATGGATAAAATTCGATGCATAATTTTAGCATCCACAGTTTAGACATCTTTCAAATGTTGTACCAAACCCAACCATGCGTTGATTGTCCGTCCGAACCTTTAAAAACATCTAAACGCGATCGTAGAAAGCAGCAATGACTTAAATATGTCAAAATTGGAATGCGATTTTGCGACTGTGCGATTTCGTGTCATTTCTTTGTTTCAATCGGTTGAGTAACAGGTGACAGAAGCAGAAATTGGGCTGCCAAATATTATTTTTGGAAAGCCAGGGATTAATCGTCAAAAAAAACTCGACAAAGATGACAGGATAGATTCAATATAACTGCTAAAGATCTTAGAATGTTTACTTTAGTTATATTAACGTCCCGTTGCAAAGCAACACTTAAATATCTTCGAAAGTTAAAATTTTGTAACTATTGTACGTCAATGCTAGGCAAGGCATTCTCTGGCGTAACAATTTTGCAAGAAAGTCGCCGAGAAAGTTTAGTTATATTAATATCTCGTTTTTGAAGCAATATTAGGGCTATTTTGGGACGGACCACGTTATTTTGAACAGCGGTCAGATGACAAGGATGACACCTGTGCAGCCCCCCCCCAACACCACACCAGCGGGAGGACGTTTGGCGCCGAGGGATTTAACGTGCACCAGACCCTCTTACACGGCTGTTCTTCTGTGAAATCGGAGCTCGAACATGCAACCCTCCGGTTCCGACGCCGAGATCTTACTACCAGACCATCGTGACTTCCGAGAAAGCTCAGAAAAAACCTAATAAGATCTTTTAATCAAATTTTATTTCAAGAAGTCCGAAATGGAGCCATGTTTTTAGTAACTGTATAACAAGTTGGGAGAAAAAAATTAACAAAATATACAATTATTCGTCACACTCAACACATGAATTTAAGACCCCCAAAAATATACAGGAAGCAACCCGACATCCATTCATTCTTCTGGTTCCAATGACACCATGTTAAGCTGACGAATGATCTCTGCGCATGTGCAAGACATCGACACTTAAAATTTCAATTCAATTCTTTGATATTTTGATCAAATTTTATTTTCAGGAAGGTCTGAAAAGGAGCCAAATTCTGACTAATTGTGTAATAATTTGGGACAAAATTTTTTCAAAAAATGTATAATTATTCGTCGAATTCCAGACTCGAACTTAAGACCACCAAAAGTGCAAACGAAGCATCCTCTCAACAATAGGATATAGATTCGTAAAAAAAAGCATAATATTTGGCTATATTTCATTAAGATCCGACTACATGCAAAGGAAAATTTGGATTTTTCAAAACTATGGTTTTTAGATGTATTAGTAATTATAAAATACTACTAATACAACAAATGTTTTAGAAAATATAATGTATTTTGAGAATTTTGTAGAAAATTTTGATGAAATTGAACCAAAATGGTTGACACTACACAGAATTGCAATGCAGCAATCCTATTTTTCTTTGTACACAAGTTATAGAATACCATGAGGAATGAAAGGAACCGAAATCTAAGAAAGATTTAGAGATGCAAAGAAGTTATGGGTAAAAGTATACTTATATATGCATTTTTTCCATAAATTCACAATTTAATTTTTTTAAAAACACCTATAAATGAAAAAGCATTTCAGCAACAATAAAACTTTTTGGTTCATTTCATTGCCCATATGATTTAAAACACACGCTGAAAAGTGTATGTAAATACCTTTATTAATTTTTTAGAGATCATGTTAACGGTGGAGAATTTTTATGAAAATTAAAGTTTGAAGACAAATTTTAGCTGAAAAATGAGTTTTGCTTAAAATTCCCCTGGATGATAGGTTAGGCTTTCCATTTCCTAAATACGATACTGTTTTGGAAAAAAATTTCTGAACCTCAAGAAATAACTACAAAAAAAATTCGTCAATGTGGTTGATAACCAGTGTTTTCAACGAAATCGGATACCTTAATAAAATAAGAAATAAAATTAACGAAAAAAATATTCGATACTATAGCTTTTTAATTGCCTCTAAAATTTATTCATTTGCAATCACAAAGTATAAAAGGCAAAATAGTCAGCTTTTAATCCGAATAAGATTTTTTAAATGATAATAAATTTCAAAAGTAACAAATATTTAGAAAGCCCCAGATGCTACTCTATTTTTAGAGAATGGATAGTTTTAAATTAATTTTTCCATATCTATATACCTTCCAGTAGATCAGAGCAATGAATAAATATTTCTAATTTGTCATATTTATTGATAAACTCGAAGACCAATTCGAGTTATTATTTAAATTAATAAAAAGATTCAGTGAAGATTGATTTGTATTCAAGTTGAATTGGTTATTCATTTATATTTAACCCGAATCTAAAAAAATGGTCATAAATAAAGGATGGAAATTAATAGTTCCTTAATAATTTTCACTTTTAATTTGTATCAAATCATTATTTCTGAAATTAACAATGTATCTACTTTACTTAACTAATTCTACGAATATATTAAAATGAAGTTTTCAAAATATATTGCGTTATCAAATATATAGAGATCAGTATATTTTAAAATCAAATAAAACATTGAATTCAAAATATTTAAAATTTATTTGCAAGTTTGATTTATAAAACGGGTCATTTATAAGTTATTACGACATAAATAGAATATAAATGCATATTAAACAATTCGTAACAGGTAAAGTAAATAAGCTTTTGCAATTTTATGCAAAATTTGCTTGGCAAGAATTCATACAATTTTTAAAGCAAAACATTCACTGAATAAAAACAATAGTTGAGTTCTGAATTCTGCAGGAAAACGCAAGCATATTTGAAAAATTGAAAACATTTAAACAAATTACTGTATAATAAACAGTATAAGAAATATATCAATTTCTATAATTTTTTAATTGCATAATAAAACTCAGAATAGGGGAAAGTTAAATATTGTATTTAATATTTAAGAATTGTTTTTCCAAAATTAATGCAAAATAATTCTAAATAATCAGCAGCTAAAATATTCCTTTTAATTATCGAAAAAAAATTTATTACAACATTCATCACCTTCCATCATTTTTCTCAAATGTTATAACTTATTCATAAAAAAAATCGATAAAGAAT
Organism: Argiope trifasciata; assembly: GCA_026543055.1. Lineage (NCBI taxonomy): Eukaryota > Metazoa > Arthropoda > Arachnida > Araneae > Araneidae > Argiope > Argiope trifasciata. Next base: position 86,529 of record JAPMOQ010001478.1, on the reverse strand, counting down.
CTTCCAAATGCATCCACCCTTTACTATTGAGAAGCAATCAAATAGTAGAATTTTAGATTTAAATTTGAATGAAAATGAATTCTAAATAAAGACATTAACATTTCTATGAAAACGTTAAAAACATCTCGAAAAAATTCCAATTCATTATATATTTCTAAAGCATGGCTATCTTTCTAATCTTTCATGTCTATACACTCAATCAATAACTAGCAAATAAATTAATATAAGGATTTTAGTTAAAGGATAGAAACAAATATTAATTCATCTTATATATTCCCATGTTTCCTTGAAACGTCTCCCATCGAATAATTTGTAAAAGGAGCAAAATCGGAAATTAAATACAAAAGTGAATTCAAAATACAAATTTTATTGTTTGCATATTTCAGTGACAAGAACAGTCATCTACAAAATTATTACAGCTTAAAAGGGAGAATATAAACGTATTAAGAACTCAAAATGGCACATCATTACATAAATTGGCTGAAGAAGAATTCAGTTTTTAAACGCATTTTTTACTGAACATCAAATTTACATACACGAGTTGGAATATTTCAAGCAACATGTATTGCTAAATATAAAAGAAATATTTTATGTAAATTAATCTATATTGACATAATTATAAAGATTTTATTTCAGAGTGTAATATTATACAAAATAAGTTAAAATTCTATATGCTAAAAATGTTTCTTATTTAATAGAAAACTTATTATTGAAAAGCTGACAATTCAGAATACCAGACTTATGTTGAGAAAAAAAAACCTGCCCTACATTTAGATTATTTGACGTTCATCGCATCCATTCACTTTGCCCTTCAATAAGATTTTATTGCATTAGATTAGAATTTTAGATTAAGTATTTTATGTTAATAATTAAAGAACATCTTTTTTTTTCTCTAAAAGCATATTGATCGCCGTGGTGATCAGCCACAATGATCAAATGCTTTTGGAGAATCAAAAGATATTTTAATTGGCTGGCCGGCCGAGCCAATCAAAACATCCTTCATCCGCGGATGTGCACTTTTACATAGGATTAATAGCCGAAACAGCGAGATATTTAGAATTTTAATTTTACAATTAATCTTACTGTAACTTACTATTTTGTTCTGAATTTAATATGAATAAGATGATTTAAAATATATTTGCAAATGGATGCAACGAATAGATAGTTAAAAATTTATTTAAAGTATTAAAATTCATTCAAATCAATAACCATTTAAACTACATCTTAAAATTAGTTGAAAAAAAATGGGAAGTATTAATATAGATTCACATATGAAAATGAATTAAAAATTAACAATTTTAAAATATCTACAGTTCTAAAAGTCGAGATTTATTAAATTATCTATCATACTCAAAGTATTTTTCTTGATAAAAGATTTGTATATTTTTAATGTCGAACATACCAATACATATTACACTGTTGCTACAGTAAATTTAGCTATTCAAAATTCTTACTGAAAATTCAGAAGTCTTGGAAAACATAAAAAAAGCATAAAACAATATGCGTATGAAATTGAACAAGAAAGGATTTAGCAAATTTAAAACAAATATTTCAAAAGGCGAATGACAGGATCATTATGAAATGCGAAATTCCTTAATGTACTAGAAATATATGCAAATTGCCATTACAACATACACTGAATTTTTTTTATAGCTCATTTCACCATCACAAATCCATACTAACGATCCAAATTGGATCTCCGGTACTTCTATTAAAATATAGATGGATTGCAAGGTTCCAAACGTGTCTTGTGGCGTGATCACTTGAGTTAAGACACGCAAACATCTAAAAAGATTAAATATTTGAATTAAAAGTTTAAATCAAACTATCCAGAATATCATTAAATAACAATATTAAATTCGATTTTTTTTTATCTTTAAATCCACATCGATAAATCAATTGGAAAAAAATTGCTGTCAATAAAAGCTTAATCTATATTTGATTGTTTTCTTCAAGAACAGTTTGCATTGAGGCAGTGAAATCAGCGATTTACATACAATTTTTATAGCATTATTTAATTATTCTAAAACCCGATACTTTTTATTCTCTATGAGGGTTAGAAATGGCACAAATAATGAATGCTCAAATAGCTCCCGATTGTCATAGCTATTGTTTAGATTTTACAATACAGTAGACTGTTTTGCTAGGCTCTCAAAACGTGCATCGAAAGTGAACGCATCTATGCATAGCGAGGAAGGAAAAAGCCTGAAACTGCGATTTCTTTACAATTTCTTTCATAGAAATCACAAGTAGATTTCCGTTTAAATATTTGCAAAGATAATGAAATAGCTGACCTTATTAACTGTATACGAGTAACTGCTATTAACGAAGGTATGAAAGTTTATTTTAAATATCAACTTCAATACTTTGGTTCGTTCCAAAAAATAATGTAGTGGCAACACTACACAAAATTACATCTTGCTTATTGCTCATTGGCATATGGCCAAGAAGATTTGACTATATAATATTTCCATACTAACGACAAGCAGGAGGCCTAAGCAGACCCATTCCATTACTTTGAAGTTTAATTATAGAAATTGATCACGCAGTATGACATGAACGGTAATTCAGTTCTTATGCTTAGAGGTAGTTGAAACTTCCATGTTTCCAGGAATCTGATTTATGCAACATTTTGCACATTTGCAATACTTTCTAGACGTCCAAATAAAATAATTTATGAATATCGTGGTATTCCGAAAATTTAATTTTAATTCATGAACTTACCATGAATTGAGAGCTTGATGCTTCAAATTATCTTAAGGGATCATTAAAGGATTATCTGATGGGAAACGAGAAATTCGTACGGATGGTGACGGTAGACTTATCCAAGGTAAAAGGCATCCAGAAAGATCGTGAGCTTCTTGCATACAGCCGACCATCTCACCACCACTGAACGTAGCTATGTTGGGTCCCATCGACAGGATTGGTTGTAGTCGACTGCAGGATCGTGAGCTGTGTGACCTAAAAATACCCAACAAAAAAAAAGATTTTTATAGTTCAAATTATTTCATAATAAAGTGATTGGACACAATCTTCGTTTTGAAAGTTATAATTCATGCAACATACCAACATCACTTCAGTTCCGTTCTTTCCCTTGCTGTCCAAACATCGGCCTACAATCAGATTTTGCGGCTGGAAAAGAAATGGCATCGACTCCACAAAGGGGAAGTGGCGTTAACGTTTTTAAATTAATCCGTTAAGGGAAGGTGTCTTCTCAAGCAGAATTTGGGAAGGTAAATTGCATGTACATGAAACAGAATGCAGAACTGATGATGGATGGTGCATCTTATAACAAAACGGCATAGATACACACAAGTTCCTCATATGAATATCTAAGGAAATAAAACATTTTTATATTTCGGATTACTACGGATAAATTGTCATAGTTAAAATGCAGATCGGATTCAACAATGACAAAGTTACTGCTGTTCGAAAGGAAGAAAAGGCTCCCGGGTCATCCAAATGGCTGCTGCAGACGCATTTTCGGTGAGAGCTGAAGAGGCACGGATACACACAAGGCCATCCAATGAATATCTAAGGAAATAAAACAGTTACATATTTTTGATTACTTCCGATAAATTGTCAGATAAATGCAGATCGGATTCAACAATGACAAAGTTACTGCTGTTCGGAAGTAAGAGTAGGCTCCCGGTCGTCCAAACGGCTGCTGCAGACACTTTTTCGTGGAGATCTTAAGAGACAATCTTTCCGGATACGATGTATGGGGTTTTTGTCATTGCTCAAGGAAACGAAGTAGGGGAGCGTCTCCACTAACTAGTATTTCTTTCGTTGGCCATTTCTGTTAAGTTGCATTTCTTCAAGAAAATTCTGGCGATTCGAACAGAAACCTCCTGGTATATGGGAGGCAGTTTAAGGATATCCACGGTTATTTTAATTCCTGAAACTTGTGCCGAATCAATATTTAACTCGATTTGTTCAGAAATGGCAGAAGACAATCGCTATGGCTCTTTCCCGTATTATGTGACTATACCAGGCATAATCCACATTATTAGGGCACATTCGTCAGTTGGAAAGCCCCTTTGTGGAATACAGAGATTATTTCTTCCTTATTCAATCAAAACATCAAATGTCCAGATTTTAATGCTTGGATTATTTTTCATAAAGTTTTAAAAATATCTTAATTGGCAGCCAACAGTTTATAGGATTTATTTTAAATTCTGGAAGATTAATTGAAGATATGATAGCGCGCTGACATTAGAAAAAAAAATTCCCTTGAATTTAGCTCCCATTTTTATCTTAAAGAGGCATTATTTTTTTAGATATTTATGCGATTATTAAGTTTTTTTTTTACGTATTATAGAGAAATTCAATACAAAATTTGTCCGATTTTAAATACAGTCAATATAGCTGGATTTAAAGATAACTCCAATGCTTATTTCTGTCATTGATCTAGATGATTACTTTCTTTCTTTCAATTGATGAAGGCATTTTATATCCCTTCGCATTTGGTATAATTATTGAAGCTTCCGTTTTCAAATTTTGATATGGAATTAACTAAATTACTTCTAATTTCCGGGTGAGTTGCTACTCAAACAGGTTCAGGTATTTCATCCAGTAGAAATTACGCTTTATTACATCTCAAAAATAACTGATAATTTTAAAAGACTCCCACGTATTAATGTTAAACACGTTTTTTCATACGAGATGCGATATTGTTGCACCAACTAGGGGAGTGAATTTATATACAAAATGAAAAGAATGAGATACACAATATTACTTTTCATATTATAGATTGATGATTTTTAATACAAAAACTAGGGGGGAAATAGTTGTCAGAAGAGTGAAATACTTCATAATTTAACGTTACTGATACGGAATTAATACCGTCCTAGATGCCGAAACCACGATCTGAAATTTAAAAGATTAAAAGGCGGATTTTAATCGGGATGTATACATTTTGAAAAAAGTCTTTATTTTCCAATATATGCTTTAATTTTTTTATTGCCACCCAACGAATAAATGAATGTAATTTGAAAAAAAATCTAAAGTGTTTACTAGGAATTTTAAGGAATTACATTTTTTACTGACCAGCCGATTTTTAATTTGAGCTTGTCCCAGGAAAATCGTAGTAAACAAAAGACTTGAAAACCAAATATCTAATTGTAACGAAATACGAATTCGAGTCTATTCGGCTCATCAGGAAGTACATTATTCAAGTGCCATGAGTTGATAGCCATTACATCATGAAGAATTTCTATTATTCATTGCAATAATAAGACCTTTCAATTATTGATTTGAGTACAGTTGTAATTATGAGAAATTCTACAAAATCACAAAATGTACAGCATCAAAAATAATCTTTTATTTAATTCCATTAGTCCTTATTCCTATGTAAAATAGAAACTTCAATACAAAAGGACGTTTATTCTCAAATAGTTGTCAAATTAACGGGATTCAAATTCAAAATGGATTTGAAAATTATAAAGAAATACCTGCTTTATCGTTAGGTTTGTTTCACTTCAAACCCACCTAAACATTCCGTTCTTCCTATTTTACTACTTCATTGTAACTTTTCAAGGTCTACACCACCTATATTCCCAATTTCATTCGAAATAATCGTCGTCAGCGTGAAGTTAAAATGCCCTGAACGATTATAATTGCCAAATTCTAGTTCAATACTAAAATGTCTCCCGTTTTTCTTTAGCATTTCCTCAATGTGTATACATACGCAAGCGCATCACCATTCATGATTAGAACAGGCATTACCCACCACGCCATTAGAGTTTCTGATACCACTGCTATTACGCAGGTAAGCATTACTCACGCCTCGACACCAGGCCCCTAAAAACCACAGCACACACACAGGCAGGCAGGCATGACCCGCGCCTCGACACCAGCCCCTGAAACCACAGCACCCACACG
>JAPMOQ010001478.1:57379-76773 GCA_026543055.1 Argiope trifasciata | reverse complement strand
TGTATTAATGCTCCCGCTAATTATGTTAGTTTAGTTTAGTTTAGTTGTATTAACGTTCCCGTTAATTATCCAGTTTTGAAGCAACACTAGGGCTATTTGGGGACGGTCCTCGTCATTTTGAACCACGGTCAGATGAGGAAGACATCCGAGCTGGCATAACCCCTCTCCTAGCCTCCACACCTGCGGGAGGACGTTTGCCCCCGACGGATTTGAAATGCACCAGACCCGCCGCTTACACGGAGGTTCTTCGGTGGAATCGGGTCTCGAACCTGCAACCTTCCGGTTTCGAAGCCGAGACCTCATCACCAGACCATTGCGCCAAAGCCATGCTCGACACCTGTGCTTATGACATTCAAAATTTCGGGTTCTTGGAAGCCTGCATCAAAATTTACACCGTACGCTTCGACACTTAAGAAATCGTCTTTTTAGGACAAACTTTCCGTAAATGGAGGTGAACATTACGTACAGAATGTAACGGACAAACATTTGGACTTAAAGCTGAGGATTTTACCAAAAACAGGAAATTGAGGAATATAATTCGATAAAACCTACACTTTTTAGAAAATTTTTAATAACTGAAGTTCTTATCGAATTTCATTTCCTGTAATTAACTGAAAACTCCTTGACGATTCCAGAAGTTAGGACTGCAAACTAATTTTACAGAAATTTAAAAATTAACTATTCAATGATAATGTAATGTGCATTTAATTCATTCAAATTTTAAAATCATTCATTTTAATACCTAGTAAAATTCAAGGATGTTTAGCTGCATAGTTCATTCGTATGCTTTAGCCTATGTAAGTCATGCAATTGACTTCCGACCGCCTCCAAGACACACGGATAAAACCTCGCAATACTGAATGACCGGACCGCAGCTACAGCAACATTGGCGGCAACTGCGGTTGAGTCCTGAGGACCATCACCGGCCACGGTGCAACTCTTTCCGTAGGGAATACGTGCCGTCACAGATGGGGGGGTCAGTGCCCTCATTTACTATTGTACCCACCGGGTATCCAACCAGCATACAGGAAGCATCTCATCCTCATTTCGAGATACCCTCTTCCGGTGGGAGTTTAGCCTATGTAAAGGTGTCACTTAAAAAGTGCAATTTTATTCCTTAATTACAAAGCACAGCTTTCATTTCTAACATTCAAACTAGCGTCCATTCTGCAAATCAAATGACTAAAATGATTCGCACAGAATGCCCTGACTAATGGAACAGAGCTAGATCGACGGTTCAATCTTCAAAGCCATACTACTAGGTATAAATTTTCCATAGAATTTTAAATACTTTAAATCTATTTCTTCATTGCACGAAAAAACCATCATGGTGAAGATTTAACTGTCCGAATGATTTATCCAATTTTCATTGCACTATAAATTGTATTTCCTTAAAAGGTGATGCAAGATAATCTTTAGCTTTCAAAAGTTCTTTGAGTCACGCGATTAAATATTTGATGAGGCAACGAAGAGAAATTTAGGAGCAGAAACATGATCTGTTATTAGAAACTAAAAAAATGTTGAAAAATAACGAGACTGAGAAAATTCCCCTCGTCTTTAAGTTGCCGTCATTCAAAAAGAATTTTTTTTGGTTCAGAATATTTGAAAATTATCGCAAAATCGCCAAAATAATCTATATAAATGAAAATGACTATTTGTTTGTCTTATGCCTTCCTAAACTGTTCATCTAATTGCGATGAAACTTTATGTGTTTATATCTACTGGTTATAGAGACAGTAAAATTACCTAAAATTAAATAAAATTTTGAATTTCAACAGCATCTATTTACAAAGGATTCATTTCCAAATAGCTCGTTGAAGAGAAGACTAAAAATGTTAAATCCAAGTTTAATATTTTGTAGCTAGAACGCGCAAATGCCATGCAAGTCGTTCTCAGAGGCGACAACTTTATGATAGATGATGCGAGGACGTTTTGAGGAGACCAACATTAGGGGGTTTTGTATTTTAATTGTTTTAACATTTTTCGCAGTAACCACCAAAAATATTGAAGTACAAATAATTTCTCACTATCTTAATTTATAAAAATTATCGTTTCAACTAAATGGTGCAAATATATTTTCTATGTTTAATCCACTTTAAAAGAAAATATGTTAATCATTTTCTGTAATTAAATTTGAGAATTCTGAACGAATATGAAATGAATCACGAGATGCAATAAACGGTTTCTTTCATTGCAATTTTGAAAGAACACAAGCTTTATAATTCGAAAAGAATACACAAATTCAACATATAAAAATGAATATTTGCTCGTATTTTATATCTTGTCTTTCCGTTCATCCTATTTTGATAAAACATTGCTAAATTATTGAGAGATTGCACTTAATATTTTTTATGCTTAAGCAACGCGCCGGGTACCAGTTAGAGAATTTTTATTAAAAAAACTAACATTGCAAAAAATGTTGGGAGGTTACATTTCCACCATTCAAACTATGTGTGTGCCATAATCAAATAATTCGTCACGTAGAATACCATCACACACATTCATCTTTATTATTAGCAGAGATGCAGAAATTAAGTAGCAGTTCAGAATTATGGGCATATCGAATCCCTCACACAAGAACTTGTTGCCACTTTCATTGCACTGTAAACCTTTTTATTCACTTTAAAAAAAAACTTATTCGAAGTTCAAAAGACTTGAAATACACTTCAGCTGAATTCCGGTGGGTTTTACAATGCTCCATTTTACATTTAAGGTGTCCGACTGCAATGAAAACACAGGCTATCGACTACATTGGCTTTATTGTGATTTCTTGTAGTTCAGACTTTCCAAAACAGTTTCTCTTTTCCAGGAAAAGGAAGGCCTCTCATCTAGGGTAATATTTTTCAGCTTATGTTTTGAGAAAAAGGAAGGCAAATGTTTAATTTTCATGAAAATTCTCAGCCGTTAACATGATATCTCAAAAACTAAGAGGTATTTGCATAAACATTTCAGCCTGTGTTTTAAATAATATGGGCAATGAAGTGAACCAAAAGTATTATAAATACTCTCATTTATAGAGGTTTTAAGGAAAAAAATTCTGAATTTACAGGAAAAAATGCCTATACGCGCATATTTTTACCCCTCACTTCTATGCATTTCAAACGTTGCAATCAAACGTTTTCTTAGATTTTGGTCCATTTCATTCATTATATTCTATAAATCGTCTGCAAAGAAACATAGGATTGCTGCATTACCATTTTGTGCAGAGTGGTAACCATTTTGGTTAAATTTTATTAACATTAGTTTTAAAAAATGCAGTTTTTCAGAAATTTTCATTCGAACGTAGTCGGATACCTTAAGTGAACCAGATTTATATTTACTACCTCCCAAATGAGTAAGTAAGGGAAAGAAGTTTAGTTCTGTATTCAAATATCTATGAAACTATAAAAAGGGATTTTTTAATACTAACAGAAATATATTGAAAAATGGAATCAAACATTAAAACCAATAGGATCTCAGACGACGATGTTTCAAGCTTTTCTAATTAACCCTTTTACGTAAAAAGGAAGTTCTAAATGTTTCCATTATATATATTCTTTCATTATGCATTAATATTTATGAAGCGCGTCAAAAACAATTCATTTTTGGCGATGTTTTCTTTTGAATGAAATCTTGCTTAGAGAAATTGAAATTCAAGATAAGTTTCTCAATTCCCGAAACGAATTTAAAGAAACATGCAGCTACAAGACACTGCCATTGCGTTTTACGGACATTTATGTAAGAATAATAAATGAACTTTCACATTTCAAATGGGTTCATCCATTCATCTAGTAAAAGATAGTATTTATATGGTAATGGCTTGTTCAACAATACCACTCCGCACGCTGTTTTCTACAAAAAAATATTAAATAATAAAAAAAATTTTGAAAATAAAGTTCTTTGAGAACGAATGTTTCAAAATTCTTCGAATCTTTAATACATCAAAAAAAGTTGCTTGTAGTTCATTTTTATATCTATTTGAACTCGAAAAACTTACCTATAATCATACAACTCTGTGAAGAGTGATTAGCAGTTCTAGGAAGAATCGATGTTGTACCCAAGAGTAGACAGTTTACACAACGCATCTTGTTCAACTCATTCAGAGCAATTTCATAAAATGAGTTAAAAGAAATCTTCCGTTTGACACACGCAACAACAACAAAATGCAAAGCTGATTGATTGTCTGAGCTTTTATCAGTTCATAGGAATCTAGAAATTTCTTATTAATCGTCCTCTTCTTCCAAAGATTCCTGCTAGGTGGCTCTTCAGCTAGTGTGAACGAGATTTTTTTTAAAGATTTCTCACTTTTTGAAAGGGGTTTAAAAAAATTAGTCAAATTCGAACCCGAAAGAAGCTTACTCAATAAATACAAATCTTACTAGAAGCAACTATTACTGCGACAAATTTAAAAATAAATCTGTAGCCTTTCGTTTAAAAATAGGATAAAGGTGGTAAATGTCGAAACCCCGCCCATTTGGATGAGTTACGTTAGGCGACTGCAGCGCCAATTGTAATTCGGTAGATATTGAATATTCGAACCGAAAGGTTCAATTTGTTATGTGTTGAGGTGTATTGAGTGTGTTTTCTTTGTGATGTGTGTGTGTCTGTGTTATGAAAAGAAATAAACGTCGTAATAACGTTTAAACCGTTCATGGATTATATTATTGACATTTCTCTACATACCGGCGTCCCAAAATGATATAGGTAAGTGAAATATCTTACCTTTTTATTGATTTATTATCAGATTTTTAAAAGCAAATTTGATATTTGGCGCCCGAACAGGGACTGCCATTATTGATATAGAGAAATTTTTATTGACTTTTTGAGAGGTTTTATATGTATTGTTTACATTGATCTGTAATGAAAAAGAAATAGACGCTACATATTAAAACCGATAGAAAACACACACACTCACATATTTAAAGCTGAGATAAACGATAAAAACACATTTATTGATATGGCCGAGGACGAGTTAAACAGATTGAAAAGGAGACGAGGCGCGGTCAGAGCATCGATCACCAAACACATAGCAAAAATAGAAAACGATCTAATTTTCCCAGACATTGCTGTCTGTGAATTAGAAGAAGCACTAGAAATTTTATACAACAAAATTGAGGAGTTAAAAACTCTCGAGGCTCAAATAGGAAACCTCATTAAAGTAGAGGATATTGATGAAGAATATAAATTAGTCGAAGAATACCAAGACAAAATAACTAAAATAAAATTTAAAACGTTGCGATTCATAAAGAATTTAAATAAAGAAACTGTGTCAAATACTTCTTCCAATGAAATAATATCTCAAAATTCTACTTCTTTCATTCAAGGAATGGAAAAAGATCGCGTGAAATTACCAAAATTGACAATTCCAAAATATTATGGTGATGTCGCAGAATGGACAAATTTCTGGAATTGCTTTGATTCTTCAATCAATAAAAACGAAAATTTGAGCAAAATAGACAAATTCATTTATTTGAGATCATTGTTAGCGGGGCCGGCTCTTAGCGTTATAGATGGCCTTTCGTTAAAAAATGAGCATTACGACGACGCAATAAAGCTCTTAAAGCAACGTTTTGGAAATGAAGAAATTTTAATTAATGTTTTTATTGAAAAACTCATTCATACGCCCCCACTAAAGAACTCCAATGATGTCAAAACATTCCGAAACATGTTTGATCATATTCAGAAAAATATAAGAAGCTTGGAATGTTTATCAGTTAAGAAGGAAACATATTCGAACATTTTAGTTCCTATTTTAACAAAATTGTTACCCAAAGATTTGTTGTTAGAGTTTAATAAAAGAACCAAAAGCGCTACACTGTCTGTAATTGATGAGCTATTGGAATTTCTATCCTCTCAACTAATAGCAAGAGAAATAACGTACATAAATATAAATCCATTTCCTCAGGAAGTCAAAACACATAGAATGAGTAATACCAATCCAAGGTCACAAGGTCAGACTGCATCTGCTTTAATAAACGAATCGTCGCCAGAAGAAAAAATATTAAAAGAAAATAAAAAATGCATATTTTGTAAATCTCATGAACATTGCTCTGCTTCATGCGATAGTGGCCTAAGCATCGAGGACAAAATTGATATATGTAAGGCGTCTGGCTCTTGTTTTCGTTGCTTAAATGATAAAATAAAAATAAGACATTTGTCATCCAATTGTAGGGCAAAATTGAAATGCGGTTTTTGCTCTGGGAGACACGTTACCATCATGTGTTTCCGGGAACAAAAAATAAAGAAAAAAAATGTTTCGGATATTTCTAATAATAAAACAGACAAGGATTACGTTTTAGGAAATTCTACTGGGGGGGAGAAAATTATGTTACAAACACTTGTAGTTAATGTTTCGGGGGGAAGAAAAAATCATTTGATTCGAATGTTGATAGATACTGGCTGTTCTGCCAGTTATCTATCGGCATTTGCTGTGCAGAAACTTGAATTAAAGAGCCTTGGACAGGAAATTATTGTTCATGGTCTATTTGGAGGGATAAAGAAAAAAGAATCGCATAAAAAATATGTCATCAATTTAAACAGTTTGGATAATAGTTTTTCTTGCACTTTAAATGTTTTGGAACAAAAAACGATCTGTACACCGATTCCGAAATTGGATAATAAGAAAATTATTGACTCATTTAAAGCGCACGGAATTTATCCAAGTGATTTAACTGTAAATGAAAACTTATGTTTATTTGATAAAGATGCAAATGAGATTCACGGATTGATTGGCGCGAACTATGCCGGGGAATTATTTACAGGAGAAATAAAAAAATTAACAAATGGACTTGTAGCCATGCAGACCAAATTGGGTTGGACGTTAATGGGGAAAACGGGTGAGAATCTTGGCGCGGATGAAGCGCTTTTGTCCCTTCATGTTAGTGACTCCAAAATTTGTGACTTATGGTCGCTTGATTCTCTCGGAATTACGGAGCCGAATATTTCTCAAACGCGAGCGGAAATTGAACAAACAGCAACAGATCATTTTGTTCGTTCGTTAAAAAGGGATGAAGACGGTAGGTATCAGGTGACACTCCCCTGGTTAGAAGTTCATCCTGATTTGCCAGACAATAGAAACGTTGCTGAAAGGAGGTTAAAATCTTGCGTTAAAGCTCTTCAAAAAAGAAATTGTCTACAAGAATACGAAAACGTATTCAAAGAATGGGAAGCTGAAAAATTAATTGAACCTGTTGATGCGGAAGAATTAATTAAAGAAAAGGGGCATTATTTACCTCATCGTCCGGTTTTTAAAGAAAACTCTACTACAAAAATTCGTCCGGTGTTTGACGGCTCTGCAAGGGATAGGCAAAATTCGGTTTGCTTGAACCAATGTATTGAAAAGGGGCCAAACAACTTAGTACTGATCCCTAAACTGATTAATAACTTTAGACTAGGGAAATTTGGGGTTATATCGGATATTCGCCGAGCTTTTCAACAAATAAAAGTTGATCCCTCAGACAAGAAATTCCTACGATTCTTATGGTGGGAGGAGGGTGATCCTAAGAGGCTTATCGTATATTCTCATTGTCGAGTTGTTTTTGGCGTAAATGCCAGCCCATTTTTACTCGCCGCAACTATCAATTATCACTTAGAAAATGTAGAGGAATCAAAAAGAGAAACAGCTCTAAAACTTAGAAATTCTATGTATGTTGATAATTGCGTTGCTAGTATGGATACTATCGAAGAAGTTAATTCCTTCATTTCAATATCAAAAGATATAATGGCATCTGCACAGTTTGATCTTAGGGGTTGGAGGCATAACAGGCCGGAAAATGATGAGGAAATTTCGGTTTTGAACATGTCGGAAGAAGATTATAAAGAAATCGTTTCAGTCTTAGGACTTAAATGGAATTTGAACAGTGATACTTTATCTTGTGAGATAAAGGAAGAAAATCAATTTTTCCTCAGTAAACGATCCGTTTTATCATTGCTAAGTCGAATTTTTGATCCCATTGGGTTTACTTGCCCTGTTACTCTAATACCCAAGTTAATCTTGCAGGAATGTTGGAAGGAAAAAATTAATTGGGATACAGAACTTAATCAAAATTTAGGGAAAAGATTTCTAAAATGGGCTAGTGAATTAAAATATCTGAATGAAATCGAAATTCCGCGACGAATACCCGAAATAGATGAGAATACGTCCTTGCATGTGTTTGTGGACGCGAGTAAGTCTGCTTACGCGGCTTCGATTTTTGTCAGAAACGTTAAAGATGGAATAGTTAACTGCCAACTATTGCAAGCTAGATCGAAGGTAGCTCCCCTAAAACCGATAACAATACCCAGACTAGAAATCCTTGCGTGTACTATCGGAGCCAGACTGTCTTACACTGTTAAGGAAGATCTAAATTTAAAGAACTTGCCGACTTTCTTTTATACTGACTCAATGAACGCTTTGTACTGGATAACAAAGACTGACAATTGGGCCACGTTCGTGGCAAACAGAGTAAATGAGATTAGAAAGTTAACTAATATTGAAGATTGGCGGCATATTCAAGGTAAATATAACCCTGCGGATTTGCCTTCACGGGGATGCAATCCCAAAGATTTGTTGAAATCCCAATGGTGGGAGGGACCTGAGTGGTTAAAGCTCCCGGTCGAAGATTGGCCAGCTAGTGAACTTTCTCCAGATATTGAAGTCGTTCTTTCAGAACGGAAAAGGACTGTGATATCAGCAATAAACATAACGTCCAATCGATTTGAAGTTTTCCAGAAAATATCGTCCTTCAATAAGATCGTACGAATCTTTTCCTACGTCTTACGATTTTGTAAAAACTTACAAAGAAATCCTAGAGATAGAAAGAAGGGAAAATTAGAAGTAGAAGAAATAGAAACTTCCGAAAAATTCGTATTAAAGGAAGTACAAAGAGAATCTTTCACCGATGACAAACTGAATTTTCGTACTATTAAGGGCATTGATGGTCTAATACGCGTTGAGACTAGAATAACATCAAGAAAAGACTTGGAAACTTTTCGTTTCCCCATTTTGTTGCCAAGCAATCACGAGATAGTTAAGAAACTGATAATGGACAAACATATCGAACTGCATCATGCCGGTACCCAAACGTTGATGTCACACCTCCGCGAATTCTATTGGATAGTGAAAAGCCGAAAGACTGTTCGAGATACTATCAGACATTGTACAAAGTGCAAAAGATTTTTCTCAAAACCTTTAGAAACTGTGAGCATCCCACTCCCAGAAGATCGGGTCAGGGATGCGGCTGTGTTTGAAATAATAGGTGTGGACTTATGTGGACCTTTCTTTGTAAAAGGAGATAAAAAGTGTTGGGTGGTACTAATCACCTGTGCCATCTACCGAGCTGTGCATCTGGAGATTGTGTCATCTCTATCCACCGACCATTTTATAATGGCCTTTCGCCGATTTATTTCTCGAAGAGGACACCCATCAGTGGTGTATTCGGATAATGGTAGCAATCTTGTAGGAACAGCAAATCTCTTCAAGAGCATAGATTGGGGTAAAGTTGAAGATTTTGCTCTAGGTAAAAGAATTATTTGGAAATTCAATCCCCCCTCCGCCCCTTGGTGGGGAGGTTTCTTTGAGAGACTTGTGGGAATGTTAAAAGTTATTCTCAGAAAAGTTCTAGGAAAAGCTTATTTGAATGATGAAGAGTTAACTACAGTGCTGTGCGAAGCCGAGGGAATGATAAACTCTCGACCGTTAACTTACGTTTCGGAAGATCCCAACGACCTATCAGCACTTACACCTTCTATGTTTCTACATGAAATTAAAGAGGTTGGTGTGCCAGAACTCGATGCTCTTGATTCCAAAAAATTGAACAAGAGATATCTCTATCGATTGAAATTACGCAAAGATCTGAAATTACGTTTCAGAAACGAATATTTAGGACTGCTCAAAGATTATTCCAAAGTCAAAAGAGAGTCCTCAATCAAGGAAGGAGATCTTGTTCTCGTCGGAGATTCCAACAGCAAAAGAATCAACTGGCCTTTGGCAAAGGTGGAAAAGACAATTCCAGGCAAAGATGGAAGGGTGCGTCTTGTTGAACTTAAAACCCAATCTGGAAGGTTCCTAAGACCCATTCAACGACTTTATCCTTTAGAGGTGACTTCAAATGACTTTCCGCCTGTGAACAATTTAGTTGGTGAACAACAGGAGGAGATTCCTTGTCGTGCCCAAGACTCTGTTCCTGTTTCGCAAGAAGTGCGTTATTCTCGTTATGGACGAGCACTTAAACTCAGAAAGAGACTATCATAGAGACTCTAACTAAAAAGAACTCTTTTAAGACTTTAAATATTTCTTCATTGAATTAATTGTTTAAATCACTAATTAATGTTGTATTGCTAATTTCTATGTTTTAGTTTTTTTTCAGAACCTCATTGTATTTTGGATTATAAGGATACCTTCAAATCCAAAGGTGGGAGAATGTCGAAACCCCGCCCATTTGGATGAGTTACGTTAGGCGACTGCAGCGCCAATTGTAATTCGGTAGATATTGAATATTCGAACCGAAAGGTTCAATTTGTTATGTGTTGAGGTGTATTGAGTGTGTTTTCTTTGTGATGTGTGTGTGTCTGTGTTATGAAAAGAAATAAACGTCGTAATAACGTTTAAACCGTTCATGGATTATATTATTGACATTTCTCTACATACCGGGACTCGATTTCACCGAAGAATCATCGTGTAAGCGGGTCTGGTGCATTTTCAATCAAACGGGATCAAACGTCCTGCCGATGGTGTGGCGTGGAGAGGGAGGTGTCATTTCAGATGTCATTCTCATCGTCTGACCGTGGTTCAAAAGGACGATGTCCCTTCCCTAATAGGCCTAGTGTTACTTTACAACGGAACGTTAATGTAACTAAAACTTTCATTAGACAGTTGCAATCGTTTACAATTCAATTTATTATATTTCATCGTATTTCTTTTAAAGACAAATTTCACAGAAATGAGTAAAAATTGTTTATAATTATATTTTTTAAGAGCAGTTTCAAATGACAATTCAGTAGATCTGAACCCAAAGAAATTTTCTAAAATTTTTTGCTTTCATATTTATTTCAGATATGTTTCTGATCGACAGAGCCATCCCAAAATAGCCTTAATGTTGCTTTACAACGGGACGTTAATATAACAAAACTAAACGAAAAGTAGGATAAGGCGAAGCAAAGGCGCCCTAACATTCATTCAATCCGCAATTATGGATTATTACTTCCTTTGCTATAAGCTGGGTTTTCTTTCAGGCAGCATCAAAACATCATGATGACCCAGTAGCAAGGGAATGACTGAAGGTGCGCCATGATATTGCTTGGCTCCGAATCTCAATTCCTGCTGAAATATTCCGGTATCACTTCTTTAGTTTAATTCTTTAGCAAAGAGTCGGTTATGTACATTGCTAATTACAATTAAAATTACAGAATTGTCAATGAATGATCTGATTAACGTCAAAATCACATGAAAGGTTGGAGTTTGGGATATGCAAATGATTCAAATTTCAGATGACGCGAGGAAGAAACGACCTCTGAAAGTCTGCATAAAAGAAAAATTACGGAGGGGATTTCTTATTTGGGAAGAGCTTTGTAAGGTTAGAATTTGCTAACAATACGACATTATGCATTGGGTGATACAATTATTATTCTTACTAGTTGGCCCCCGACACGTTGATGCCGAAGAAGAAACTATCGTGGAAATATCGTTTAGAATTTAAAATAGTTATCTTGTTTAATTCAGAATAATATTTAGTTTCTTGTCGGCAATGAATACATTTATTGAAATGGAAGGATATATAAAGCAGCGACATAAATAGTACTTATTCAGTTTTCATTATTCTATTTTATAAACAAATATTCATTTTTATGTATTAGATTTGTGTATTCTTTTAGAACTGTACAGCCTGTTGTTGAAAGAAACTATTTATTGTATCTCGCGATTCGTTTAATATTCGTTCAGAATTCTTAAGTTTAATGTTAGAAAATGTGATTGAAATATTTTTTAATGGATCAAACATAGAAAATATATTAATACCATGAAATCTTTATTTAAAGTTTAAAAATTATGTGTATAATACTGTTGTACCAATATCCTTCTCTATCAATAAATAAAATGAATTTAACCTAATTTTAAAGAAATGAGGACTTGATTGGATGTTCTATTTTGGGCACACAATGCAAATAAATTGTTTTTACGTTCGTTCTGTGTTTTTGTTATAAAATTGTATTTGTTATACATTTTTCGTATATGCTTATACTTTTATATGTATCGCTTTTAGGTAAGGTTTAATATTTTTGTATTTGTCCTTATTTGATAATTTTTCGTACATATGCATCAAAATTTCTCCGCTAACAGAGGCGTGGGTATTAGCTAGTATTTCCATAAATATTGGATAATCCAATGCACAATCGCGGGAAAAAAGCTGTCCTTCTTTGTTCCGACATCGTACGAATGCATAAATAAGACATTTGAAAGGGTTTCAGGAACCTTGGAAAATCCCCACTTCAACTAGCAATTTCGGAAGATCTCGTGCATACATTGAAAACATAGCAAACCAATTATCCTGCAGTAACACCCATCTTTCCCGTTAAATTTTAGAACTGCATCAAAAATAATTTCTAGAAACCAAGTTTCTTTTGTTAAGAATTTAGACGACCACGTGATCTTCCTGGGCGGAGCTAGCCGCCAACATCATGTAACATCCCGTGGTCCTTTTTTTCAGGGGAAGCGAACTTGAGCCTCGGACGGTGGAGAGGGTGATCTTGGCTCTCTCTTCCGAACTAAGCCGTGGTGCAGTTTTTCTAGACCCTCTACACCATTTAGTATCCCTGAGCCTTTGATTGTTAGCTTATCTAATACACCCCAGAAAAGACAACCTGTGCCTTCGAGTTATTTATCCAAGGAAACCATCTTCACTATTATTGCTATATCTAGAAAAGCAACATTAATTAATTGTGATCTAAAAGTCATTATCCATAGGTTAGGCCTATTTGTTTCGAAATTATGAACTAATAATATTTTGACTTTCTAATACGAAAATTAAATTTTGAAATTTTATCCATACATTAAAAACTTATAAAAACTTTCTTATGAAAATACATGGAATTTTACATACGTTGCATTCATATTAAATATTGGAAAGTAGTTTTTTTACATAGGATAAAAATTAACAGTTTAAAAAAAATTAAAACTACAACAAACTGAAATTTTGGTATAAATTAAAGGACAAGATAATTTTCGATGAAACGATGCTCATATTCACAAATTTAACCTTTCTGCTGGCGCGTGTATGTGAGAGATACACTAGAGATGAATTTCGCTTTATACCTTTAGATCTGTTAGGGTTGAGAACGCCTGTCCTCGGCTATTTGTCCCCCTCCCTTTGAACTACTTTCAGTTGTCTTCGTAAGTTTATAGCATTAATAGGTCTCTTTCGATCAGATATTTGTGTTTTAGAGATACGCGCGACCGTTCATGTAAGTTTTTGTCACATCTGATTTTGTATGATTTTACAAATAAATCTGTATTGTTTTAGACTGGCGGCAGCTGGCAAATGCACTTACGAAGGAAAATGTAGAAAAAAAATCACCCACATTTCTAAAAAGTGACCTAAAATTAAAGGCGCTAAAGAGAAAAGCCGAACTAAGTATTGAAGAAGTGAAATATGCGACGTCATTTGAAAAAACCTTGCCAAAAAGAAAAGCGGACTAAAATCACGAGCTTCAGTTGTGAGATTTGATAGAAATTAATATGTTTGGAGCACACTTAACACATTTGTTCAAATTACAACGCTACATAGAAATAACAATGAAACTATTTTCTTCCTTTCCATATCTAACTTTCAATTACTTTTTGCTTTTTATACATAAATTCTGTATTTTTGCACTTCTATGTTTTATATACAAATTGTTCTGTCAAAATATCAGCAATTATATTTACATTATTTTTAAATCATTCAGTTAACCTGCAGTCATTTTATATTGTTATTGCAATCTATGTTTATATTGTTTCTGCTTCCTTTTAAATAAAAAATGTTTTAAGTAATTGTAGTTATCAGTCCTAAGCTATTTACAATATAATTTTAATAGTTACGCCTTTGAAAATTTACATTTTACTATAGCGTATGTGGGAAATATGCGCGTTCTTTCAGGTTGTATTCACGCCCGCTGAAAGGTTAAAAATATCGACAACTCTGACATTGAAATGCTGCTGCTCACGCATTCCTTGAAACAAATATCGTCTTCTGCATTATTGTAACATAAAATAACTCTTAAAAATTCCTTAACAGCGAAAGAATATGAAATCATAATTTTAAAAAAAATCTTTATCACATCATTTTATTAAAAATCGCTTCTTTTAAATGTTGAATAGATCCTTGTAATAAGCCTGGATTTCCGCTGATTGTCAACCATCAGGTCATTCTGACAGATTATATTTGTTGGCATCTTGGGAAATGAGACAGCGGCCGCAAAATCTGCAACGACCTTTTTAAGCATAGGTCTTTCTTTTTGTGACATTAAAAGGTCCATTAATCATCATATCTGTTCTACCTGGCAAACGTCATGGGACCTGCAGATTCAAAATAAACTACATTTTATTATAATTGTCATTTTCCCATGGTCTGTTCATCCTATACGTTAAATTGACTCGTCTCCGTATAGGACATAACGCGTTTCACTAGCAAACATCTAATTTTTGGTGAAAATGAGCCTGTGCAACTGCCAATTTACTATTCATCCTATTTTAATTGACTGTCCTGTCTTTAATTCTTATCGTTCTCGCTTTTTTACCTCGTCGTCAGCATTACAAGATTTGGTTGGTGAAAAATACCATCCAAATATTTTTAAATTCTTCAGAGCTATTGGCTTTTTTTCACATGAATTTAGTTTTTTAAAAATTCTGTTTGTGTTAAGCATTGCTAATTAAGTTCTTGTTTCTTACATCACTGTATAAAAATTTCATGACATATAGATTTAAATTTCAAGTTGCCAAAACAGTTTTTTACATCCATTTTACTCAGTTTTATTTTATCACATCTGTGCTATTTTTTTAACAAATGAGATCTTTTAAAAATATATCTTTTATAATTTTACCTTATGATTGGCGCAGTTTAGCCAAACACGGCTCTTGAGCCAAAACAACTACATAAAACCAAATCATATAGATTACAATAAATTCCGGAGAAATGGTCATTTTATTCCACAGTTATTACTTTGATCGATTTCACATTCAACTTTACAAACATTCTGACAAGTTATTTTCTTAATATTTCATAGATAATGAGTACCAAATTTTCTAACAAGGAAAGGACAATTTGTATTTAAATTTACAAAATTATTTTTGTTTAAATGCACAGTATATCTTACACTAGTCTCACAGTTAATAAGATTAATTTGTCGGAAACATAACAATTTTCAGTTAAACTGTAATCATAATTTAATAAGTGGTTTCAAAAATAAAATAAATAAATGAGCTAAAATGAAAGTTCTATCTTTCACTTGTCAGTTAGAAGTGAACGAAAAGAGAAACATTAGGCTCATCCAGGGTTTTTAAAATGTGCATTCAAACTTATTAAAGCGAACCAAACAGGAAAAGCAATTGCTCTAGCAAAAAGATTTCCAGCCTTCTCGGACACATAGTTGAGTTGAAATTGGAAAGTCCATTTTTCTTAAATGCATTGTGGTGATATCTTAATAAGCCAGATAACATCTACAGAATTAAGCAATTGCTCTTGTCCTGTAGTTATGTTACTAGGCTTCAGACACAAAGGTCTCGGGTTCTGTTCCGAACACATCTCACCTTGCACAGCATCAAAGCATTTTTACTGTTGCACTGACCTGGCCTTGAGTCGTCACCGAAGGGGTGGTTATTGAGGTGTAATTTGTAACAGCGCCGAAAAGTTGCAGTTGGTATAGATAAGATAAGTAAAAATTATAAAATGTATTAGAGCATATCTTGTGGTGCAGCAAGGACGTTGAAGTTTCATAAAAACACACTTTTTGTAACTTTTTTGTTTTAAATTTTAATTTGGAGTTGTGAAGAAAAGTTGCCTTTTGGTGTAGATGAAGGAAATTATAAATGTGAAAAGTATTGTAGGTACTGAGGTGCCGCAAAGATGTTAAAGTTTCACGAAATTGAAATTTTTGCAACGTTTTGAAGTTTTTTTCTTACGAAATAATCAACTGATTTTCAATTTGTAATAGTGCGGAAAAGTTACATTTGGTATTGATAAGATAAGTAAAAATTATAAAATATATTAGAATATATATTGAGGTGCCGCAAGGACATTAAAGTTTCATAAAAATACACATTTCGCAACTTATTGGGGAATTTTGTGTGTCTCGGTTCTCAATAAAAAGTTTTCATTAGACATTGTCTCATGAATAAAAATATAAAAACAGTTTTACTATTGCACTGACATAACACTCAGTTGTCAGAGTGGCTGTTATTGAGGTAAGAGGAAAGATTTGTCTGCGTCTCGAACAGGGCCGGTTTCAAATCAGTAGTTTTGACGAGTTTAGGAGAGTTAGCGTCTCCACTCCGTCTATTGTGGAATGGATTCACTTAATAGATTTTTAGTTTGTGCTTATGTGCTTTGTTGTGAGTAAAAAGAGCTCATTCTAGATAATTGAAGACAATTCAATTATCGGAGTGTTCTATTTTACTGAAGGACGACCACAAGCCACTACAGTGGAAGTTGACTCGAATAAAGAAGACAGTACCTGGACCCGATGGACTTGTTCGAGTAGTTGAGGGGCAACCTCCTACAGACTCTATCTGCGAGCCATGAACCGTATAATTCCCCTTCTAATCCAGGTTGTTGGACAATGACCAAAGCAAAAACTTAATCTTAATCTGGTAATATTTTTTTCCAGCCAGAGTACTTGTTTTTACCTCGAGAAAGACGTTAAAGCAATTTTTAAATTAAATTTTAATTATTGTATTTCTAGATACAGCAATAATTGACGTGATAGTGAAAATTGTTCCTTTGGATAAATAACTTGAAGACCCAGGTTGTCTTTTCTGGGTTTTAACAATTAAAGGCACAGGGATACTCGACGGTGTAGTGGGTCTAGAAAACTGCACTGTGGTTTATTTCGGAAGAGAGAGAGCGAAAGTCACACTCCCCAACGACAGAGGCTCAAGTTCCCTTCTCCTGAAAAAACAAATGCATAAACCAGTAGCAACAGTGAGACCACATGATATTCACATAATTGGAGTCTAGCTCCACCCTGGAAGATCACGTGGTTCACTGAATTCTTAACAGACGTATCTGCTGTTGCTTTGTCTGTGTGTGTGTGGTAATGCAGTAATCCTATTTTTCTTTGCCCAAAAGTTATAGAATACAGTGATGAATGAAATGAACCAAAATCTAAGAAAAATCTTAAGATGCAAATGTGTTATGGGTAAAAATATGTGCATACATGCATTTTTTTCATAAATTTACAATTTAATTTTTCTAAAAATAACTATAAATAGAAAAAGTATTTCAACAACAATAAAACTTTTGGTTCATTTCCTTGACAATATTATTTAAAATACACCCTGAAATCTTTATGTGAATACCTCAATTAGTTTTGGTGATATAATGTTAACGGTGGAGAATTTTTATGAAAATGAAATTATTGAGAAAATGGAAGCTAAAGACACATTTAAGCTGAAATATATGTGATCCTGAATAATAGGTTAGGCCTTCCTTCTCTTAGAAATGCTAAACTGTTTTGGGAAGATAAAAGCTTGAACTAAAAGAAATAATATAACTTTTCAAAATATCGCTAGTGTGGTCGATAACCAATGTTTAACGTAGTCGGATACTTTAATGATTTGCTTGAAGTTGAAACGCACTACTGGCCAATGTAGTACTACTGTCATATTAGATATAACCCTAAAAATGCTTCGCAGTTGTATATGTGACACTTTAGTTCCCACAATAAAACTGAAAGAGCTACTATTCCCATTGATTAAAGAAAAAAATTTCCACAAATGCTAAAATCTTATCATGCTAAATACAGTAATTTATTTAAATCGAAAAGCTGAGAATGTTCAGATAAAATTAATTTCAACCTCACAGAATTTAGTAAAAGCGTTTATTTTAAATTGCTGACTTGTTTATATAAAAAAGTAACTCTGGGGATACTGAGACGGTCACTGATTTGGATCTCTCTCTTTCTGTGTGTGTATATATATATATATATATATATACACTGAAGTGACAAAAGTCATGGGATAGCAATATGCAAATATACAGATAGCAGTAGTATCGCAGGGAAAAAGTATAAATGCGCAGTTCGTTTTCCAGAGCTTTCATTTGAGTTCAAGTTATTCATGTGAACACGTTTTTCGTGATTTATGGCGGCACGACGAGAATTAACAGATTTTGAACGTGGAATGTTAGTTGGAGCTAGACGCATGGGTCATTCCATTGCGGATATCGTTAGTGAATTCAATATTCCAAGATCCACAGTATCAAGAGTGTGCCGAGAGTATGAAATTTCAGGCATCACATCCCATCATGGACAGCGCAGTGGGCGACCACCTGCACTTAACAACTGAGACCGCCGACGTCTGTGTAGAATGGTCAATGTTAATAGACGCGCAACACTTCGTCAAATAACTGCAGGTATCAATGTGGGACGTACGAGGGACGTGTCCGATAGGACTGTGCGGCGAAATTTGTCTTCCTTGTGCTATGACAGCAGAAGACCAACTCGAGTGCCTTTACTGACAGCACGACATCGCCTGCAGCGACTCTCCTGGGCTCGTGAGCATATCGACTGGTCCCTAGACCAGTGGAAAACCGTGGCGTGGTCAGATGAGTCATGATTTCAGTTGTTACGAGCTGATTGTACAGTTCGAGAGTGGCGCAGACCCCACGAAGCCATGGACCCAAACTGTCAGCAAGGCACTGTTCAAGCTGGTGGTGGCTGCATAATGGTGTGCGCTGTTTTTACATGGCATGGACTCGGTCCTCTGGTGCAACTGAACCGATCATTGACTGGAAATGGTTATGTTCAGCTGTTTGCAGATCACTTGCAGCCATTAATGGACTTCACGTACCCACACAACGATGGGATTTTTATGGATGACAATGCACCACGTCACCGGGCCAGAACTGTTCGTGATTGGTTTGAAGAACATTCCGGACAATTCCAGGGCATGATCTGGCCACCTAGATCGCCCGATATGAATCCCATCGAGCATTTATGGGACATCATCGAAAGGTTCTTTCGTGCCCAAACTCCTGCACCATCCACACTTTCACAATTATGGACGTCTATACAGACAGCATGGCTCAATATTCCTGCAGAGGACTTCCAACGACTTGTGGACTCCATGACACGTCGAATTGTTGCACTTCGCCGGGCAAAAGGAGGACCGACACGATATTAACAGTCATCCCATGACTTTTGTCACTTCAGTGTATATATATATATATATATATATATACACTGAAGTG
>JAPMOQ010001478.1:38332-56321 GCA_026543055.1 Argiope trifasciata | reverse complement strand
TATATATATATATATATATATATATATATATATATATATATATATATATACAGAGAGAGATCCAAATCAGTGACCAAAAGTGCTGTGTTCGGGCAAAGGAAGCAACGGAAAAAGCTGTCAGGTTGGTGGCTGAATCCGCTCAAAATGTCCGTGGTTCAGTCGCAAGAGAAAGATACATAACAGCATAAATTGACTCACGTTTGAATATATATTAAATATTTAACTATATTAAACTATTATACTATATACCAAGCCCGAATGAGTGGAGCTTTCTCGAATGAAGGCAGAAGTGTGCGCATTTCTTTGTTAGCGATCACCGTTCAGGTGAAAGGACGACTTTGCTCGAACACACACGACACAACCCTATTTAGGGGTGGTCGAACTTCATTCATACTCACATTTATCCAGCTGTAAGTCAGAATTGAGATCCCGATCACAGACAGACTCAGTATCCCCAATGGTGATGGGGACTCGGTGAATCTATTGAACGTACCCCCACTGCCGTTAGCCAACACGGCGGTCTTTGGACAAGACGAGGACAGAACTCACCACATTTCGGTTACGAGACAGACGCCCTACCAAACAGGGTACTATGGCACCTTTTTTTATGTCCTGAAATATCAGAGAAGGGAACCCGGAAATGAAGAGGTGCAGTGTTAAAGAGAATTTCGAAAAATATCTGAATGCGAGTTATTTCTCTGTTACTTGAGTTCATATACACAAGGTGTCCCAAGTACTTCAATTAGACATATACTTCCAGTTGCAAAGTTTCATCAAATAGGATACCCGAATATATGAAAACGCATTAGACAAGATTTGGTGGTTTTGCATTGAGATGTTGCGCGAACATGGAAATTATTTTTCGCCTAAGCTGGAAATCGCGATCTTACAGTTTAAAGCTGCGTAACATATCCCCTATACAAAAGTGATCACCAATGTTTAGTGGCTGTTACTGGCTTATTAAGATATCCCCACAAAGACAGTGAGAAGTTAAAAAAGATTTATATGGTCCACATAACTGAAATTGGTAAAAGTATTTTTATTACTCTTTTATACAAGGCAAAATCTTATGTTTCTATCATGATAAATTTCTTAGATAAAATTGATTGAAAAATAACTTCCAAATAAATTTATAAACTTGGTCCATTTTTCCTTACTTATAACCATAGCTTGGGCAATATTTTCGTTATAATTTTCAGGGATTATATCCACACCAAGAAAGTTCATTTAACTGGTTGAATAAGAAAAAATAATACGTTTATTAACTATAATTAAATATTAAAAATAGTTCAGCTAATTAATGAATTGAAGGGCTTAAAATAACCCATGAGCACATTAATATTCAAAATGAGCACATTTGTTTGTTGTTACAAAGCTTTATTCTTTTCATAATATGTAAACATATGGAATTGGGTTCATACTTTTTAACTTAGAGACAGGCTTTTTGAATTCATTGGCAAAGATGGTCAACTCATTCCTTCTTTAGCTCCAACATAATTGCCAATTGAAAGTAACTGAATAAAAAGGTCACATGTCAGCTTACTGTTATATAAAACGCTGCCAATTAAAGACTTTCTAAAAATGGCACACAACGCAGAAGTTTCGAAATTAGACGTATTATATGATG
Organism: Argiope trifasciata; assembly: GCA_026543055.1. Taxonomy (NCBI): domain Eukaryota; kingdom Metazoa; phylum Arthropoda; class Arachnida; order Araneae; family Araneidae; genus Argiope; species Argiope trifasciata. The sequence continues at coordinate 54,694 of JAPMOQ010001478.1, read as the reverse complement.
CTATATTTAAATGGTTTTGAATTATTAAATCTAAAATAAAAATACCAACACTGTAAATGACTTTAAATGATATTCCTTTGTTTTAAAAAAAGAAAAACAATATGAGTTCAATTAGTTTTTATTTTGCTTCTAACATTTGTAGAGCTTCTTGATCCTTTGTATGTCGCTGGGACTGAGTTTCCCCTTGGAAAGAACATCCCTGAGATATTCCCCGTTTTTGCCTTCCATTGTCCTCAGGTTTCTGCGATCCTTGGAGAAACTCATGGAGCCGTAGAGCATGATGGATTCGTAGTCGAAAGGAGTCAGCAGCTGGTTCTGGTTGGGTTTCAGCTTCATGAATTGGTCTTCCTTTCCTGTAAATAAATACGTCTATTCACTCAAAATTCCAGCTTAGAAAATTATTATATTCATGAAAATCAGATGAGCTTCCACTTTTCCTCAAAAATAATAAAAAATATATATCCAGGGTTTTTTCCCCAGATTTCTTTTATAAGCATAAACAGTTTCCCAACGATATCAGATCAGTACGCAGATCTGGCACGTAAAATGTATATACTTATTTTGAGCCAAATTCTCTAAATAGTATTAGACCATCTCTTGGTCTGAATTTTCATATGCATATGAACATACTAACTTAATGGTTGGTATCAATAAAATTCGGTAAGCCACCTTGTGACTACGTAAGCCAAATTTTGTTATCCATCGGCTGGCAACAAAGGTACTCGAAAGGCATATCCTGTGACTGTAGGTTAGGTCGAATCAATGTAGATTCTGCGTCAATGATTTATATTTGCTGCTATCGTTCGTTCCCTATAACCTTACAAGGCATCCGCCACCTTAGCCAATGTCCACAATTTTATTGGGACTTTTATTGGACAGACAAGAAAGTTTTAGTTGGCACTGCCGCTGGTTTTAAGCTTTAATCATTAATATTCTCACCCTTGCCTTAGTATAACCAGTAAGTGAGCTACAACAAACTTAAATACATCGATCTGATTTCAATCATATTTATGTATCTTCATATCTTTTTTACGTAAAATAATTTTAAATGAATGTATGGTGGTAGTTAAAGTAAAATAGCTGTTTCGCTAGCTAATTTCTTAAGTATTATTTTGATTTTGGCAAGGAGTACTAGAATTCGGTGGCTGTTCCTGATATGAAGACGCGACAGTGGACAAGAATTTCAGGTCCCTGATAGCCAATAACTGACCTCCGACACGCCCTGAAGTACCCGGATAAAACCTCGGAATACTGATTGACAGGATCGCCGCTACAGCAACTCTTGCGGGAACTGTGGTTGAGTCCTGAGGGCCGTCACCGGCCATGGTCCAGCCCTCTCCATAGGGAGAACGTCCAGTCATCGATGGGAAGGTTAGTGCCCCCCTATTATTGACCTCCCGGATTGGCGAGATCCAGCTATCATGTTGGAAGCATCTCATCCTCATTTTGAGGTGCAGATCCCTGTAGACCAATCGATAGTTTATTCTTATTTAAATTCACTTATTTTCACATATTTGAAATTTTACACTTTCAGGTTACAGTTACCATTTGCTATCAATGATTTTTTAATTTTAAATACTTTTTTTAAAATCTACATATTTTTAAAATTGCCATTTGTTGTAAGTTTTTCCCATTTTCTATCAATTTTTAAAATCATAATATGATGAGATAAATGGAAATGACACCCCCCCCCCCTCCTTTCCATTCTTACTTCAAATCCAAAGTTAAATGCACTTGAAGCATTTCACAATACCGGTCGGATCGGTCTAATGCCACTTGTCAAGCCCGAATGAGCGTTGTTCTTTCGAATGAAAGCAGAAGTGTGCGCCTCTCGCTGTTAATGAGTACAGTTAAGGTGAAAGTGCGACTTTGCTCGAACACACAACCCTTTTTTAAGGGACTCATCCATCCATTCGCAAGTCAGAATTGTGATCCAAATCAGAGACCGACTCAGTATCCCCAGAGGTACATGGGAACTTGGAGGACTTATTGAAAGTGCCCACCATTGCCATCAGCCAACACGGTGGTCTTTGGCCGAGACGAGGACTGCCTTTAGGGGACGAGACGGACGCTCTACCAACCAATATACTGCGGTCCCATTTCACAAAATGATGCTCGTCAACCCTTTAAGTACCGAATTATGCTACCATCCATTTTTCAACTTCATTTTTGCACCAGCCGTTTAGTTTCCTTCGCAGAATCAATCTAGGGAACCCCCCAAAAATGTAATAAATAGAAATATCTGAATTCATTTAATTATTCATTAACTACTTTTAATGCCAACTTTTAGCTTATACTAACTTCATGTTACTTGTGCTACATTCTTCTTGTTCTTTGAAATACAACCAGCAAAAACAGTCGTATAGTAAAGATATAAGCTAGATTTCAATGGTACTTTCAATTACCGTCAGTAAGTAAAGGGTTAATAAGTGTGATAGTAGCACTTGAACGTTCTAACAAATATTAAGTCTTGTCTTGCACATGATCTGGGCGTCCTGGTTCGGGCCTGGTTGTTCTGTGTTCTATCTATGACATGTATGAATGTGGCCCCTGAAAAAGGGGGTTGTGCAAACGAATGTGTGTGTCACTTTCATTTGAGCTAAAAGTCAGACTTCTGCCCTCTAGGTGCTCAGGGGTCTGTACCTTCAGAAGCTACAGCACCCCCTTTCCGTGGAAAAACGGACGCGACATCATCATCATCAACAACAACAAATATTAAGTCCCTTGTGCTCAAATAGTCCTCATTTTTCAACAAATAAGATTTCAGTATTGTAAAATCAGCAACTCTTGCTTCCACACCTTCCAAGATGTTCTCCCAGTAGATCTTTAAGTAGTCATCCCTGTCCGACCTGTTCTGCTCGTGGTAGAAGCCGAGGGCGTGGCCCAGCTCATGGATGATGGTGCCTTCCCAGCCGCATCCCTCCCCCAGGGACACCGGTTGTTGGCCGCCCACTCGCCCCACGTACGAGTAGCAGCTGGAAAAGGGAAAAAATGCACGTATAAATTAGGATTTAAATGTTTAAATTAAAAAGTTTTTTTAACAATTTAAAACAAACTAGCTATAAACAGAATTTTTATTGAAGGATATTTTGATACAGTCGTTTTTAAACGAAAGAAGACTGGAAATAGGCTGACATTATCTGGCATTCTCAAGGTTATACACCAACTAGCTATGACCCGCGACTCTGTGCGCGGGGAAATTTCGATGTATATGGACGAAAAACTCAAATAAGGACAAATAAAAAAATTAATAAGCCTAACCTATAAACGATACATTTAAAAGTATAAGCATATGCGAAAAATACAAATTAATAACAAAAAAAACTGACGTAAAAACAATTTATTTGGAGTGTACACCCCCCCCCCCTCAAAAAAAAAAAGAGCAAATGAAGTCCGGTCAAATCCATTTTATTGATGGATCGAGATGGAGATAGATAGAACAGTATTATACACATAATTTTTAAACTTTTCATTTGAATGAAAACACATTTGTGAACAATCACGCGCCAACTTTCAACGCCAGTTGGCGCAACGCATATCACTTTCCTACGCCAGCTGGGGTAATGCAATGCATATTAGACATTTTTTGTTTCCTCTATTTGTTTAATTAATTTAAAAGTACTTCAAAATGAATCCGAAAGATCGATTCATTAACAATATTTGATTCTAAATACATTAAACAAAAAGAAAATTAATAGAATCGTTTGAAACAATCGGTTGAAATCATACTAAGACTAACCTGTTTATTGTTGGAAAAAAAACAATAACTGGAGTCTTATTCATATTCGGAGGGATGTGACCCCAGCTTTTAGGCGTGAAAGTTAATTTTCAATGAATAAAAAATGAATCGTTCATTGAACCGGAATAAAAAGTAGCCTCTGTTCTATTCCTGACTATAAATTATTTTTGTGCTAAATTTTCACCAATTCTGTTCAGCCGTTCTAGTGTGATTGAGTAACAAACATCCATCCATTTTAACTTTCCCATTTATATGTTAGTATGTATTAATATTGCATTACAACAGTTGAATGTCAATCGCTCATGAGGTTTTCAAAAATGAATCTTTTACGGAAACATTATAAGAAAGCTTTTTAACTGCTATTCCGAATACTATGTTTGAGGCTTTTCAGAAAAAGGGTATCCCTGAAGCCGATGTGATTGGCTGAAACTTCTTACCCTTGTCCTGGGAATATCCGAATGTAGTCCTTTTCGTTGGTGCGAGGCACGAACTTGATGCATGTGTGCTTCAAGTAATGGTTGAAGGAACGTTCCAGGATAAATTTCACTAAAACCAGAGAAAAATGAAACAAAGCTCGTTATTTTTTTTTCGTAGGAAATATTGTTACGAAGATTAAACAAACACACTGTCAGCTTTGAACTAACAATCAAGTTTATTGAAGGAAAGAAGCGACTTGCAACTCTACAAGTTGCCCACGACTAGTGGATATCAGATTTTGTACAAGAACAGAATAATCAAGAAACAGCTAATTTACATAGCAAAGAAAGGTCTAGGACAGGGGTGGCGAACCTTTTTATATTAGAAGGCCAATTTTCATTTTACCATTTTTGAGAAGGCCGCATCCATATAATAAACGATTTAATTAAAGGGATTTATATGCAAAATTAAAATACATAATTTTCTTTGCAATTAAATAGTTTATTTTTTAAAATGACATACAATTAATAAATTCCAAAAAATTTGACATTTAATTTTACGATCCAGAAAATTTAATGGGATTTCTATGGTTGTTTATTGGATGACAAAAAAGAAATATTTGGTTCAATTGACGTGGTACGTAATTTAAGTTGATCTTCCAAATGAACATCACTTATTTGACTTCTTAGGCGGGTTTTAATTTGAGTCATGTATGAAAATGTTGCCTCGCAACAATATGTACTTCCAAAACAGGAAAGAATTCTTCGTGCGTGTTGTCTTAGACGAGGATAAATAACTGCAGTCTTCCATATTTCAATAGGATCTTTTTTTGAATCTAATTGTGATTTAAAGATATTCTCTTATCTCAAATAATTCCATTTGATATTCTTTGGGCGCTACGTCGATATCAACAAAGTGTGGTTCGAAAGTTAATTTAAGTGTGACAACAATTTTTTGAAAATCTGAGAACCTTTCATTATATTCTTCAATTAATATATCCAGAACAGAAACATACTCATCCAAATTTTGAGGGGAATAATTTTGCTCCATCATAATTTCCGATAACTGTGGGAAATGTTCTTTAGAAATTTCTAATCGACTTAGTAAAGATTTAAAGAATAAAAGTTTTTTTTTCGAAAAGTTTGAATTTTTTGCCACATTTCGTATATATATTTAGTTTTTCCCTGCAAGTTTAAATTCAATTCATTTTGCTTCATTGTCATGTCACATAAAAAGGCAGCATTTCTACAAAATTCTTTATCTGATAAATCGCAATATTTCTTTTGTTCTTCAAAAAATTTAATTATTTGTTGACGCAGGGTGAATATTTTTAGCAAAACTTGTCCTCTTGATAGCCAACGTATTTTGCTATGATATGGTAAGTCTCCATTGAATGTGTCATTATCTGACATTATTATATCTCGAAATTGACGATGGCGCATTGAACTTGATCGAATAAAATTTACAATACCAATAATTTTTTCTAAAGTATCGTTCAAACTAGCCGACTTAGCACATAGGTTTTGTTGATGCAAAATACAATGAAAAGAAATCAAGTTTTCTAAATTAGCATATTCTTTTTTTAATAACGAAATGAAACTTTCTCGCTTTCCTACCATGGCTGGTGCACCATCGGTACACACACTTACTAAATTATTTATATTTAACCCTGCTTCACAAATTTTTATTTTGAAGTTCTCCAAGATGTCTTTTCTTCGTGTCCTGCCTGAAAGTGTTCCTAATGCAAGCAACTCTTCAAAACATCGAAAATCCTCAGTAATAGCTCGAATAAAAAATAGAACCTGTGCTGAATCGGTATTATCTGTGGATTCATCCAATGCTATGGAGAAATATATATTTTCTTCTTTAATAATCTTGCAGAACTGTTGTTTTATATTTGTAGCTAATTCGTGTTGTCGTTCGGTGATGGTTACTCTTGATAGAGGTAATTGTTTGTATTTATCTACTTTTTCTGGATGTAAGCATTTGACCACTTCCACAATACATTCTTTTATCATTTCAACGTCGCAAAATGATTTCCCCCGTTTTCCAAGAATGTACGCTTCTTTGTACGTTGCTTACGTGGCATTATTATTTTGTTGAAAGAACTTATTGAAAGTTTGTTGCTGGTGAAGCTTTTTCTTTTTAAGTTGTTGTAATATAGTTTCACGTGCTTCTCCTTCCAGAATTGCATATTTATGATTCGAATGAGTCATGTAATGTTGATTAGCATTATACTTTTTAATTATAGTTATAACTGTACTACATAACAAACAAACCATTTTATCGTTGGAACTAATTAAGAAGTATTGCAATTCCCATTCTTCATTAAATAATCGATTCTCGTCCTTTAGAGTCCTTTTTTGTTTTTTAGACATGATTCTAAAATTAAAGGATCTATGAAAATCTTACAACTTACCTTATTCAAAAAATAAACAACATTTAGTAAAGTTGATACAGTTATACACCGGCAATTTCGTTGCCTCGACGTTACTTAGCTGCGTTCCTTTATGCAACTGCGAGGATCGTTTTTTATACATCGAAGTGCGCTGCCACAGCACTACGAGAAGTGAGTGACGTCATGAATTCTGTCATCACTTCCTGTTGCGACTACTGCGGTCTACGAGGTAAAGCAGCTGCATTAGCTAAAGATGGCCGATAGTAATTTGAATCAATGGGAGAATTGATCAACTGATTTTTTAGTTTTATAGGTTTTTTATATTTTTATAATTTTTAATTTATGAAAAGGCCACAACTTGGGCAAGAAAAGGCCACATGCGGCCTTAAGGCCGCACGTTCGCCACCCCTGGCCTAGGATGTTAGAGAACTTAAGGAAACAATAACTAAAAATCCATTCCTTCGATACAAAAGCCTTTGCTGGCGTCGAACCCTCAAACTCTGGGTTTGGATCGCGTGCTTTGATCATTCGGCCACTGAGTTCATGGTGAACTCTCTTTATCCGGCAATATACCGAGAGAATATAAATTTTCATCTATTAATTTGGGTTTGCTTTATTTGAAATTATTTCTTTTGTTTATTAGTACACAAAAAGTGCAGATCTTGCCACGAAGAAGAGGGAATTTTAAAATTATATGAATAACTTCTTTAAAGCTTTTAGCAATTGGTTAATGTGTTAACTATGAATGCTCTAAATTTTCTCTGGTTTTGATTTCCATCTCAATTAGTTCAAATTTGAAACACTAACTAACTCAAAGTTTCAATTCAATGAAGATAATGCAAGAAGCCGACACAGCGTTTGGTTGAAAGATGAAAGGCAAAACGTTTTCCGACTGATTTAACAGTTGACTCATTGACAGTAACAAAGAATCTTTATTGCTGTCTATATTATTGTTACTATTAAAGTATTATACATTATATTACTATTAAAGAAGCTTTACTGAGGAATTATTATTTATTGAATTAGTTTTTTTAAATCGAACTGTTGATGAAAGTGTTGGAATGTTTTATCTTAATATTTCAATGAATATCAGAGTCGTCAAATTCTGAAAGAAAATCTCTTGAATTGTGTCTACGCACTTGGCTTGGTACGCGAAAATATCTTCGACGGTTAGGAACATGAATGCGATCCCTGATTTTTACACTTGAGGATTAAACTTCCAGTTATAGTGCAAAAGCTAATTTCTAAATCATTAGAGGTAAGCATATTTTTTTCCAGTTAGAGGAATGTTGTAAATAATCACATTTAAAATACCTTGAGTCAATACATGTATGCTGAAATCGTTGCAGATCATAATTTTTATAGTTTTTTCCACAGGACAATTTCGGGTGAAAAGTTTTGGAACTTTGTTAAAAAAAAGTAGAATATGGGGCTAAATATGACTGATATTATAAGAAGATAGCATAAAAACTCAGACAACGTACTTTTTTAAAGTATAATTTCCTCAAACAGCATAAAAGGTGATTATTATTATTATTAGGGGCATATTTCTAAATGGAAGTTCATTTATTTCGTATAACAGTTTAGAAGCTTGCCACCTTTTCATAAATCCTATTTAGGATCAAATTTTTTAAGAATAATTTTTGGAAATCCATACTTCATTTTTATCATGCGATAATAAAACTACACGAAAACTGTAATCAATGTTTGTGAAAAAAATTAATGTCCGATGACATTTGAAAAGACCGGCATAATTATCTATATAGTAGATGTAGAGATTTAATTAGTGGCCTTTATTATTCCATATTTAGTTTTATTTTATTGTAATAGAGGGCACCATAGGTTCTTCTAAACGCACCATAGGTCCAAAGTCTAAGATGCGTGAAGTCAAGTTTCAGAAAAGCGAGCTGTGAGCATTCGCTCGACAGACAGGGAGAGAGTGGGTCATTCGTTTCGATATCATGGTTGTTTAATACGCTATGGTGGCACATAGTTCTGCCATGGGACATTTAATTAGGCTTCACTTATGGTGTGATCTAAATATTATACTTTTTATCTCTATTGTAAATAGCCTGTCCTGTCCTAATTGTTAAGGGCTTTTCTTTTAAATTTTCGTTCCTGTAAATAAATTTAACGTTTTTATTTAAAAGTTTTTTCTCTTTAATCAGGGACCCTAGACTTTGAATGGGCATTTTGTCCCATCCATTCCTACATAGATATTATGATTTATTTTAACGCAAGAGGCCATTCCATCTAGTAATGAATTTATTTCTAAGCAAGGCATCGAAAAGTGTAGAATTCAAACTAAACAGTGTGGAAAAAATGGAATAAATAAGATTTTTGAATGTTTGATGAGAGTTAAAACGACGATGGTTAAAAGTCTGTGCTAAAGGAATAAAAAAAAGACAAACCATCAGCAGCGGGAAAGTGAATGTCAGGTACGTTTGATCAAAAGTTCTCAAAAATATTTGATTACATTGTTAGATAGTTTGTTTAGTTACATTAACGTTCCATTATAAAGCCACACTAGGGTTATTTTGGGGCGTACCTCGTCATTTTAAACCACAGTCAGATGTGGACAACTGGGCTGGCATCCCCCTCTCCACACTACATCAGTGGGAGGACGTTTGGCCAGACAGATTTTACGTGCAATTTAACGAAACCCCATCACGCGACGGTTCTTTAGCGAAATCGGGGCTGAAACCCTCCGATCTCACTACCAGGCCACCGCGGCCCCTGCACTGTTAGATAAGATCACTGAGGGCAATAAGTTATTGGGAGTGGCGAGAGCGCGTAGGCGGTCTTAAAAAACGGGGAAATGTGCCACCCTGTGAGTAACTATGCCTTATTTCATCAGTGGAGTTTTCTAACATATGTTTGTTTTTGCTGCCAAAAGAAAAAGTGGAATGGAAGCATTTTTAATTACCATTCTTCATACTCCACATCGGTTATCTGTAAGGTAGTCGATGAGGTGCGCATTTCTTGTATTTGTCTTACCATCAGGCGATGTCTCAACACTAGCCAATTTTCATCATCAGATAATTAGGAACAAGCTTTTATCATAATAAAAACCCATATTTTGATACATTTTGAATAATTTGTTATCTGATAGAAAGTGGTTTTAGGTCTAGGAACAAGGTGGTTTAAGTTCTGGCAATAGTGTTTACTTTTTTTTAATTCAAATGAGTAATTGACGCATTTAGTTAATATATTATGAAGTATATCTACGTCACATTTTTTACAAGCGGGAGATAATAGTGAATCAAGATTCAGTCCTGAATAACGTTCGAGGGGAAGAAAAAAATCCAGCAATGCTGAAAGAGGAGTCTGAAGATGATGAACTTTTCAACAATGAAAGAAAGGTGAAGATATTGTGATTTTTAACAAATAATATTTGTGCAATGGAAGCTTTATAAACCAGATAACAGTCGCAAGGCTGAGTGATCAGTTTGAGCCATGTGGTAATGTCTTCTGGCTGCGAGCCATAAGGTCCCAGTTCGATCCTACCTATCGGCAATCGCAACATGGATGACTTAGGACTTGATAAATACGCAAACTTCGCTCAGTTGTCATGGTGTCCTCTACTTGAAAAAATTTAATAACAAATGGCTATAATTAATCAGCCAATAAATTAAAAAAGGTGATAAATAATCAGCTAATGAAAAATAAATAAATCTGCTAAATAATCAACCAAAAAAATGGATATCCATTTTTACTTTTCTAAAAATAAATTTTTAGATATTTCAACATAAAATTGAAGGTGGAATGAATTTAAATTACTCCATATTAAAAGTTATTGTTGCCTTAATAACTATGATGACAGTTTATATGCGATATTCGATTAAATAAAACGCATTTTTATTGAAAAACAGCGCAAAACCAATATTTTGAGGTACATGAGAACAGGAAGTAAAAGAAAGCCTGAGGTAATAAGCAGTAGTTTTAATTACTTCATATTAGCTGTGTTCAAAAGGGAAATGCATGTTTAAAATAACTAAATTATCTCTAGGGTATCTGCGCACATACAGGGAAGTTTTGAACGTTTACTATGACTCAGGTTAGTTTATTAATAAATTATTTTGAATTTTTTTCATGAGCCTTCTAGAGCATAATTACGCACTTACATAAATTACATATATCTTTTTCTTCTCATAAAAGCATTTTAAATAAAAGGAAACAACTACATCTGCTTCCATTTACCTTTATCGACCTTACAATAACTTTTATAAGAGATATCCTTAGACTTGCAATATCAAGGAAAGATGTTTCTTAATTTTATTATCATCTTTTTACTATAAACTTACTGACAGTTTTTTTGAGACCAGGATCTTCTTCATATGGCACAATTCCACCGGGCCAAATTTGGAAATTGTTGACGATGGCATTTCTATCCTGAAAATAGAAATTTCTCAAAATTTTAGTAATAATTATATATATATATATATATATATATATAGAAAGAATACAACATAATCAAAATTACAACAAATAGGAAAATAATCCGGCCTGAAAACTTTTTCAAGGGCCACCCTCAGGCAAGGATTCATAATAAGGGATTTTTTCTATGAGGAAATCGGACAGTGTCCAACAGTAAAGACCCTTTTGACCCGAAAATCCCCCGAAAAATAAAGCAAATGAGACACACCAATTTTAAGAGTAAAAACACAGAACGAAGCCACATTAAAAAAATCCCCAAATAAAGCAAAAATACATAAAATAAAACTACATAAGAGTATTCAACCAAAAATGATGACTCTGGAAATGGGTTTTAATTATTTAATGCTTTTATGATTGTTTACTTATATTTGTGTGTGTGTAATACTAGGTATCTCACTTCCCGTCACTTAGTAGTACGTAACTTTGTTGGAGGAAACGTTAGAAGTTCATGCCTGGACATGGCAAGATGATAATGGCGTGCTAAAATAGACATGCTAAAATAAAAGACGAAAAACGACGCATTTCTAAAAGACGAACTTGATTATCCATTATATCTTGTAAATTGGAAATCCTTCATTATCATCACCATCTATCGGATCTTCATTAACATAACTTCATTGTCATTCAATTAAAAAATATCATCTCGTCTTATTATTGCTCGACCATCACAACCCCAATAATTTTCAGAAGTGGGATAAGGGAAGTAGATGAAACGATCATGAAATGAAAGTAGATGAAACAATAATGAAAAGAAATTATGTTTCAGAAGTCGGATTGTGAAACGAAAGTGGATTTACAAATCAAAATTCCTGTGGATACGCTGTAGTTTCTATCACCAAGCAATTTTTTTAGAAAAGGTATGTAACATTTATTTCGTTTTAAGATGAGTACCTCAAGCATTAGCATTGCATTGAGGAATTATAAAACATACAAAATAAAGATGCTGCACAGATTTATTTCCGACTCTGTTGCAGATCATTCAAATCGAAAGAGGATACGAGAATTTATTACTTTCGGTTTTGCTACCAATAGTAATGAATTTGAAAAGAAGCTACAAAGCGTAAATGACTCATTTTAGCTGAAAGAAATCACTGCGATATGTAATATAATAATCATTCCACTGGATGGATTGAAGCCCGAAATATCCAAAGAATTCTTTGCGGCCTCGAATCGTTAGGGGAGAAAACTCTCGCAAATTCTTGGTGTTTGATGACTCAGACATCGATGAACAGTCTGCAGCTAATAACGGCGAAGAAAAAAATATCAAATGTGATTCATCCATACAGTACGAAAGTATAAATAAAAATGACTCCTGTAAGATCAAAAAAAATAAAATTTTTACAAAAAACAAATAGCATCGATTTTCTGAATTATAATCTGTCTAATAATTATCTGAGAGGAATTAAAACCACGGGAGCATTATCGTTTTTTCTAGTTTTTTTTTTTCTTCATTTGGACCTCTATAATCGCAGAAGGATCCCGAATTATATATATATATATATATATATATATATATTAAAGAAAATATCCTGTTTTGTTTTGTGCGTGCTGGTGCATAATCGCAGGTCAAGGAAGGTGATAAGGTTCAGAAACAATATAAATTTACTTTTATAAACATGAGAGGGATTTTATTTTTTTAAGCATTTGAACAATGATGCGCCACGGTAGAATCTATAATCAAAATTATAGATTGTAAAACTACTTATTTTTTGGGAAATAAGACTTGGGAAAACTAATTTTTAGAAACATTTTATTTTTTAAAAAGAATCATGACTTGGTACATGTAATCAAAATAAAATTTAAAATGCGGATATCAGTATTTGATTGTTAGACTATCATCTAATGTTTTTAGCCTACTTGTTATTTAGACATTAATTTAAAACGAGACAAGAAACTGAAAATAAATGTCTCTTTGTTTTAACACTTATATCATAGATCGGAAAAAAGTGTTAAGGTGTCTCTTAAAATCTCCGTGAGTTCAAATTTAAAGACAAAATGTCATCGTGTTTTTAGGGATAGAAAATAAATAGTAATATAGTGCGGAATGTTTAAAATGAAACATTCTTCTTAGATTATGTTTTAACGATTATTAAGTGCGCCGTTAATTTGTGCGAGCCTTTATCTCTGAAGTCCGAATAGAAATTGTGATGAATGTGGCATCACGCAATTTCTATTCGGAATCATTTTTTCCACATCCTTTCCTGATCGATTCACTTATGCAATTAAATACAGAAATTCTAATACAGGAAAGAATGAAATAACATTTCTTTTGAAAATGTTAGGAGACTTTTCCTACTATTGATTGTCGTATTATTTTCCTATTATACAGAGTTATCGCTTTTCTTCGGTTTAAGGCTAACTATTCTTTTAAATATTTAAAGAGTGAATTTGGCTGTGAAGTCTTTCATTTTCTCTAAACAATTGACTTTTAAAAAAACTGATAACTTTTCAATGACTTATAAATTTTAAACAGTTTTTCCTCATTATGACTGCCTTGACCAAGGGACTGTATAGAAAATTCAGATGATATATTTTTTCAGCATTTTATTAATTGACCGCTGCAATATTAATTATAATTCTTAACTTCAATTAAAAATTTTCTGTAATTAAATGATTAGCTTCATTCTAATGGTGCAAAAAATAGGTGCCAAGATAGAATAAAATATATTAGGAATGCAACAAGAATAGCATAAGAATGGAATAGAATAAAATAAGAAGAGAATTGAATTGAAATAGAATAGAATAAGAATATAATTGAATTGAAATAGAATAGAATAAGAATATAATTGAATTGAAATAGAATGGAATAAAAATAGAATTAGAATAAAATAATTTAGAAATGCTTTATATTGGAAATGATACAAAATATGTTAATTCATAACAATCTTACCTCGGGATCTTGAAGGAGAATATCACCCCCAAATAAATCAGGATTTTCCAAAGGCAAATCTCCTAAATAAGCTGATAAAGTAAAAAAGAGAAACGCAATTAGCAAAATACGTCAGTTGTTAGTTACATTCTTAAGTTCTGTTTGCAAAACATTTAGAATCACCCACTGAATGGATCTGCAAAGGTGCCTACAACGAAGAGGAATAAAAGCCCGAACAAAAACGCCATTTTGAAGGTGGACTAAATTCGAATTCCATCCTTTCTACCTCTTTATACTTCCGAAGAAAAAGAGACAGATGTTGCGCAAACAGGTGAAAGAATTCACACAGAGAAATCAGCTTCATAACTTTTGTTGATGCATCATTTATTTATCTTTTTATTTCACCAGCAAGCAAGACTGTTTTATTTGATCAGATGTGAAATTGAAATTAAAGCATCCGACAATTTTTAAAGAAGAATTTTTGAAAAATTCGATTTTTTTAAAAACTATTCAAAGCTATAGTTTTTAGATGTATTGCCAATTCCTGTACAAAATGCAATGAATACAACAAATAGAATTGAAAGTAGAATGTATTTTTAGAATATATTAAATTTAAAGGAAATTTAACCAAAGCGTTCGACACTGTCCTTAAATTGGTACCTCAACAATCCCATTTTTCTTAGTACACAAGTTATAGATTATAATGATGAATGAAGTGAACCAATGTATAAGAAAAATTTAGAGATGCAAAGAAGTTATGGGTAAAAATGTACGTATGTATCCATTTTTTCCATAAATTCACATTATATTTTTTTCTAAAAACACCTATAAATGAAAATGTATTTAACCAGTAATAAAAATTTTAATTCATTTCATTGTCCATACTATTTAAGACACACGCTGAAATTTTTACTTAAATACCTTTATTAAGTTTTGAGATATGTTAATGGTGGAGAATTATCATGAAAATTAAAATTGAAGTGAAAGACAAATTTTAGTTGAAAAATATGTGATCCTGGATGATAGGTCAGGTCTTCCTTTTCCAAGAAAAAAATAAACTGATTTGGAAAGAAAAAAGTCTAAACTATGAAAAAAAGAAAAAAAAATCGCTAATGTGGTTGATAACCAGAGTTTCCGACGTAGCCGGATACGGAATTGTTCATTTATCGAATGATGATTCTGAATCTGTAATCAATAAACTTTCGTTAAAACAATCCCTTTTTCAGACGTTTTACTTGGTCTGAAAAAAATTACAGTTTTCAGATATTAAATTCATTAAGTTCGTGCAATTAGTGCATTTTATTGTTATTGTATTGAATTCTTTTACGCCATTTTATTCGTATTATAAAAATTGTTGTACATTTTATGTTTATTATGCTTTCGAATGTAATTCTATTTTGATATATTTATTTCCGAAATTTGAGAATGTACTGGTGTGAGAAATGTGTGACATGCAAATTGACATATCCATCCGAAAAATTAATGTGTTTAAAAATTTTCCGTTCGAAAAAATGCATACTATAAAATTCTTGATAATTTTAATTAGTTGATTGATTAAAATGGATGGAATTTGATTAAAACTAATTATTTATGCCCGACTTTCATTTATAAACTAAATATTATTTATTCTGATCTTATTTTGAATATGCTTAAATAATTTTTTTACAAATAGATAATTGTCAAAATTTAATTTATAAATACGCCATTTGCGTTGGATCATCTTACATAAGAATACATTTTGAATTATATTTAGCAATTTTTTATATGTATTGAAATTTGACATACTCGTAATCATTTGTGTATCTAACATAGGCTCGTTTATGAAATTCTACAAACCTGGAAGCTTTTTGGTCTAATACCTCTTGAATTTCCTAAAGTTGATTAGCGTAGATATGTTCTTGAATGGGATCTCATTTTGAGAATTATTTAAGCTTCTGATTTCGAAAGTTTCTGGTGGTGGTGTTGTGTCTAATGCCACTTGGCCATACCAATCCCGAAAGAGATTTAACTCTTCCGAATGAAGGCAGAGGTGTGCGCCTTTCGTTGTTAACGAGCACCGTTGAGGTGAAACGACGACTTTGCTCGAACACACACCACACAACCATTTTTAGAGTGCGGTCGAACTCATTCATCCATCCACCATTCAGAATTGAGATCTAAATCAGAGACCAATTCAATGCTCCCAGAGGTGAGGTATCATTTGTGATGGGAATTGGGAGGACCTACTCAGGGTGTCCTAAGCCAAGACGGTGGTATTTGGCCGAGACGAGAACAGAACTGGCAACCTTTTGCTTACGAGACTGACGCTCTACTCACCAGGTGACCGCGGCCCCACGAGGAATGAGGCCAAATCGTTGCAGATTTAGTGTTCATCAGGGTGCCAACCGTGGAGGCCTGCTACATTACACCTCATTTAAAAATTTGTCATGTCTTTTACCTCCCACGATGATCAAAATGAACTTATAATTAGATATTTCATTGTTAACAATATATATATATGTA
>JAPMOQ010001478.1:18861-37932 GCA_026543055.1 Argiope trifasciata | reverse complement strand
AAATGTAAAAGCAAACGAATTTTCTCTTTGATAAACATATTTTATTGATATCATTTTGTGTAATTACTGATGATCTATTGTAAACCTTTTGAAATCTGGCAATGGTTTGTAAATTTTGATGTGAAGTGAAGAGAATAAATGAAACCGAACGCTTGGAGACTTGTTTTGATTTTTTAAGCATATAAGATGCTCTACGAGCCACAGAAATATATCTATAAATATATAACATTAGAAGCTTGAGAAAAAGGTAAATTTTCTAGAAAGCATGCTGAAGTTGGGATGAAAGGATTGCAATATCCCACTGAAGATATATTGTGTACGAGGGCTTGAAAAGAAACATAACCGATATCATGCCCCAAACGTATTTATATAGGTGTGGTGTGGGGAATTCTATGAGGAGAAGTTATTGTTCTGGTGCCTTCCCCGTCATCTAATAACAGGACAGAATTATCGAACAGGCCTAGCTTACAGGTCGGAGAATTTTAGCAACCACATTAATGATGTTTTTTTTTTACCATCAAAAGAATGATTTTAGCCACCAACACTATCGAACAGGCAAACAGCCTAGAAGCTGGAGAATTTTAGCAACCACACTTAATGATGGGTTTTTTAATGGTGCTGATACTGTATTAAGTACTAGTTGCTGTATTCCCAGTTCCAGATTCAGCTAATTGTTCTAGGTATGTACACGAAAAATTAAATATACGCACAGTTTTAGTGTTAGTAAAAATGCTCCCTCAACCTGTATAGAATCTGGCAGCATCTAATAATGAGTAGAAAACATGGTAGAATTGTCCGTACGGGTTAACATACAATCCCTAGTAGCCTTTTTAAGAATTAGATTTTTATAGTTTCACAATATCAAGAGAATCCAGTTTAAATCTTCCTTAATTAAGGGAATCAGTAACTTCTTTTTATTAAAAATAATGTGTTAATTGCTTTATTACCAAAAAAAAGGCAGCCTTTTTTTGGTAAGAAGCAATTTCTAGCTCTAAGAAATTAGAATTAATATAATTCATCAAAATCTTTAATGATCATAGAAGAATTTGCAGATGATGTTCATAAAAAGCTGTTTACATAGAAAAATTTGGATTGATGATATTAATTTGTTATTAAGATTATACTTGATTTATAAATTTGGTCTATTAGTTGAATATTTCAAATTTTTCAAAAAGAACATGTTTAATTTATAGTTTCCATTATGTCTAATCTAAATTTATTTTTAATTTTGAAGCCATAAAGTAAAAGATAAAGTATGAATATTCTCTCAAAATTTTTTGCTGCTCGCTATTTTTTTTAGTTACGTATTATGCAGCGATTATTTCTGATAATATGCAATATCTTCACTTCAATCCAATCAAAGCAATGCAATTCTTTCAAAGCACGAATTTCTTTTCATTAAAAAAAATATTAAAATCTTATACTGTTTTTGTTTAATTATGTTCAATTTAAGATGTTTTTAGTTGTTCTCGGAATAACTAGAGGGGGTAATTCAAATGAAAAATAGGCTATTTTTAGAATTTTACTTCAATTGCTTCCAATTTAAATTTCAAATTTTCAACTACTAATATTGCTTAAAACAGAGGATAATATTTTCTCTTATTTAATGCTAGTTTTCTTCGCTTGTATGAAATTAAAATGGAATTAATTGGCAATTATGAAATGCTAAAATTAATGTGTGCAGATTAATTCGCAAAATTTTAAATCGCTCTTGCAATAACAAATGTTTGAAAAATCATTTTGGCAAATGTGAATAAAATTGTATAAAAATATGATTAATAATAAATTATAACTGATTTCGGTGATTTTAAAAGCATATGAACAGCTTTCTATACTTGCTATTTACCCCTATCCATTTGGGGGAGAAATATAGAAAATACTATATATTCTGTTAGATGGAGATAGGGAAACTACAAAATACGCCAGATTTACTTCGTGTCCACACTTTGCAGTATATCATTCGGTATGCTGGCAATGGCTTCGCGAATGTTGTTCTTGAGGTGAGCTATTGTCCGTGGTCGATCGACATAAACCTGTGATTTCAAAATGAGCCTCATCACTGAAAAAAACTACCGCATCTTCAGGCAGGTTGTCAAGCAGCATTTTATGTGCATTTTGACGTTCTACAAAATCGCGTTTAGTTAATTTTTGCACAACAGCCATTTTATAGGGATGAAATTGAAGGTCTTGATGGAGAATTTATCGAATTCCCAGAGCAGCTGCGTGTTTGCGAGACGAAAGTAGAATTGACTGCCTCACTCTTTCGACATTTTCCGGAGCTCTGTTGATGTCCATTTCTATGTTTAGAAACACTCCCGAAATGAGTTAAGTCACGACTGAATCGAATGACTGCCAGAAATGGGTCTGTGAGGAGGAATTTCAAAGTGAACTCGGAAGACAAGCTGCGTAGCAACAAGTGAGCGACAGTTAAAAAAGAAACTCTCGACGGCAAAGGCCCACTGTTCTCTAGACCAGAGCATGATGGCAACTAACTAAAAGGGGAAACAAACTTGCCGACTTCCCCTCCAGTTGCACGACAAATCACCTCTCTACCCATTCAACTAACCGCTCGGGAGGTTTTTCAAATAAGTTTCTCTGGCGCACCCTGTACAAGAGCTGTAGCAATGGCCCCAATTTTTGTCGCTGACATTTAATCATTTTAAAACATTGATAATCCACAAGGTCCTACGTTTATTTTGCATTGTTATTTCATAATTACTGAACACTAATAATTTTATTTTTATGGTGATAAGATGTTGTTCATCGAAGCTTATTAAATTAATATTATCAACCTTCGGAGACTATATTCATTGTTCATTGTAAGCATTTTTTAAGGGTTTTACTAAAACAAAAGAAGATATTTTAATTCACGATTATGTAACGCTAATGGAGAATTCTGATGGGCAGTAAAATTAAATGCCGAAGATATCCATGAAATTAGATGGCAGAAATTCTGGAAGTAGTGAAACATCAAAATTCCTCCAACTGTAGAAGTACGACTCTTTAGCCAAGTTTTATTTTGTTATATGTCTTAAAATGGGAAGCGATGACAGCAAACGAACTTTCTTCACTTGTCACGAGGTTTCATATGAAATAGAAGTTAGCAAAATCGGTAAAATAGATTTGAATTTAATAACTGTCCAAAAACGCTGTGAAAGTTTAGAATGTCGTTCCTTTATTTGTCCCGCTTATTTATTGTTTAATTAAGTTTTAAAAGTTGTTTTTATTGAATTCACTTAGAGCATCCTATATTTTCGGTTTGTTAAGAGTCCTGGGATGGGGAAATGCAAAATAAATTGCATACCTACTAATTAACTTGTGGCCTGTTGTCTCGATCTGTTGGAGCAGATGTTAAATTGACCAGACTACGCATTGGTCACACTCGACTTGCGCACAAACGACTTTATGCGCCGATGTACTTAGACTATAGTGTCCTTCTTGCAGTTTTAAACATTTTAATTCAGTGTCCCAAATCGAATTCTTATCATATGCGGTATTTCAATTCTTTATCATAGAATATGCGTGATTTGGGGGAGAAGACCCTCAGAAGAATATCTTTGCATTTTTAAGAGCCGTACGTTTCATCCAATTTATATTAATACCCTGGGGTTTTTTAAAATTTTCTAGGAATCTTTTCTGTTCTTGGAGTTCTAATGTAAGATATTTGTCCTTTAAACTTATTGTACTTTGATTTTATAAAAATAAAACTTTGTTTTGTATTTTGACCTTGAAGAAATATTTTATTTATAGATCATTTGGCAATAAACACACACCACTTGTTTGGCGCAGCATCGCCAGCTTTGGCCCTTGCATCATAAAACTACAGATCAAGTAACCAACAAATCCTTAGAGCATTCGAAAAATTTCAAAAAGGAAGGAATCATATGGTAACAACAATTCAAAAAGGAAACAAGGAACAAGATAAGCTTTTTTAAAAAATTTATTCATGCTTCTAGCACTTGTAGAGCAACTTGATCCTTTGTATGTCACTGGGACTGAGTTTTCCCTTGGAAAATACATCCCTGAGGTATTCCCCGTTTTTGCCTTCCATGGTCCTCAGCTTTTTACGATCTTTGGAGAAACTCATGGAGCCGTAGAGCATGATGGACTCATAGTCGAAAGGAGTCAGCAGCTGGTTCTGGTTGGGCTTCAGCTTCATGAACTGGTCTTCAGCTCCTAAGGGGAAATATGGCATTGAAGCAATTTTGTAATTCGAGAAATCTTTCGTTCATAGAATTGAGTTAATTTTTCCTTAAAAAACAAATAAAATCTAGCAAGTATTGCACTATTTATCGGTGCGACGCGGTCGCCTGGTTGGTAGAGCATCAGTCTCGCAACCGAAAGGTTGTGAGTTCTGTCCTCATCTCGGCCAAAGATCGCCGTGTTGGCTGATAGCAGTGGGGACACGTTCAATAGATCCTCCGAGTTCCCATAACAAATAATACCACTGGGGGTACTGAATCAAGGATGAGTCGGTCTCGGATCTGGATCTCAAGTCTGACTTGCAGATGGATGAATGAATTCGACCGCTTCCTAAAAAGGGTTGTGTCGTGTGTGTTCGAGCAAAATCGTGCTTTCTCCTTAACGGTGCTTTCTAACGGTGCTACACTTCTACCTTCATTCGAAAGAGCTCTGCTCATTCGGGCTTGGTATGACCAAGTGGCATTAAACCCACCCCCATTTATTTATCCACTTTTATATCTCTGAATTTATGGACTATTTAAGAATAACACAAATTTCTTTGATAGCAGAAGGAAAAAATGGTTGAAAATAATAACTTAAAATATTCTATAAACACCTTTAAGGAAGAAAAAAAGACTTTTTTATAACGTGATTATAGCAACAATTCCTTGACTAAAGTTGACCTCTTTTAACTAATTTTGGAAACTCAGTGCTTTAAAATCCTCCCTCTTTCTTGAAAAGAAATAGTAATGTAGTGATGTGAAAACAGTGAAGTAGGATGAAAAAAAAGTGATGTATGCTAAACTTAAACTGCTTCCAATGATATATCTTCTTAACATATTCACATATATATTTTGATGTAAATTTTTTTAAAAAATGTGAATGGTAATGAAAGCAAGATAAATGCATGGTAAACCATTATCATAGTTTTTGCTCTAATTCAAACAGGGCATTGATATCAATCTGCCCATAAAGACTTGATAGATAAACTGGAGTTCTTTTAAAGGATTCGAGTCCCTGCTGCGTTAATGAAAATTGCATTTTTAAAAATTAAAATTTCTCATCTATTTAGCAATTGAAACCTTGAGAGTTGCAGTCATGACTTTAAGTTTTGGAACTTGCAAATTAGAAGATAATCATCAGTATATTTATTTTAAAGGTATTGATTGACTTTCATCTTTATAATTTTTTTTCTATTTTTAAATGATCTATTTAATATTTACCAAATATTAATGAACGTGAAAGCGTTCAGATAGCTTTTATCACTTACTATCATTTAAAGGCATTGATAAAGTTCTTTCGAAATGGGAAAAAAGAGTGTCAAAATTATTAATAGCTGGTGAAACAAGCAGCAGCAACTGAAGAACATGAATAAAGCAATGCAGTTGAAATAAGCGATGGTTTGTTAACCAGAGTATTCGTCACATTGAGCGGATTTTTGAATTTAATTCTCAATTTTCTACCTTCTTTACACGTGATCAAAACGTGAAACATGTTCAACTGGATCTGACTACAATTGTCACGATTTCCGATAGGTAGGATAAAACTCGGAGCCTTACGGTCCGTAGCCAGATGACTTGACCACAAGGCTAAAAGTGAGCACTCCATTCTTGAGGGTCTCATCTGGGTTATAAAGCTCCCACTAAAATACTCCGCCTCCAGTGAGAGGGGAGACGGACAATATTTTTGTTGCCAGAGATGATCTTTATTGGTTGTTGAATTTTAGATGCACCTTACCCATTTTTTTTCTGATTATTTATCAGCTTCATTTTTTGCCTCATTATTTATCAGCTTCCTTTTTCTTTTTTTTAAATAGCTGATTATTTAGGGCCATTTTATATATTTGTTGGCTAATTATTTATTGCCGATTTTATTTATTGGCGGATTTTTTTATCGCCATTTTATAATTTTTTTTTCTGGTAGACGGCACAACAATAGCTAAACGAAGGTTGCGTTTATTTATTTTCATCATCGTAGGTCACCAATGTTACGATCCGAAGATAGCTAGGATCGAACTCGGTACCTTCTGGATGGTAGCCAGATAACATGACCACAAGACTGAAGGTAACCACTCAGTCCTGAAGATGTTGTCTGACTTGTAAAGCTTCCACTACACAATCAAATATCTTCTTTACATATATATATTCCTTTTCCTGTACGAAATAATTTTCTATCCTGGATACTAAGGTAACAAAAGCAATTTTTTTAAAAAATTTAATACAGACAGAGAGAGTTTTATTTTTATGCTGATCCTGACATGAAGACATGATAATGAATTAGGCTATTGTTTTCCTGCTATACTTACTATACTAATGAAATTTCATAATTACTTCAATTCAACATTTCTTAGATTTTCAAATTTTCAAACTTCTAGAGATGCCATTTGTTGAAAGTTTTTTTTTTCTGTTTTATATCATTTTTTAAAAATCCTAATATGATCAAATAAATGAAGATAAAGATTCTCCCCTCATTTTTTTCTTTCCCTCTCATCCGATGTGAAATGCATTTAATGAAAAATCTCTTTAATAAGCAACAGCTGACTTCATTTCAACAAATATTTAGTGCTTTAAGCTCAAACAGCACCAGTTTTTCATTAAATACGAAAGTGGTGTGTTTTTATATATTTAAAGCATAGGTTCCCAAAGTGGGAAATAACACCCTCTTGTGGGCATTTGAGGTTTTCAGGGAGACGGCAAAAGACCCGAAGAATATTAGGGGGCGTTGATATGGCCCGGAGGAGCTTGGGAAGATAAGAACAGGCAAGGGCAATCATAATAAACTATTGCTTTCTAAATAAATAAACTGACAGTTTCAGAAAAACAATCAAAATGCAAACTTAATTATACTAAAAAGTATTTTGATTAAAATTAAAAGATAGCGAATTTCTAACATAACTAATGAGAAAGCTGAATTTGATGCATTTTAAGGAGCTTGTTGATATCAGGCCCGATTTCACTTAAAAACAATCGTAAGTCTCCAAGTTCAGTAACATGGAGCCGATTTCTTTTTTTTTACTACCAATGTTGTCTCAGCACTAAATCCACGTTCTGCTAAATATGAAACGGAGAATGCTATCAGAAGTCGTTGAAAAATCGACCATAATCCTAAATGCAGTTCTGAAATCGACTTCTGCAGCCAAAATTCTTGGTAACCATTCTTGCATTTAATGTTTAGTTCCTTTGTCGTCAGTTCTATAAGTTCTTCTTCTAACTGAGGTGATCCTGATGTGTTGACATTGGAAATATGATCCAAAACCCAGTATGGTATGTCCATGTTTAAAATGTCCTGTAAAAGTTCCTTGAAGTCATTGTAGACTATATTTGGCCAATTTTCTCATGCCCCTCTGTGCCATATCAACGGCCCCTAATTTTCTCTCGGTCTTTTATCACCTCCCTGAAAACTTCAAACACCCACAAGGGGGGGGGCGTTATCAAGTTTTACAAGCCATAGAGTCACCATAAGAATTGTAATAAAGAAATAAGGACGATAAAAGAAAATATTAAAAGTGTTAACAAGTCGATAGAGTTGAATTGGATTAAGGCCCATATTGGGATAAATGGTAGTGAAAAGGTGGATCACTATGCGAAGTTGGTGGCACAGAAAGAGAATATTGATATTATTGTCCCCAAATAAAATGGTGTCCTTAAAGGGGAATAGAGAGAAGAAACAAAACTACAGTGCATTGACAGATGGTATACGTCCAGAAAGAATGATTCACTCTTGGATTTGTTCCTAATCCGGAAATAAAAATAAAAAGATATCATCCTCTTATAATCCAAATAATATCTGGACATGGGAGATTTCCTGCCTATTTCCAAAAATTTGGAAGAACGCAGGAAAATAAATGCATTTGTAGGGAAATGGTTAATGTTTACCACTGTTTAATGGAATGTATAGAGGTCTCAGAGTTAAGGAAAACCTGAAGAATGTAAATAAGGATTTGAGTACAGTACCGATGGTACCGGTTCATCTCCAAACCCTAAGGGATAGGATGTCAAAGATGGACAGTTTCATTCCAACTGTTTGAGAGTGTGCATGTGGGGAGAGAGACATTAACTACCCCGAAAGGAATGTTAGTTTGACGGATCTGTCCATATAAAGTTTGGCAATACTTATTCAGCATTCAACCTCAACAAATCCTGTCGGTACTGATATGTTCAGTGGTGGCGGGGTGGTCAGCTGTATACAAGAAGAAAACACCGCATCTCCAGAAACGCTTAAATTTTGAATGAAAAACTAGCAAACATCTATTACAAACAACTGTCTTTTCAGATAATCTGTGTACGCTTACCTGAAGATTGTAAATATTGATTTGAGTACTGTACCGGGTCATCACAAATCCCTGAAGGACATGATGTCAAAGATGGACAGTTTCATTCCAACAGTTTGAGAGTGTGCCGATGGAGAAAAAGACAGCTATTGACTACCGCGAAAGGAATCTTAATTTGAATAATCGGTATATGTAAGGTTGGGCAATATTTGTTCAGCAGTCGACCACAACACATTTTGTCGATACTGCTGCGTTCATTGGTGGTAGGGTGGTCGGCTGTATACAAGAATTCAGTTATTATTACCCTTTTGACTTCGTGAAATTCGAAAGGCATTTCAAAAAAGCTATCTAGTTTTTGCCAGAAAAAAGTTACTGCAGTCAATGAAGTTACTGCAGTCATGTAAAGTCAATGAAGATTGAGCATGGTACTGTATATGGCATACAAGACAATTTTCCAATTTTAAATTAGAAAATCATGGACATCGGAGTGCATTTCATGCTCCATGTATAAATTAGGGCAACCATTAAATTAGGGCAACAGTTGCTACACCATAATGTATAGTGCTCTATTCATTATTCAGCTGTTTACTATCCCGAAATGAATGTTAGTTTGACGGATCGGTCCATGCAAGTTTGGACAAGGCTTATCCAGCATTGGCCACCACAAATCCTGTCGATACTGCTACGTTCAGTGGTGGCGGGATGGTCGGCTGTATACAATAAGAAGAAGAGCAGCGTTATCGCCCACATTGGGAACCTATGATCTATATTTGAATGATACTTAGTGTTGTCATTGAGCAAAGGGTTTGTGGAAGGTGAAATGTGCTAGGAATAGACCTCGGGACCTTTGGGCTTGAAGCCTAGTCACATAGCCACTGGGCGAAAGCAATTGCTCATTCCCGTAGATGTAATCTGGCTTATTAAGATATCACCACCGACTAGCCCTCCAGTGAGTCGTAAGTGAGCCGACGAAGGATATGCGTTGCTCTTGAGTGGTGATGAATTAGTTTGTTGAGTGAGTGGTTGGTTTATGTAGCTGTTGTATCTAATGCGTCGTCCCATCTTTGTTTGGCGAGCGGAGAATTGTTTTTGTCCCTCCTAGCGTTATTGCGAGCATGCGTGAATTGTTGCGTATAGGGAGTCTGATGACTTTGATTGCGGGTATATGGTGCCACGACAGAAGCATGACAGTTGCAGAAAGTTCATTGTTCGATGCGTGTTCAAATCACGTCCAGATCATCATTGTGGAAGGTGAAATGTGCTCGGAATAGAACTCGGGACCTTTGCGTCTGAGGCCTAGTAATATAGTCACTGGACAAAAGCAATTGCTCAGTCCCGTAGATGTTATCTGGCTTATTAAGATATCACCACAGGTTAAACGCTAGTCATTCTAAGTATCGCACCTTCCTTGATGTTTTCCCAGTAGATGATGAGGTAATCGTCCCGGTCCGACCTGTTCTGCTCGTGGAAGAATCCAATGGCGTGGCCCAGCTCGTGGATGATGGTGGCCTCCCAGCCACATCCGAGGCCCAGGGACACAGGCTGCTGACCTCCAACCCGCCCCACGTACGAGTAGCAGCTGGAAAATGGGAAAAAAGTTATTCGCTTAAGTGCTTTACAGGTCAAATTAGATTTCCTTTGTTTTAAAATCATTTGATAAAAAATGCGCAAAAATGGGGATTTCTAAATATTTTTTTATTTAAAATTTCTTTTTTTAAATAAGCCTTTTCATCATTGTTTCTCACCTATCAGGTATTGATACTTTTTTACCTACTATTTTTCGTTGGTCGGTGGTACTTAATTTTAATGGAGTCAAAAGTAAGCTATACTGCAGCGCCAATATTATATGGTTTGAAATGGTACCAATAAAGGTTAAAATATTTAAGGTATATTAAAAAAATCAAGTAGCAATCAAAACGAGAGATCATTCAGGCAAAAAAAGTCCATTGTTGAAGAGAAGCTAGATAAATTCTAATAGCCTATAAAAAGTTAAAAATATACTGCTGGGGAGGTTCTCCCACTGATTCTCACCAGTTAAATGAAGTTGAGTTAAAATATGTCATGCGAAGAGAGATAAAGTTTGGGCACTCAGCTAGGATATGTGCAACAGGGAAATTAACATGACATGATGGGCACCTAGGTACTCTCTCACCGAATAATAGGTGCTTATGAGTAAAACGAGTATGGCCGATGCGAAGACGACTGCGTTTCACATCTTATGGAAGCAATGGGCCATGAATGAATACGCTGTTTAATGAAATGTAACTTATTACGAGTCTCCAAATCCCAAGATTCCTGTCAAAGTGAATAAATGTTATGAAGGATTTTAAGTTTAGTATCCTGAAATTGAAAGTATATTTCAGACAGTGAATTAACTCACTCTACTAACTTTTATTTCTCTAAAAAGGGAACAGAACACATCAAGAAGAAACAGCTTCACTCATAAGGTTCTCAAAAATGAATCTTTTAAGAAAACATTATAATAATGCTTTTTAACTGCTATTCCGAATACTATGTTCCAGGCTTTTCAAAAAAGGAGTATCGCTGAAGCCTCTTGATTGGCTGAAACTTCTTACCCTTGTCCTGGGAATATGCGAATGTAGTCCTTTTCGTTGGTGCGAGGTACGAACTTGATGCAGGTGTGCTTCAAGTAATGGTTGAATGCACGTTCCAGGATGAACCGCACTAAAAACCAGAAAAAAAAATGAAACAACGCTCGTTATCTTTTGTTTATGGAAAGATATTTATTATCTCAGGTTAACTATAAATAAGCAGTGATGAATGAATATGAATGTTTGCATTCATCAAAATAGCTTTATTTTTTTGAATTTTTTTCTTTTATTCATTTGAAATCACAGAACATAAATATTGCAAATGTTGTCAACGGGAATTCTAAAATTTATCGAGTCAGATAAAGAGGAATCCTTATAACAGTTGAAAGAAATTAATAATAACTGACTGGCTTATTATCGCTCTAAATTTCTTTCGGAGTTTTAATTAGTTCAATTTATAAGCAATTACAGAATTTTTTACATTAAGATGGCGACGTTGTATCAGACGGTCACAATGAATGCACGGTACATCAAGCGATTTCAGCCCTTTTTATTGTCGATCGAAAAAATGAGCGAAAAGATTTCTTACTGAATCAACATTTTACTCATTAACAGCAATAAGGAATCTCTTTTAAATTAAACTGTTGATGAAAGTGAGAAAATATTAAAATCTTGATAACATTTTATCTTGCTATTTTCAAGAATTCTGGTGTTTCAGACTTTACTCAATCCTAGAAAAATATATTTGAACTCCGCCATTGTTTCTCCATGCTTGTATGTGATATTAAAAGTGCTGCACTGTAAATGATGTAAATAATTGTATATTAGTTTCTTTGAGTAAATGAATGTATTACTGAAATAATTACGCTCATTTTTATGTCGCAGACTAAAATCAGGGATTTCTCTTTGTTATAAATGTAACGTGGTAAGAATATTTTCTAAATGCAATTAATACGACAGCATAAAAACATCTTCAATTTTTCAAAAGTGCATCTATTGTTTGAATTGACATGAAATGTGATAATTTTATTATTGCCTTTTCAACATTAACTTACTGACGGTCTTATTGAGTCCAGGGTCCTCTTCGTACGGTACGATGCCTCCTGGCCAAACTTGAAATTTGCTGACAACGGCATTCCTGTCCTAAATAATTAAAATCAAATTTTAAATTTCTCAGTCATTACGCAGGATAAGCATTATAGAATTGCATGCAAATCATCAGATGCAACATGAGTCGATTTTTAAGGACAATTGATGAATTGTTCCAGGGCTGACTTTTGGCAATCTTTTTCACCAAGCTTCCGAAACTGACTTAAAAAAAACTCCACATAACGGGACATCAAGCAGTGTTGCTCATTAGTGTTTATTTATTGATGCATCAAAAGTGTTGGACTGTTTTTACAGATAAGCAATTTTTATGAAATGCGTCTTCAGCAGTTTGTTTCGTAACCCGCATACAAAGGTCGAAAATTGATTGTGCGTTAACATGCAATAAAGTGGCAATATTTCCTTTCAATTCCGTGGAAGAAATTAACTAAATACTTCCGATGCTTAACTATTTAATTAAAAAAGATTCAATATGACTTGTGTTTTAGCCATTTGAGGCTCATAGCTTCAAAAATGTTCGAAAAGGTGGATAATTTGATAAATTCATCTTTACTTCAAAGTTTTTCAACTTTAACTACTTAATTTTTGAAATTAAAGACTTGTAAATATAATGAATAGTAATCATTCAGGCCAAACTAGTAATGATATCCTACTTCCCATCAGACATTAGTTGTAAAAATATCTTAGAATAGTCACGTGCCACTTCACACAAATTTGAAGATATTTTGTTTCAAAATATAATAAAATCTGAAGAATTGGAAATAAATTTTTAAATTATCAAAAATTCGAATTCCATTTTGCTTTTAATTGGATGATTACGTTAAAATCACTGGTTATCGAATACATTGACGGTTTTTTTTATATATTATTATTTCTTGTAGTTCAGACTTTCGTCTTTCCAAAACAGTTTATCCTTTCAAGGAAACGGAAGGCTTGTTCTATCAGCTAGGCTCACATAATTTTCAGCTAAAATTTGTCTTTCACTTCCATTTTCTGAAAACTTTAATTTTCATAAAAATTCTGCACCGTTAACGTAATATCACAAAAACTAATTCATAAAATCACTAATATCATAATAATTCACTAATATCATAAAGAAAATTGTGCGTGTGTTTTAAATAATATTGGCAATGAAATAAACCAAATGTTTTATTAATGATGTGATACTTTTTCATTTATAAGTGATTTCAGAAAAATTAAGTTGTGAATTTATGGCGAAAATGCACATATACGTATATTTTTATCCATAATTTCTTTGCATCTCAAAATGCTTCTTAGATGTTGGCTCATTTCATGTTTTATAACTGGTGTGCATAGAAAAATTGGATTGTTGCATTACCATTTTGTGTAGAGTGTTCACGGTTAGGGTTAATTATCATAAAAATTTACCAAACATTTTCCTATTTCTCAAAATATATAATATTTTTAAATAATGTTGCTTTATTTATACTATTTTGTACTATAAACGACGATACACCTAAAAAAATCATTTTAAATAGTTTTTATAAGATCTAATTCTTAAAATTTTGTCCTTCGGATATCTTAGATGGAGGTCTACGATCAAAGGTTACATTGAAACAGAAAAAAAGTGTTGCAATTATTATTAGATTATTAGGTATTATTAATTATTATTAATTATTATTACATTATTAGGTGTCTATTAGAATTCGTTAAACCTTAATTGTGAAAATATTTATTTTTGGAGCATTGCTTTTTTTTCAAAGAAAAAATTATAATAGAAATGAAACATAACAACTTTCAAGCCTTCAGAGCCCACACACACCAATGCTTCTATAACACACACTGAGGCCTGAAGTTGAAAGTGAATTACAATTTAAGAGACGGCCCGTTGGAAGTATTAAAAATCAGATGTAGGATTATTTCGGACCTTCTTTCTGTAATCAGCCGATCACCCCGCCATCACTGAACGTAGCCGTAAAGACAGGATGTCTTGGGGTCGACTGCTGAATGAGCATTGTCCAACCTCACATGGACCTATCCGTCAAACTGACATTCCTGACGGGGTGCAAATAGCTATCTTTCTCCCTACCTTCGCACTATCAAACAGTTAGAATGAAACTGTCAATACTTGACTGCCCGGTATCATCAGTACTGTACTTGAATCATTTTTTACAGTCTTCAGGATGTTTCTTCCACTCTGAGATATCTATACATTCCATTAAATAGTGGTAAACAGTTCCCATTTCACCCCAAATGCCTTTATTTTCCCGCGCTCTTCCAAATCTTTGGAAATAGGCAGGAAGTCTTGCATATCCAGATATTATTTGGATTGCAAGTGGATGGTACCTACTTATTTGTATTTCCGGAGTAGGAATAAAGTCGAAAGTCACTCTTCCACTTCTGGACATATACCTTTTGTCAAACCATTGCAGTTTTATTTCTTCTCAATTCTCCTTTTAAAACACCTCTTGATTTGGGAACAATAATATTAAACTCTATTTCTGTGTCGCCAACTTCGCATTGTGATCGGAATTTTCATGACCATATATCCCAACATGGGCGATTATTTTTTTACCAACTATCAGCACGAGTTTACTTTGAAGACAAAAAGCCGTTCGACCGTTAGAAATAATATGCAGTTCCTCGTAACTTGTAAAGAATTATACATCAATTGCAAAATAAGAATCAAATAATACTAGCCTTCTTTGGCGACCAGTTTTTTCGAACAGATTATTGGCTTTTGGTATTGTCAAAAAATTTATGGAATGCTTTTTAAAATTATTCCAGTTTGTTATTTGATATGACTAAAAAGAATTCAATTGAATCCACTTACTGAAATTATAAAACGCATATATAAACAATAAAACCGAAAGTGACTACAATATACTGAACATGCAATTGAATCTTTCAACAAATGTGTGGGCCGCGGTCGCCTGTTTGGTAGTGCATCTGTCTTGTAACCGGAAGGTAACGAGTTTTGTCCTTTTCTCGGCCACCACCGTATTGGCTCATGGCAGTAGGGACACGTTCAATTGGTCCTCCGAGTTCCCATACCTCTGGGGGTACTGAGTCGATCTCCGATTCGGATCTAAATTCTGACTGATGGAGTTCGACCACCCCCTAACAAAGGATTGTGTGTTCGAGCAAAGGCACCTGTACGGTGCGCGTCAACAACGAAATAAGAACACTTCGGCCTTCATTCGAAAGAGCTGAATCTCTTTCGGGCTTGGTATGACCAAGTGGCCTTAGACTCACCACCACCACGAAAACGTTTTAATTCCATCATAACCTATGGAATCATTATTACATTACATATCAAATTGAATTTAAAATAATATTTAAATTAACAGAGGGGAGGGATATTTTTTTTGGAAATGAAATCGATATAATAAAAAAAGATTTTTTTTTTAAATTCAAAATAAAAAAAAGACCAATTCTGTAAGATAATTGTTCCGGAAGATCGGGATTTAATTTTCAAAGGCAAATCACAGTTATTACCGACTAAGTCTGTTCTTGCGTTCGATTAAGCTTTCCGTTTGATACTTGTTTCTTCATTTCTTTTACATGTTCTGACTGAATTCCCTTTTTAGATTACCACCAGAGGTGGCGACAGGAGGGATTCCACCCCGTCGGCAAGAAGTTGAGAACTTTGTAGGCAAAAATTTTATTGCTGTGGAACGGATGCTTTGCGAATTTAGTATTGAAGTTTAGTTTAATTTAGTTTAACGTCCCGTTGTAAATCAACACTAGAGCTATCTGGGGACGGATCTCGTCATTTTAGACCACTGTCAGATGACGATGACGACACCTGAACTGGCAACCCCGTCTCCACACCACAGCACCTGGAAGGCGTTTGGCCTGTCAGTTTAACGTGCAAGAGAAATGAAAGAAATGACTTGATATATTCGCATGTTTTTTATTCATTCTTTTTTCTGTAAATATAGAAATAATATAATAATTAAGAATGGAATTGCTTCTTGAACTTATTTCTACATAATCCACACTATTGGAATCGACAATGAACGAGATCGCAGTAGATTAGAAATGACCATTTAGGATTAATGGATTAAAAGTGACACCTGCCGTTTGGATGGTTTTGTTTAGTTTAATTTGGCTTAACATCCCGTTTTGAAGCCACACTAGGGCTATTTGGGGACAGACCTCGTCATTTTGAACCGCTGTCAGAGGACACCTGAGCTGGCAACCCCCATCTGCACACCACACCACAGCATCGGGAGAGCGTTTGGCCTGACAGATTGAACGTGCACCAGACCCCATCACATGACGGTTCTTCGGTGAAATCGGGTCTCGAACCTGAAACCCTACGGTTCCGAAGCCAAAACCTTACCATCGCGACCTTAGTATTAACGAATATGATAAGTTAAAACCCAACTTAGATTTAAAATATCATGAACAATTTAAGTATTGGACTCCGTGAGTCGATTAAAAAATCAATGCAAAGGTAGGTCGATTGATTATCGAACATAAGATGGAATTGCCACATATTCAGTAAGAAGTTTGTTCAACATTTTGTATAATAACCGACCAGATGATATGAATCGGTCGTATTTTGTCGACTATTCTTTGGTGGTTGACTAAAAATTCGGAGCTGCGAATATTAAAATGAGAGGTAATCGGACATCAGATTTAATTGTCAGATATTCAGCCTAATAAGATAAACCCTTTGAAAACGTTTTTATTGTTATTATTATTTTTATTATTACTAAAGAAATCAATGCGACGGACTCCGGTGATGTTTCCGTGACAATAGGCAATACAAGCGATAAAATGGCAGTGAACTAGATGTTATATTTTGCCAACTAGTTTTGATTGGTCGAGTAAGATATATACGCGACAGATTTCGGAGGAGTTCAGTCGATGGATTGCTGAACTTAGATGAAACTCTCGTAAACATAAGATGAAAACTCAACTCTCATAATAACCGACGAGGTTAAAAATGTCGCATTTTGCCGACTATTCTTTATCGGTCGACAAAGAAATGGAGCAGTGGATGTTAAAATGAGAGGTAATCGGACATCTAATTTTATTACCGTATATTCAGTCTATAGTTTGCATTACATTTTACATATCTTACTATGACAATTATAAGCGAAAGAACTTTAATATTGAAAAGATATTAAAGTTATAAAGTTTTCTCAGTGCATTTTAAAAAACAATTCCACCCCCTTAAATTTTCACACTTTACATGGTTCTACTCGCGTGTTCGGAAGATATTTTAATGCCGATTGTTTGGTTACAATTTTTATTTAAAAATTCTTTTAGGTTTTTAGGTTGGTGATTACATGGCCAGGTTATCGAATAGGTAGAGTAGGCTACTGCCTAAGGTTCCTTACAACTTCAGGGGTTTCCAATAATTTTTTAAAAATTTAATATTTGTGGTACAAAGACATCTCCCATGTCTATTTAATGGGACAGTCTGCATGAGCATAATCTAAATAAAATCGTTTAAATTATTGTGATGTATATATATATATATATATATATAATCATGTTCCCAAATTTAAGTGCTTGCAAATCAATGAGGCTTTGTTCGTGCTTACTAAGCTGCATTGAGCCGATATGTATAACTATTTCATATCTATGATTATCTGTAAGACTCAACAATTTCTTTCTAAAAAGAGTGTTTCCTGCGATCATAAAAGAAGGGGGAGTGCCGCAACAGTAATTCTGAAAATAGTCCCACTTGTCTGATTGAAGAGGACATTCCTTTCAAGGTT
The DNA here is from genome assembly GCA_026543055.1 of Argiope trifasciata. NCBI lineage: Eukaryota > Metazoa > Arthropoda > Arachnida > Araneae > Araneidae > Argiope > Argiope trifasciata. Next base: position 20,122 of record JAPMOQ010001478.1, on the reverse strand, counting down.
AAAGGGAATAGACATGTACGTCCTTGACTTTATGTAGACGGGTTGACAATGTTGGATAGTTTTCTGTTTATTCTTGTTTTCAGGTCTGTATTCATTTATTAAACTACTAGTTCATACATTTGACGTTGCTATAAAAAAAAATACTTCGTTTGCAGTTAAAAAAAAATCATTCTTTATAAAAATTTTAATGTATACAACACTTAAAGCGTTTCATGTTTTAATTAAAATCTGAATGTCATGTAAACCAGAATACTTTTAAAAATGCCTATTAAATTCTCTATTTCAGAAATGTCAGCATTTACTTTATTACCGCATTTCTTAAATTTGGGAGAAAATGGTGTTTATGATCTAGTTAATTTTAATAATTGTTTTTAGTTAATTATTTCATTTGTATCTTTTTATTCTTCGTACATTTGTTCATATGTATAAATGAATACTGAACGTAGATGGCGCCATATGCTCCAACCCAGAAGTATGTTTGCAATGTGAGGAGATATTCTTTGTAAACAACCCGATTTGGTGTTGATGTGCAAGCAGGCACCTCTCTCGTTCTCCGTTAGCGGCAAAAGGGATTATCTCGTCGCTCGTTGTCACTTTCTATGATCCTTTTTAGCTAGTTAGCGGCATTTTTAAATATATTATATTTTCTCTTGTTCGCTGCATATATATATATATATAGGTGTGTGTGTGAAAATAAACGAGAAAAAGTAATGGAGAATTTTTTCCTTGGATTAAATACAAACACATTGCGCAACAAAGGGCGAAAATTAGATAAAAATTGCAGGGAAATGAAACTGCATCATTGGAAAAGAAGAAGTTTGAATTTTAAGATGATATAAATACATTTCTTGTTGAATAATTTATTCCGAAATTATGATAGAAAAACGATACAATTTTCTGGGTATTCTAACTAATTGAATATGTGATTAACTTTCATACTTTGAAAAGTTAACAATATTCTCTCTTTTCAAATAATAAATATGCAAGATTTGATTTATTTCAACCCAGTTCTTTAGATCTTTTACATATATACACAGCCACATACACCTGTATTTATATTAGGATTATATTTTTAATTCTCTCAAGATATTGACATTTTTTAACGGAGTTTCTGAAGCTGGCCAGTTTTCAAGTTTCGTTTGATGAGTAAATAACTCATAAATACAATTTTTAAATTAAAAATACACATTAATTTTTTTAAATTTCTGAATATCTGAATAGAAATTAATATTAATCTAGAAAAGAATTTGAATTTCGTAAA
>JAPMOQ010001467.1:0-28573 GCA_026543055.1 Argiope trifasciata | reverse complement strand
AAAAAAAAAAAAAAAAAAAAAAAAAAAAAAAAAAAAACACTTTTTTATGTTACATTTTTTAAAGTTAGCGCGATAGAATTTTTTTCATCCGACTTTCTATCAACCGAAATTTCTGTTTTCATTCCTGTTTTTAGAAATTAAAACTGCATTTTCAGTAAATAAATAAATAAAGTTTTCGAATATTTTAGGGACGGAGTTAGAATTGTCATTGAAGCCTATTTCCGCAGTATAGAAGCCTATGAAAGATCTTATCGGGAGTTTATCTTTTATAATTCGAGACATTATTTAGATGAGAAAAAAATAAAGAAAAATGCAATTCCACTCTTAATCACTTCAGTAATCATGTGAGTAAATTCCATTCATTTTCATGGAAAAAAAAAACAGCATTATAAATGTAGGTTTCACTTTATTGATTGAGGAAAAAATGCTGTTTTGAGTACATGGTGAAAATAGTTATATTCGTGAATTTTTTAAATAAAAAGTTTGATAATTAGCGAAATCCTAATAAAAACATCACTTATTAAATAATACTTGTGGCTTTATTTTAATAATTTCTAAGAAACAGTTTTGGAAACACCTTGCCTAAAGAAAATGTATCATAAATCTAATTTTATTTAACTGAAGTGTTTATAGTAGTTCGGATAGTTAAGAAACTACTAAATAACATTAAATTAATCAAATTATAGTTGGCTTTTGATTTTATAACGGGAATTAAGTTGAATTCTCATTCATGAGATGCTAAAATGAATCTTAATCATAATTGTGTTTTTTGTCTCCAAGAGAAACACTGACAGCATTACATCAAAGTTTGCTTCTTAATCTTATTTTTGGGAAATCGTGAAATGAATAATCCTGGATTTATTCAATTAGTTAAGTCTGCCAGGAAGTGCGCTGCAATTCAGACTGGCTGATTTGTTTCAATCTTTCGGAATAATCTGTCACTTCTGTGACTACCGAAACTAGTTTTCATTCTTCAGTTTACATTTCTGATGCGCTTCGTTTTAATTAATGCATGTCAGATTTGCTCATTAATTCCGATTCTACTAAAAGCAAAAATTAAATCGGTAAGTTCTGCTGTAAAAAAACTAAATTGTATTTTTAAGTTGAGGCAGAATTAATATTTCGTAGAAATTTATGTTTTGGGAGAATTAATTTAAAACTGAGCCGAAGTTTTATCGTTTATATTTTCATCATCAAATACCAGAATTTAGTGATTCGATCATTTTTTTTTTTTTTTTTTTTTTTTTTTTTTTGTAATATATATTACAGGGCATTAGTATTACTTGATTATAAAATCTTTATGACAAGAATAAAAAAATTAGTATTGTTGTAATCTTTAGTCCCTTATATTATTATCGATTTTACCAATACTTGTGAAATGGGAAAAAAAAAGTATGTTATTGTCGTAATTTGATGATCATAATTCAAAATGCCATGTATTGTGATAGCAATTAGCAACTTAGAAAGAACACCGTATGTATCATTAATACAGTAATTATGTACTTTTTTTTTTTTTTGCATTGTAATTGGTAATCCGGAAACGAAATTGCGTAGTGTGATTTTGTTTTCTCTCGTTCCATTCTCTTGAAAGCTAACTGATTTTTTGATGCCTTTTTTTCTTATAGATTCAGTGTATTACATTATCTTTTACTTCCTGTTGTTGTTTCTGAATGCAATTTGCGGAATAGTAAGCCGTATAATCTATATAAAAAAAATTGTATGTTTTTATTAAGTCGTATGTTTGGGGAATTTGTATGTTGCATTTAAGGGACTCATAATAGATTTGTACAACGTTTCTTAAAGTAACTGGAGTAATCTAAAATAAAGAAGTTTCATATTACTTAATTTGTGCTAGCGTTTCTTAAATAAACTAGCAAATTTTGATTTCAAAACAGGCCTAGAAAATATTTGTTACAATCAATTTCTTCTGGATAATCAGAGCAAACAAAAACTGAATATGCCATCTTTATTTGAAAATTTCATTAAATCAAATAAACTTTACTTAATTAAATGCTTTGTGTTTAGAATAAACTGTTACTTTCCCCCCGCTTTCCCTTTTTTTTTTCAAGCCTACTATTAATTCACACTCTCCGTATATCTATTTATTTATATATCTTGTTCAAATTTTCAGTTGTTAATAAAATACTTTTTATTCATCCATTCAAGTTCAAATACATTTTTTTAAAGTTTTAGTGGGTGAAACATAATGTTAGCACAGTTTTTTTTTTCAAATATTAATTCATTTATTAAATTCTTTATGTAATTACTGTTTCTTGTCAAATTTGTCGCCAAGTCGCCAAATGGTGACCAAGTTTGTTGCTAGGCTCAGAAATTCTCCTTTGTTGGCCTCAATAGAAATTGAATTATATATATAATATATAATTTTTTAACATTTGAGTGTAATAAAAATAGTGTAAAAAGAAATTACCATTAATGGGGAGTTGTGAACCATAGATTATTCCTCTAATAAAAAGTTATAGGTTCAGAGGAGTCATTATGCAATAGTTTTATTGTATCAGATATATAACGAAGAAATGAATTATACTTAAATAGAGCCATGTAATGATAGAACAAGTTATAATACTAAAGATTATCCAGTATTGTATTAAATATGATTTTCATGAATACTATTTATACTATAATTTTTTTGTAGAATTACGTTTTTCATTTTTCCTATTAAAAGATTCTAGAGTTGGCATTTGATAAGATTTCTAAAATGCGAAGCCTTGTTAAAAGTTCATCTATAACTGCTCTTTTATAACAGAAGTTATTTTGTGAGGGGGGAGGGGGGAGCAAATTTAATTCTGTTCTTTTGTACGTATTCTATTTGCCATATATGCGAATTACGTGCATTTCTTGGGGGGGGGAGAGGGGTGAAAAAAATATATTTCCTCTTTCCGCTATTTTAGAAAATTTAACATTTTTAATCAACCTTCTTTCAAGAATTAATTTGAAAAATGGAGGAAAAAACAGGGTGGAAAAAAACTCCTATTTTTTTGGCCTCTCATAAGAAATTCAATAGCGAAAAAAAAAAAGTCGTTTAAAAACGGGATAATGCTTGCTGATTTATTTTTATACAATTTCAGGTAACAAATTTGGAAAATCTGGTCGAAAGAAAAGAAATCATGATTTAAATTTTAGTCTATTAACCGAGTTTACGTTTATCTTCGATAGGATAATCGATTTTATATTGTGATTATTCTTGGTCATATCTGAACCTTTCATTAAAATAATAGCCATCTTTTACTTATTTTAGTATGAACTCAGCGCTTAAGTGTAACATTAAAGCGCTTAAAATAAGCAAAAGTTGCAAGAGTGACGAGAGATTTATGTGAATGGGGGGTCGAAAGGGTTGTGCTTGCGCGAGGACGCGTATTGGTGAGGTCGTGTTTGTTCATAGCCGCTGGAGTAACTCAGCGAGAGGTATTTGGCCACTCCCGCCGAGAGAGCGTATTTTTAGATCCTTTTGGCACATGATAAATTTCAGAGAAGTGCGATTTTTGGCATATCTTAACTGCGCTGAAATTTTAATGTCGTCCGCATTTATTCTGGGGCTCTCTTCCATTCTGTAAGGCGACTGTGTGGATTCTTTATGACGTTGCTTTTCCTTTATGTCCCTCTCTCTCTTTATTTAGTACAACGGAATTATACTTTTACTATTAGGTTGGTGTGTATGAAATGTCGGATTCTTAAGTGATTGTATAAAACTGCATATCTTTCTTCAAAAGCTGTTTATTCAATCAAAGTATGCTCCATTCGCTTCAATACACTTCTCCCAACGAGATTTTAAAGCGTAGATGCCTGTCTTAAAAAAATTTTGGTCTTTAGAATTAATAAACTCTGATATCGAGTTTTTTAGACTGTCTTCATTTTCATAGTGTTTGCCCCTTAAAAACAGCTCTAAATGCTTGAAAAAATGAAAATCGGTCGGCGAGAGATCCGGTGAATAGGGTGGATGCTGCAAAACTTCATATTCCAGTTCGTTCCAGCTTATTTCGCTCTGTCAGTGCGTGCGGTACCCACTTGTCCATCTTCTTAACCTTGCCAATCTCAGAAAGGTGTCTCAATATCGTTGTATGGTCAACTTTCATCCTGATAGCAAGTTCCCTCGTGGATACGGCTGGATCCGCTTCCACTAGAGCCTTCAGGTCATCATTCTTCACAGACGTTTTGGGTCTTCCGCGCGGCTCCTTTTGCAGTGAAAAATCGCCAGTCCGAAATTTTTCGAACCAACGCTGCACTTTCCGATCGTTAACCGTATTCTCCCCAAACGCTTGGTTTATGTTGCGTGCAGCTTTTGCAGCACTATTACCAAGTTTGTACTCATATAAGAAAATGACGCGAATGTCGGCAGAATTCATATCGGCAATAAACTCAAAAGAAATAACAAAAGGGAAGACCTTCGAGAAAACCTATTTTGCTGAAATGAGTCTCTGGCAATGGACAATACGACTATGAATGAGGTTATGCCAAAGACAAAAGTATAACGAAAACAGGGAGACAAACGTCCGCATGTAAAGAGAATCCGACATTTCATACGCACCAACCTAATAGTTATGACACATACGTGAAAGTAATAGTAATGATCAAAAATTCTAGCTCTAGATTTTGACGAATTATCTATATTTTAGATTTCTCCTTGCTCGAAAAATAAATGTTTACAAAATATCTGTCTGTGTGTGTCTGTCTCAAAAATTGGTCTAGGCAGTTGAAATTTGGTATGCGATTTTTACACCAAATTTGTAGATTTCTGTCAAATTTTGAGCAAAATCCTTTCTGGGGAAATCTGCTTGTCCTGCAGTTCGAATGTAATGTAACTAGATAAAGACGTAACGAAGAGAGCTAGTTAGATAAGATTTTCCAGACAAATTTAACATCCATAATGTAGACACCCATCCAATTTTAAATCAAACCCAATAAAGGGTTGAACGTCTGTCCAGAAACTTCCAAGTTTGTACTTACAGAAACGTATAAACTCATAAACTCAAAGACGAAATGAATTAAATGTATTTGATATGGAATTTTTTAATTACTAATTTAATTTTTGGTCAAAATTTGGTTTCAATTGGTTGGGAAAAACGCATCTAAATCACAAATTCGATTTTCGAATGTGATTGACCGCACTCTAGGATTAATCGCGAAATAACTCACCTAAGTTGGCACGTTAATTTCAATAAAAATACTTAATTCGCTCCTGAGGCTAATATTTTTTAGCTATTGCATGCCAGTGCCATGCAAGACATTATTTGGTATTATGACACTTTTATTAAAAGGAATGCGAAAAAGTTTTGGGGAGACCATTCCCACTGGTTCTTTTAATATAAATACACACACAAAATATTTATTTACTACACTATTAAGCCTAGCTTTAGAATTATAATTGAAGTGCACCAATATGAATGCGTTGTACTACATTTCTTCATTGAGAATAAGTATAGTTCCCAGCGATTCTTTTTCGTTCTTGGGTTAGCAAATTTCAAATGAGTACTTTGGATTCTATGAAATGATGCAGTTGTACGTTTTAGAAAAGCAAATATTTTATATAAAAAAGTGACGCAATTGTAGTGAATATCTTTTTAATCATTAATTGAGTGAATTTAGTAATTTCTGAATTTTTGTGTCATCATCAGAACAGAGGTTACTGATGAATTTATTGTGAAACTTATTTTATATCTAAGGAGAAAGAAAAAGACAGAGTAACGTTACCACAATTTATTTAGAATTTTTTTTCTTTCCATCCCTTTTCTTCAGGTATGTCATAGTTCCTTATTTTCCCCTTAGAGCAACTTATGATTTTGACGTGTTTTGAAAATTGTTTTGTCTATGTTTCTACGGATTTATTATATATTTGGTGATTACCTTACCATTACCTTAAAAGATTCAATCTGAGAAACTGTAGTTGTAGATGTGGTAATGATTATGACGATATTCCCCACTACATTTTCCATTGCCCTATTCTTCAACACCTCAGAAATTTTATTAAACCACATCAACTTATCACTCAAATTTTGTCAAATAATAAACTGTCTTTTGAAGCCCAAAATATTTTGGATTTCCTGTTTCACAACGAAAGCAAAATTTTCCAAACGGAATAATAATTTATCCTATTATCGCCTATCTGAATCGCCTTGCACTCCATTTTTTTTTTCTTTTTGGCAAAAGGAAAAGAACTCTTTCTCGGTTATACCTTGTGACAAATCATTTTTAGTGCAAATGTTTTTTACCAGTTTTAGACTTTAAATGGACTTTATTTTTTGCCTTTCGTCAAAGTTTGAAAGAAATTCAAGAAATTCAAGCCCTGCCAAAAGTGGATAATATTCTGTTTGTAAAATTGCAGGAAGAGCTCTGTATCTAAAGCTTTTTGTTCCGGATAATGGACTATTCTTTATTTATATTTTTATATTTATTTATAGGTTTTTATTTAGTTATTTATTATTATTTTTCATTTTTTTATTTTTCTTATTATTTTTTGTCTTTTCCCTTAAGCTTTTTTTTCTTTCTCTTTGCTTTTTTTCAATTTTTTTTCAATTTTTTTTTTTGGGGCTCAGCCTTTAGCTTCTCTTATGCACGTGTACAAGATACAAAAGTTATGTTTGAATAGCGAGTCTTTTGATCACTATTTAAATTAGATTTTTTAAATTGTAATTGTAAGCTTTTCACCGGTGTAACGCCACTTTGGGCACACACCTAATCATCATCATAATACATCATATATTTGGTGACTCGTTTTATATTTTGTATGAAACTAATTTCTATCGGGAACAACTACCTTAAAATTGAATAATGTTCGCAAAAGGTGGAATAACACCTGCAATCATTAACACTGTAAATATGATTATGTGTGTTTTTATTCTTTGCCAAATAGCAATTGCAGTGTTGAAGTATTTCACTGTCAAATGCTCTACACCTGGTAAAATTTAACCATGCTTCAGTCTATCAGGTATAATTTGGCATAATTAAGGTAATAACCATTCCAAGTGTCTTGATGAATTTCGCAAAAATTAACGTGAGTTTTAAATTATTTTTCTATTTGTTCATTTGTAAAATAATGACAAATGCGCTAACTAGTATTACAATATATATAATTCTTCTGATATTTTTTGAAATAACGTCAGCAAATTACCAAGAAACTTCACATATGCACGAATATAAACTCAAAAGAAGTACGATTTGAATAGAATCCTGGTATTATTTGATTTGTGGAAATACTATTGTTTTCACAAATTATATGTATAATTAGATTTTTTTTTTTTTTTACTTCCAGAAAAAGGACAAAAAAGAAAAGAATGAAACTTTTTGATTTGGTTCATCGAATCTGCAGTATAAAATCTTTAGCAAATAAATAAATAAATAAATTTTTTTAAAAAACAACCCTAAAAATAACTGCATTTTACGACCAGTTGCGCGACATTTTAAAACAAAATAAACAAGTAAACACAGAGCTAATAAATAAATGAAAAGAAAAAGAAAGGAAGAGAGAAAAAGTTTTCTTCGGTTCGTCTGGCATGGGCGCAAAACAAGCACATACCTCCATATCTAAAAAAAGCAAAGGTAAAAGTGAACAAAACGTGAGGCAAAAAGGAGGCGAGACAGACGAACTGTCATGGCGAGTGAAAAACAGCCAAAACAATTAATTACATCTACGCTGTCATACAAGGAAACGACCTTGTCTGACCCGCCTTTAGAACTTCTACGCTCGCCTGAACACTTCGCGTACACCTCGACCGGCTTTTGCAACTATCGTATATCACTGGTGCATTTCTCTCTTTTCTGCAGCTATGTCATATCACGCCTTCTGTATTTTTTTGATGCCAACAACGCCGGCCTCTGTGCGTATGTTAAGAAAACCCGCTTTATTGCTGGGGACTTCCCTTTGCTTTTAACATCTTTGTCGTTTATTATTTGACTGAGCTATTTTAGGGGGCCTTATGAATATGGATGGGGAGGCGATTTCCTTGTGTAGTTTCTCTAGTTTATTTTTGCCCCTATATGCTTGCTACATCTTATGTGGATGGTTTGTGCAGAGTTTTGTTAGTGGGTTCTGATGGTGGAGATTTGCTAGGTCAGAACGGTAATAAAAACTTTTAACACCCTTAGATGTAAGTTTGAAAAATGTGAGCTTTAAAAATTTTCTTTTTTGTTAGGATTGTTAGGATTTAGGCGGTAGAACTTGTTGAATAGATTAGTAATGCCATCCCCCCCCCTTTTTTTCAGCAATGCCAGTTTATATATATTGAGTTGAGGAGATTCACATTTATTGTCAGGGACTTTCATGGACTACTTTTGTTCATCTGTTTTTTTTTTAAAGAGAGTTTATGAGTTTGGTCTCGAAAGAGATATTTTTATAGAATTTCCAGTTTCGTGTTTTTGTAATTGCATTCAGTTGCTTCGTCACCACAGAACTAAGACGTATTAACAGGGATCACTGTGATTGATTGCTTTGCTCATTAACTGTCCAGCTTTTGCAAAAAACGGCCACTGAAAGTTCAAAAAATCTTCAAACTGCTGGTAAAAGGTTAGACATGTCATTTGTTAAAATCATTAATGTTTTTAAATTTTCAAGGTATTGTTAAAATTATCACTATTCATAATGAGTTTTCTCTAACCAGTGTCGTGGTTGGTGGAAGATGAAAGATTATTTTCTGAACTTGTATTAGAGGTGCTGTGAAAAAAAAATGTTACTGCATTCATTTCACATTTTAAAATCAAATATGATGTGGATGAAGAGAAAATATATCATGACTATCATTTCGTGTACATGCCAATAAAAGTTCCATTGTTGTTGTTTCCCCATTGTATAATTATACCTTATGTGAATAGCTTTGGCTTTTGCTAGGTTCCAAAATGGATCTTTGGTAAGTCAGTCATTCGTGTGGAAGGTATTTTAATATCTTTGAAAATTTGGAAATTGCTTATGGAATATTTAATACGTTGCAATAGATTTTATGTGATAAATATAATTGAATTAATTAATTTTCCCTATTTTAGGTAAAACTTTTTTGAATTATACTTTTTGCATTCATTGTAGCCTCAAAGTCCACAGATGTGGCGACAACGAAATGCCTTTCTGTCTAGAAAGTTGTACTTAAGGTGCACTTGCATATTTAAGTTACCAGCTGTGATATAACAACTTGATATTTCATCCTCTTCCACATATTAAAAGATAATATATCACTATGCAAAATTTTTGTGAGTATTGCCGGTGTATCTTAAGGTTTTTGTCATACGGCAGCCCTCACCTGGGACCCTTCAGAAATGGTGTCGTTACTAAAGAACTTTACTATATCATTGATGGACTTAAATGTGAGTGCATTCGTATCCTTTTTCCTTTGAAAAGAACAAATTATACAGCTATATAGCGTTCACGGCTGTATGATACAGATATTGCAATCTTCTACTTTAAAAGGTTATCCATGTTTACCTTAAGTGTGACTTCGTGGCCATCCTGTAAAGAATCTTGAATAATTGAATTTAATTTTATTTTCCATTCAAAAGATGGGAGTGTAAATTATTAAGGCATCATATAGCTTCCAATAATATTTACAAAATATTTTATATACCATTCTGAGAACGGCTGTTGTCTCGACGATCTCCCATTCGTTGTCTTAATTTTTAATGAATCACGATATTGATTCTGACTTTCCCACTTAGTGTTTCTTGTATTCATATTGTTTAACTATGCGAGTAAACAAATGTTCTTTCTGATTATAATGCTTCATTGATTGGTTTATACATTTATTTTGCATGCATTTATATATTCAAGATGGAAACTAAGGAAAGAGAATGACATGGAGCGTGTTTTCAGAGAAATGATAAGAATAATTCGAATTTCAGTTAAATGGCCTTCTGTGATTCTTTCATTATTTACATGTCAAATGATAAATGAATTGATTAAATATTGTTTGATGTGTCTCTTGCTTTGAAGCTTGCCCATTTTGATTTCATTAATTGCGTGTCTGTGCTTTTCTTTTAATTTAATTTTGAAAAATAGAGACATTGCAGAAACCTGTAAAGAGCATTTCAGTTTCCACCACTGAAGCCTATATTTATTTTAATGATCAAGATGTGAAATTGATTTTTGAGTTGTAAACACGATTCAAACAAAAGATTTCAATTCAGTCCATTTTCACTTAGGGTCGTTTGAGGTATACATCTGTACTTTCTTTGTGGACAAAGAATGCTTGACACCTGACAATTGGATTTGGGTGGCATTTGATTTACTCACAGAACTGAATATGACATTCAATTTATGAATTATTCAGATCATTATAAATGACATTGTTTCTTATTCATCATTATACGACGTATTTTATTCTGCAGTATTTGAATTTTCTTTCAATGTGTTTTTGTTATGTTTCTCGTGTCATGTATTGTAAGGAAATAAATAAATTATAAAATCTATAAAATTATTTTTAAAAACTCTGCTTCGATAAAAAAAAGTTTACTTTCAGATTTAATAGTTAAAATTCAGTTCAATTGCAAAAAAATATTGAGTACCCAATGGAATATTTCATTGATCTGAACTGATAGCTATGAGTGAGTACAAAATTTTGGCATTCCTGTACCTTTCTTCTGAACTGCATTGTTTTCAGATAACGACTACTCATGTCTAAAATTTTGTCTGGATTACTGCTGCCATTCCTTAATGCTGAAATTGAAAAGAAAAAAACGAAGAAGAAAGGATTAAATGTTATCAGCAAAAGACAGAATGACAGTAAATTACTTACCTACAAAATACCGATTTCCGAAAATGAGTGAAACTTGTATTAAGTATCCTTCCGCGATTGTAGTTGCTGGAATAGCCGCTCATGTGACCTTAAATCACTTTTGCGACGTCCTGTAATAACTATCGGTGATGATTTAATTTTGCTCTGCCGTTTTTGTACCTCGAGATGGATTTTATGGCCGCCAGTTAGCCGATGATCAGCGCTCGTATCGTGGAATCATAAATTAGGGCGTCCACGTCGTTGGAAAAAGCGAAGTATAAATCCAATTGGGGTGTATTGTCACGAAGATAGCTGGAAAATTGGGATCTTAGTATTTATTGGAAAAGCGGGATTGCGCCGCTGAAATATACCGGAATGTTGTGGGGTTATCGGTGCTATAAGCTACTTGCTAATTAGATTACACAGTAGAAATGCTGGCTTATTTTGTTTATGAAATGGTGGGTTGGAGTTTGTTTAATTGTAGTGGATTGTGTTTTGCGTCCTCATTAAAATGGAAGTTATTACTTTATGAAAAATATTTTCGCCATGAAAAAAGTGTACAATTTAATATTATGTCGAAAATATTCGCCATGAAAAAGTATACAGTTTAATGTTATGATGAATATATTCGCCATGAAAAAAGTATACAATTTAATGTTCTGATGAATATATTCGTCTTGAGTATACGTTAGGAATAATTTGTAGTTTTTATTTCACTTTCAGTGAATACTAAAACATAAATTTCAAAGTATTTGAAATGCAGACTATGTTAATTTAAGAAAATATATGAATGTGAAATAAAGAAGCAGTAATTTTATTGCATTCATAATTTCCACAGTTAATTTTTTATTTCATATGGCATATATTTTTTGTTTGACGAATGTATTAATGTCTTTATTATATACTTTATATAAAAAATATTTCTTGAGTAATCATTAGTAATAATTTGCAGTTTTAATTTCACTTTTAGTAGAAACTAAAATATACTTATGAATTTCAAAGTTTTAGAATGCAAACTATGTTAATTTAAGTGAATAAGTGAAATTAAAAATAGTCATTTCATTGCAATCATAATTTCCACAATTAATTTTTGATTCCATATTGCATATACTTTGTATTTGACGAATATATTAAGGTCTTTATTATATACTTTTATGTTTTGATATATTTAATTTAATCAATAAGCTGTTTACGACAGTATACTGATCATTAAAAAATTTTATAGTTTAGTGTTATGACAAATATAATCGTCGTGTGTAAATGTTAGTGGTGCTATGTAGTTTTAATTTTACTTTTAATGAAAACTAAAATCTAATCTTAAATATTTTAAAGTGTTAAAATTTCAAACTACATTAATTTAAGTACATGAATGAGTATAAAATAAACATTTGATTACAACTTAATTCCATACACATACTGTGTTGATGAATATTCACGTCACTGCCCTAATTCGCTGTAAATTAAATTTTCCAAAGGTACTGAAACATTTAACTTGTTAAAAGTATCGTTTAATTTTCTCATACGAAATACAATAATTCTTTTCAAAAGATTTTTATCAAAAAAAAAAAAAAAAAGAAAAAAGAAAAAAAAAAGAAAAGAAAACAGTATGGAATTCTTTATCAAAAAAAAAAAAACTACAAATGGATTTGAATTGTAAACTGTGATGGAGTCTTTAAGCTCTGATCATAATTCCTTAATAGACGGATTTATTTTATCTCTTAAGAAGATAGCGCACTCTATTTTGCACCAATAAAGACTGTATCATTTTATATGAATTTGAATATGCTGACAATTTACCCATAAGAGTTCAGTTTCAGTAAATAAAAACAGGAAAATCGAAACGTTAAATATCAATTAAATTAACATTCTTGGAAATGTTTATATGCGTAGTACATCTCAAATGATGCAGTGATATCTGTAATTTCTTTCGAAACGTATTTTTCCAGAAATATGAACAACCTTGAAAACACGTGAGTGTAACATTTCCTGTCATTTCGCATTTTCCTGTGTTTGTGTGCATTTTTTGAGAAATTTTTCGTATATTTTGAATAATTTGTCTTTTGCTTTCATTTATTCGCGTGAATTATACGGAATTAAAAAAAAAAAATTGAACTGTTTATCATATTTTTAAATTCATCATATTAGATGCCACATTACACACAATGTACAATTTGGTTACGAATGTTTATACTAATATTATAAATGTGAAAGTTTGGATGGATAGATGATCGATACTCATTTATGCCAGAACTGCTGAACGGATTGAATGAAATTCAGCACTAAGATAGATTATAGTCAGTAATAAACATAGGTTACTATTTATTACGCTTAATTGAGTGGTTAATTTTTTTATAATTAAAAACTAACTTTCGAGCCAAAAAGCTGAGGCCGAATCCCGCTAAAAGCTCCATTTGTTTTTCCCCAACAGAAATGAGGTTAGGATTAGCATGATTTCGACTGATTATCTCAAACGATTCTGTTTATTTTCTTAGTGTTTGATGTATTTAAAATAAAATATTGTTAATTAATTTATTTTTCGGATTCATTCTGAAGTACTTTTAAATTAAAAGAAAACAAAATAAAGGAAATAAAAAATTTCTAATCTGCATTGCGCTACCCCAACTGGCATAGGAAAGTCAAGAATATGCGTCACGCAAATTGGCGTTGAAAGTTCACGCGTGTTTGTTCACAACTGCGTTTTCATTTAAATTAAAAGTTTAAAAATTATATGTATAATACTGTTGTAGCTATCTCAATCTTGATCGATAAATAAAATAGACTTGACTTGATTTTAAAGAAACACTGACTTGATTTGCTGTTTTATTTCGGGTATACAATGTAAACAAATTGTTTTAATGTTAGTTTTTTGTTTTTCTTATAAAATTGTGTTTATGTTAGATGTATATTTTTCATGTATGCTTATACTTTTAAATGTATCGTTTTTTGATTAGTTTTAATTTTTTTTGATTTGTCATTACTTGGTAATTTTTCGAAATGACCAGAAAACGCAAATCTAATCTTTCGAAGAGAAATAATAAAGCTCTGGCTATGAAAGTAGCTAGAAGATATATTTACAATTTTAGTGAGCATTTGCTCACTATCTAAACCCCTCCAATTGTAGGATAAATACACGGACGCTTTATCAGAAGACATGGCACTCACAATGACCTAATCATTAACGGATCAAAAACAGCGGCCCGGGAATCTTTTTAGTACCTGTGCAAGTTAACAGTATGGCACTAGATAGTATATAGGCTACACAGTATACAGTCTGTAGAACATCCGCGGCAACCAGGCAGTGATGGGCGGCGTTGTCGTTTTGCACGTAAGTGATTTTAGACAGCCACTTCCGACTGCTGATCAGACCGTCATTTCTCATACTATTACATTAAAATTTCCCTCCCGACCAATTCGCATATAATAGCTTACCCTCGACTTTTAGTTTTTAGTATTAAACTTTACTACTTTTTAGTATTAAAAAAAGCAGTTTTGTTGAGTCTATTGTTAAGTAGTTAGACTTCTTTTAAAAAATTCTTTTAGCAATTGTGAAAGTCAATTATAAAAAGAGCATATGATTGTTTTGCACACGAGGAAAACGGCATTGATAAACAGTTTGCAAATCTCCATGGTGTTTCGTGTTTTGTTATTTATGTGTGTGTGTGCAATTGTGTTATCTTTTAAAAGGAATAAAACTAGAGTTTACTTTGGGTTTTTTTCTAATTTTGCTGTTTCCTGTAAAAGAATTATTCAAAAATTGGTATGGTGAGATAATAATAGTGACTGAATATATCAACTAATAATTAAAAGTATTTGTTTTGTTTGGACTTGCTAAATATATCTATTTTCTCTGTGCGTTGTAGATTGTAGCAGAATTTGATTATAGTGTCTTAAAAATTTGTGTAAATCGTGTGTACTTATAAAGGAAAGAACACTAAATATTTGGGAATATTTTTTAAATTAGGTTTGATTAAAAATATTTCATTAAAATGTAATTAATTAAACAAACGATTTTTATTATCATTAGTTATTCTAATTTTTCTGATCTTTCCTTGTCTGTAAAATATATTATTTGTGATTTTCTGTCTTAAGTACTATGAGGTAATTTCTCTTGCTTATCTTTTAATTACTTTATTGCAAATTTTATAACGAAAGAAAGAAAAGGTTCTTTCATGGTGATGTGAAAACAGTTTCTTGAATCTTTTTACATATTGACGCAATATTTGGTGTCTTTTTATTCAATATGAAGATATTTTTCTGTATTGGAACGTTTTTCTATGGCTGTAGATAATTTAACTACTGTCAAATTTATCAGTTTTAAGATTACATATTTAACTATTTTGCAATGTCTTATTAGATTTGCATTCCCGTAACATTTTCGGTGATTTAATACTTAAATATATAAGATATAAATTGAACTTATGAATAATATATGAATTAACAAGCGAAATGAATTTGTCTTAGGTCAGAATTTAATGTATTAAGTAAAATTAATATATCTTTTCTATAAAAAAGGGTCTATGTAGTTATTAAAAATTTAAATATTCATATGTTTTATATCCGTAAAGAATTAGCTATATTATTAAATAAATTATTTAAAATGAAAAAAAAACATTAAGTAGATATTGAGCGAGCAATTTACTTTTTCACTAGCAAAATTCATTTCGGAGTGCGGGCAATGAAATGTCCGCGGACCCACCTAGAAAGAGCGTGATTTAATTTGTACATCGGGCGCCTGACCAACCGCACCGCCACAATGTTATCCTACAAGTTCAACATCCGTTAAAACATCGCGTGCTTCGCCTGATCCCTAGGCACTTTTAACAACTGCTCGGTAATGGGTTGGATTATTGATCTATTTAATATGGGCGAATGGAGGATTGTTCGCTCACTTTGGGCGCCCTCATTGTGTGAATGCGGTATTATTCTTTCTCCAGCCAGCCCCCTAGGATAAATTACCGAAATTGTTTTGTTTATCGCAGTCGCTCTTTTTCTCAGTAAATGAGTAGAATGAACTTTTCAAAAATTTCCTGGAACTTACTTCCCCTACCCTATTGATTTGACTCGGCGTGAAATTTCATTGAAATAGTTTGCATGTGAATCAGCCATGTTGACGTGAGGTATGCAGTTGTCTCTGTGGGAGATCTTTTCGTTTAAATGGCACGAACCAGTTTTATTCAACTCGCATAAGTGCTTAGCCTGAAAAACGATTTTAAGAAAGATGAAGGAAAAAAAAACATTATTTAATTATATTAATCATGGATTTTTAAATTATTTGTCACGTTCCATGCGACGCTACATATACTACAGATTTTGGGATGGCATAACGTTTGATACCCATAAGTTCGCGAAATTCTTCAATATTTGTAAAAAAAATTGAACTTATGAATAATATATTAATAAAAAAATTAACGATAAATATATCTGGATTTTGACTCTAAAAAATGGTTGTGACTTCATTCATATAATACAATACGACTATAGTTCTTTACCCGACTGGTATATCTCATGAGTTCTTTACTCTTTAACGACAGTTTTATTTGAAACATTTGTATTTTTTAATTTTTAGAATATATGAAGGCAGTAACTTTTGTGTAAGAATTCACTTATATATCTTCTTATTAAGAATATATACTGCTGCATGATATTGAGATTACTTAAGCTTTTTAGAGTTACAAATAATAATAATAATTATGGAAGCATAAATTCAAACGAATGCGGGATATTCTGATACGTCAAATTGTACCCAAAGGGGTAGTTGTATCCGCGTCAAATTGTACCCAAAGGTTTTGATTAAAGTGATATAAACTAGATGTTCAATGAAATCAAACTTCAAAATGAATTTTCTCAGAATTAAGAATTTTCAGTTACGGGCATCTGAAATTTTCCATCGAAGGATAATAAATAAAATGTCTTCCTTTCTTTGTTTTAAAGTTGATTATTGTAAAAGGAATTTATTTTTTCCGATAGCGTATTTTCGTGAGTGGGGTCTAATCGTTAGTACCTCCTCCCTTCTCAAAATTGTTGAAGAATTAGTTGCAGTAGCTATGTAGAAATTTAAATTAGTTTATTAAGTGTTTATAAACGTAATCGTACCCAAATTTTGAATTGATATGCAGTCAACTGTCTACAATTCATTTTATAAGCAAACTAATATACACATTTAATGAGTTTTCGTATTACATTGGTCGCCTGTTTGTATTATATTGGTTGATATAATAAAAGTATATATTTTTTTACTTGGTTTGTTCTTGCATTTCTGGGCGCAACATACACAAAAAATATTTCATAAAAGCTCGTCGTATTTTTTATTTTGTATCGAAACAGTAAAAATATTTTCATTTTAGTTTGGTTACTTTAAAATCATTCTGCTTTTCATTCAGCTTTATTTAATATTGTAAATGAAGCCGAAGTATAATTATACCTCCAGAAAAGCTCCATTGCTATCACTACTCTTGAAAAAGTTTGAAACTTAGTGAGTTGTAATAAATCTTGACTTATTCATTGTTTTTCTTAAAGAATTCCAGAAGTCATATTATATATAATGAAACACAGAAAATAGTGAAATTAAATCATAATTTTTCTAGCAGATCTCAAAGAAGAAGAAATAAATTTGCTTTGTTTTGAAAATAATGCTCTCTGCCCTTTTGTTATTCATATTTAAAATATTATTAATTAACGGAAAAATGTCAAATCTTGCATAGTTTTGACTAAAAATTAGATTGCATTATTAATAGACCAGAGATAGCAGAATATGTCCTTTTTTTTAAATACAAATTTTTGTAAGAACTGTCTGAAAATAAGGGAGATGCATAATAAAATGAACAGAAGGGGTTGAATTGATGTAAAGCTGAAAATTTATTTTGTTATGTGAATATCGAAGCTTGAAAATATTTTGTTAATAAAACTACGTTATATAAAATATTGAATTAAAAATTTTAACGATTATCAACCCGGGAAAATTAACTGATTTTCTAAAGTCGCTAGTTTGAAAGGTTTGCCTTCTTTAGGACCTTTATCTGAATTTAACTTCAACAATTTTATATATATCTTCTATTATCCCCTCTTATCATTAAGTGTGAAATTTTTTCCATTCAATAAAATGTTCCATAATTTTTATTTTTATCATAGCAATAGTTTTGGCATTCACAGTGATTTGATTCCCTGTTATTTATTACTCCCTATGTATGGAATGAATATAATTATCATTAAATTGAAATATTAAAGAATGTTATTCAGGTAGAGCATAACATGCTTCAGTTGATATTAAATATAAATCGTTGTGATATAAATAAGACAGTTTAAAATCATTTTCCTGTTAGCATTTGTAAATGATATTTTTAGAAATAAAATATCACTGAATTGCAGAATGTGACCTTTGTGAATAAGTCAAACGAAGTGTGGCACACGCGAGACGGTGATTAACCAATAAGGAGAGGGTAGTTGAAATCTAAATATGAACATTTCATGTATCTGTGTTGTACCGATTTTAATTGCTTTTAATAACAAAATGATGTTTTAATGTTTTCTTTTTGAAATTATACTAATAAAAGACTACTTGAAATTTATGCATTCTGCTTATTGATTTTATGTGTATCTTGATGTTGGTTTGACTTCCATGACTGTTTTCCCCATGGAATTATACTAAAAGAAGACGAAACTTTATATGCACTGTTAGAATTTTTCTGTTTTTAATAATTTAACAAATTTTCTCTTTCTGTGATTTCATAAAAAAAAATTGAAAAAATATCTTTATATGTATATTGTTATATAAATGTAGCTGTTGTTCATAGGTTTTTAAATATATATATATTTCTTCTTACAGGTAAGCTTTCCATTTGATTGTTACTGCAGAGCAGATTTCATGCATAACTGTGAGTGCTTTTATAGACATTATTCGACTAATAATAGACATTTTTTTTTTTGTATTTTAAATTTCTTATATCCAACAATTTTTCTAAAATTTTTGAAAGATAATTTTATTATTTTCGAAATTCTTGTAATTGCTTTGAAAGGCATAACAAGCACTCTAGGCAAGAATATAATTTTGGGGTTAAGGTGGAGGGTCCTGTCATCATTAGTGGTTTAGCAATTCAGATGGTATGCGATTACCTCAAAATATGAAAATAGATAAATTGTAATATATTGCCCTTTAGAACATATGTGCCTTTCCTTGCTATTCATTCATTACGTGACCAATTGAGATAAGGGTTTATGCTGTTTTAATCAGTCAATGACTCCTAATTTTGGTAATATATGTAAAATAATGAGCGAAAGTATGAGGAATGAATGTTGCAATACGTATTTCAACGCTTCAATCGTACAAGAAAAGATCTGTGAAATAAATAAAAAATCATTTCAAATACAGAATGATGTTATACAAAATAATGAAGATAATGTCTAACGTAGTAAATACATTCTTAGCAAATAAGGAGATTAATTTAAGAAATATTCTTGTTTCATATTTTTCTTTATCTGATGGTTAGTGATATTGGCGTTAGTGTTTATTGTACTGTCTTTTCAAATGGTCACTGGCGAAGATTTTCATAATTTCTATTAATTTTATTAGGGGAAAAATCAAAATGTATTACAACGTTTTTAATATTATCACTGCAGAATGGTTGCTAGAAAAAATAAATAAATTAGCTACAACTGTTCGTAATTCGCCAAAACAGTAGTTGGTCTTGGTCTCCACAACGACTCGCCTACCTGAAAAGGTTTAAGACCTTGTAGGTTGCCCGGGCGAGAACCATTATTTATCTGTTGAATGGCTTACAGTTATCCACGGAATATGGACGGTAATTTAGGGCATACATTATATTTATTTGACTGAAATAAAATATTTAAATTAAATAGTAAACTAACCAATTCTGGATTCAAGACATTTAATTGGAAAGTACATGGAGAAAACAGTAACACACATAAATATAAAAAGAATGTCACAAGTAAAAACTACTATAATTAAAACATCACGTATTATATCTTGGTAATTGTTGCAACGATCGGAGTTAGCATTGTTGATAAATTCAGTAATTTTTTATAAAAAAAATATTTTAGGGTACTAAAACAGTATTATGATAGATTCTTAACGAACAGATTACAGTAAGTTAACTATAGAACATAATTACTTCCTCTTGTGATTCTATAGTGTATCTGTAATTGATTCTACGCCTGTTATAGTGTGTTCTCTACTAATATTATATAGAAAAAAGTGGTCCACATTTTTCAAAGCTTTTTTTAAGGCATTTTGTTTTGTATCTTTATCTGACTCAGAGTTAACATCCTCTCCTTCCTGTTCACAAATAATAGATAAATCTAAATATTATACTACATTGTTTACTGACGTAAAGGAAAGTATTCTTCCTAATTAGCTCACTATATTACTTTTCTAAGTAATGCTGTAATCCGAAAATATCTTCTCAGCAACAGTCCGCCTGTAAAATAGAATTAGAGAATATACGAGGAAAGGAGAATAATTACCGAAGGATAATAGTCCCGAATGCTGATGATCTTAGTCGTGAGTTTGGTTTCTATTATTGAGTGTGTACATTAACCTACTTAACGAATAGTAGTTTGACTCCAAGAAAACGCGGCTCATCTGTAGTCTTGGGTATGAGTTCAGTGTTTTATTGCCGGTTTCTTAGAAAAAAATATACACTTCACTTAAGCCATGCCTTAATTGACCCGCTTCCCGAGGCTTTTCTGAGATACGAATGTTCACAGAAGGAGTAATTGGCTGGCCGAAACTGATTGTTCCCTGTGCCTTAGTTTAGCACCACGTTGGGGACTTTTTCCTGATTGAGTTTAGACGCTCTGGAGGTATTAATTTCTAAGGAGAAATAATTAACTTTATTATTTGAGACACTGACTGCTCTTTTGTCTTCTATGGATGAATAGATCCAGAAGAATCTTAGGAAAAATTACGTAAAAAATTCCTTCCGTTTTTCCAAATATAATTTAGAGAGTAATATTTTAAAAATAAAATAACTGCCTTTGAAAAATTTAAATTGACTACACGTACTTCATAATTCTACGCTGCTTTTCACAAAATTTAGTGCTTATAGAATAAATCTTTCAGTAGCATTCCATTATCCATATTTCCCTGAAATTAAATCAGAAGAAAAAAAATTCTGAAGTTATAGTATATCCTCTTTACACTAATCAAATTTGTAGATTTTTTAAAAACCATAACATGAATCGTATCCATTCTGAGCAAGTCTGTATCACAGTCTGATTAACCAAATGCACGTGAGCACGATATTAATAAAATGAAGAAAGCTAATTGGATATAATTTGATGCACAAATTTAATATGGTATATACCAATCAGATTTGGAACTAAATGCGTCAAAGGATTTCACGTGCTTTGAAAGCATGTGAAAAAGCGATAATTCAAAATCGCAAACACTTAAATATATGAAAAATGGTTGGTAGTTTTTGTTACTACAACTGTTGTTCTGTATTTAATATTCCAATCAGTTGGTTGTAAAACAAAGCGTCTAAGACACAAATTTGATTTTAGAGTAACTCTTGCTAAATGCCAGGTATTATTCATTAAAAAGATATCACCTGCACAAATGCTAAATTCACTTCAAAGATCAATAGTTCATAACTATCGCTCGACAATGCTATGCAAAGCATTCTCTACTTCACCCTGGATTCTAAATTTTATGCGGGGGTGGAGATAATACTTTTAGGGAAATATGCCGGAAAGTTTCGGAGAGATCATTGCTGTAAATTTCCTTAAGAAATTCCAATGGAAAATTGTTTGTGTTTGTTTCTTTTTAACACATTTTGGTGTATGTGAATCTTAATTCTTGAGAGGCGACAAGGGTTGACTTCTTGTCTGTCTGTGCTTTCTCAAGCACAAATAAAAACGATAATTAAAAATTACATTGATTTTAATAAATGAGAATTAGCATGTATTGTGACACCAATTGTACGTCTGTGTTAAATTTTCGTATCAGTCAATTGGAAAACAACGTGATTAAAACACAAATTTTATTTTCGAGTACCTTTTGCTTAATTCCAAAGATTTAATTATTAAAAAAATCGCCGTAATAATGCAAAATTCATGGCAAGATCAACATTACATAATTATTATCCAGTGTCATGCAAATATTTTCGGTTTTACCCAAAGTTCTCAATTTTAGTACGGAGGGTAGGGATAATGCAATTATTAGGGGTTGGTTATGCGAGAAAGTTTCGGTGAGACCTCTGCAACAAGTTTCTTTAATGAATTCCATTGAGAAAATAGAGTAGTTTTTTTTAAACACATTTTGGTGGATCTTAATTCCTAAGAAGTTTGTGTTTTTATTTACTTCTCTTGTTTTACCACAGTGTTCTTGAGAATGTTAGTCTAAATATATGCTCCCGTTGCGCTAACATTGCGAAACGTTGGAAAAGAAACGGCTTTTCTGTCTTGTAAAGTAAGAAGACGTTTAAGATCTTTCTGCGCACACACCATTACCTTCTTCCATCTTGTGTCATCCTCACTTCACATTAGTTCGCTCATACTCGAAGACAGATTTAAGAAACTTTACTAAAGAGAAGTCCTTGGGTATGAATTCAGCGAAGGATTCACTTGAATAGGAATAATTGTATCTATTTCTGTGAAATGAATAACTGATATAGTAGCATTCAGATATTATTTGAACCATTTTGAAATTGCTGACCAATTTTTTTTAAATATAATGTTAATAAATATGTAATTTTGGGAAAAAAAAAGTAGCTAATTTTTTTTGTTATTTATCTTTTCCTTTTGTCAGTAGCTAAAAGGAATGCCTTATATCTCTGTTTTTAACCGGTTAACTGTTTCATCCATTTCGGAAAATGCGTATTGAAATTGCGTCGCATAAATTTAACGATGACGAGTGTACTCATCAACACAGAGTATATGTAATATGAAATTACGTTGTAATCAAGTGATTTTTATTTCTGTATTTCAATTATAATCACATTTATTTATTTGCATTAATAAATAATTGCATAACCCCCTCCATTTAATTTTTTTTTGCATCGAAATGAAAAGAAGCAAACCAAAAAAAAGTTGGATGACTAATGTATTACAGCGATACATTTAAGATAAATAATTCATATAGTATGCGGTTGTTTTATAATAACTATTTATACACTTTTATTTGTTGCTTTGATTTCGGCGTGGCCTCAAAATATTTTAAACATCTTGAAATTTACGAATATGCTTTAGTTTTACAAAAATTGTATATCAAACTGCAAATTGTCTCTACCTATTACACTTGACGAAAAAACTCGCCGTAACGCAAATTGTTTTACTATTTCCATGACGAGTATCTCGTCAAAAACAGTTAACTAGTTAAACATCAGAACATGCATTTATTTGAATTTATTTCTATCACTTTTTATTTGTAATTCTGATTGCCTTTAGTCATTTCAGTAGTGTAGGAGTTGTATATCATGAATAATGTGAAATAGATGAATTGCATAAAATATATTGCTTTTATATCTCTACAAAATTACCCCAGTGTATTGATCGGCCTACAGCCCTTTGATTGTAAATGAAAATTTTGACTTAGTTTCGTGCCAGTGATATTCATTATTGGACAATGATTTCAATGCTAGCAAATATTTTGATTTGATTTTTAGCTCACTGTAAATATGAATTTCTTTCAATTTTATTTTTACACTCAATTGCAGTTTTTAAATTATTTTAAGTTAATTTGTATTATAATTGTAGCATAAAAGTATATAAAATTTTGTTTTATGCATTTTTTATTCAATTTCCTATCATTATGTATTTTTTATAAAGGACGTTTTTAAATTATAAAATTTTTTAAGCGTTTAATAATGAAATTTATATACGTAAAAAAATATTACCAATTCCAAACTATCTTACATTCTAATCTAACCATCTTTGTTGTCTTTATTTGATTATTTCTGACATTCCAAATACAGTTGCAAAACGCAAAGTTGATCTTCAATGGTAAACAGTAGTTTCACAAGATAAAAAATTCTTCTGAGATAAAACTATTTTTATTTAATTGATATCTAACTATTAACTAGCTACCTTGATTTCCTTAAATTGATTTTTTCTGCCATTGTAGATGCCGTTAAAAATGCGAAGGAAATCGTCAGTAGCAAATTGTAGTTTTGTCGGATAAAAAATTCATTTAAGATGGAGCATTTTTATTAAATTGAAATAATTTGAGATTCTTTAAGAAACTTCCGAGAAAACTTTAAGGTATTAAAATAAATTTTTAATTGAAAAAAACTGTATGCAAGTTGTTAAGTTACTGCTTTGTACTGTGATATTTATATCCTTTTACGCATATGCTAAGATTCACGTTTCTCTCTTCTGCGAATTGCTACTTGAGTCTGTTTTTAAAAAAAATATATGCTTAATATTTTTTTTTCTACATCTCACCGCTTCAAGGTCTGTCTGACATTTTAGGCACCGCTTTCTTCTTTGATGCGAAGAAAATAAAAAAGAATGAAACTGCATCATCCGAGTTGGAATCTTTCGTCCAGTTCAAGTTCCTTTTGGTCCGAGTAGTCTTCTATGCTCATTAATTATTCTTGCGTTATGTTTTCTTGATGGTACGTAATCGCATTTCCCTCGTAATGGGTGGCATCATATTGTTTACGGTTGAAATTTCTTTTTGGCGATGACATTTTTTGAAGACGTATTTGAGTCATTTGCATTTCCTTGAGAAAAAAAAAATCACTTTTAAACCTTGTTATTGTTGCTCTGTTATATAAATTTATTGTTCTGTAGCATGGAAAAAGTCACGGCTTTAAAATGTGTTGATATAAATTCCATTTTAAAAGATAATAAGTAATGAAATTTTTGACGTGGAAGGGCATAGCCGTAATCCATTCATATTGGATTACGTCTATTAATGGATTTGACATAATGCTACTATTTATGAGGTTTGTGAAATTTTTCTTGTTCTAGGTATCATATCTAATAATTTTCTATCGCCTTTTCATTAAAGAGCACTATTGAAGTAAACATAGTGAAGATATGTGACTTTGAAGCCTCCTGTAATGTTAAAATCGTATCTTTAGGAAAACATTGTTCTATAAATGGTAAATGCTATGAAGAATTTTTAAGTGCATATATTTGGAAGTTGAATCCCTGTATACAGGAAGGCAATTCTTTAATCATTAAAAATTAATTTAGGGTTAGTAAAAAAAATGGAGCGTTACATGATT
Source organism: Argiope trifasciata (assembly GCA_026543055.1). Taxonomy (NCBI): domain Eukaryota; kingdom Metazoa; phylum Arthropoda; class Arachnida; order Araneae; family Araneidae; genus Argiope; species Argiope trifasciata. Next base: position 3,678 of record JAPMOQ010001467.1, on the reverse strand, counting down.
AAATCGTATTTTCGTTGTTGAACAAAATTTCAAAAATAATGTCCTGTAAGTCACAGTTCAAAAATTTGAGAATTGGATCCAGCGATAGTGTGATTTAACATCATTAAAGTTCTTTTTATGGTGTTATTTGAAGATCTATGCCAAGTCTGCTGAAGGATTGAATTAATAGCTGCATCAATGAAATTCAGCCACATTTATACTGAATGGTCATGGAAATTTTGGAATGAGCATGTGCCAGCATACGCGTGAGAGCATTTGTCCTGTATGTTATTCTAAACGTAACTCCATCTTGTTACTTAAACGTATCTTGTTTCAATAAAAATATTGAAAGAAATAAAACTTTTTTTTAATAATATTTAATTCTAATCTTGCGTTTACACGTTGTTCTATTGTGTAACGTCCCATGTCTACTAACCCTAAACTATCTACTGTCAAATGGTTGTTTTTAATAGAGTTGCCAACACCCTTTATTATCTACCAAATCCTAAAGGTCATTCAAATTTAGTCATTCAACTATATCATTTACTTAAGCCTTCCATTATATATATATATATATATATATATATATAATATTGTTTCGGGATTTATCAGTGCTTGTCTGGCCTTCGGATAAATCTGTGTCCGAAATATGCCATCCACAGAATGTCACTCGTGATTTCCTCCCTTTTTGAAATTCTTGCTGCTTTCAAACTCCCGTATTCATCTTTTTGTGAATAGCGTCGTCTATTGGCTGCGATTTTTACGATTCAAAAATGCCCCTCACGTCCACCTCGTGTGTTGGTACTTCAAAAGGAAATCACCATTAGTTCTTTAGCTGTATCTACTTCTAATTGGGGCGCTGAAGCTTTCATTCAAAGTGGGGACCACAGAAACGGCTCGTCGCGCATTCTGTTCACGTCTTCGGCAAATTATGTAGTCTGGCTTTCTGTGCATGCCGGCTGAATTTCTATCCTGTTTATCGCGGCACACTGTTGGGATTTAAAAAAAAAAAGAAAAAAGAACGTAGGATGGGTGAAAGTAATCTTATTGTATGTGAGTGCGGTTTTTAAAAGCGGCGAGAACAATAGTTTTGTTCGCAGCTCGGGAAGGGACCGTATTTTCGACCCCCCCCCTTTAATGAATTTTTTTTCTGTGTGTGTCTGTGCTTTCCTTTAAAAGAGTAATTGTGCTCTCTGTATTGTTAGTAGGACCATATTTTGGATGGCGTGGCATGGAAATCCGGAATGTGCTGTCTTGTTAACAAAGATAATGCACTTGGCATTTGTTAAACAAAAATGTAAATGAGAAAAGGGGGAATGGTAATTAAGTTCCTATTCATTTGGCTTTCAATCCTTTGTAACATTGCAGAGCACATCTCTTTATTTTAAAGAGACTGTTTTATTTTTGCCCCCCCCATCATTCTTATATCTATTTAATTCTTTCTTTTTCCATCTTTGCTAACTTGACTGATTTTTGACAGATTATACAGCTAATATGCAAACAAAAGTATAGATATTCAGAACTAAACAAATCATGCCTTTTTCTCTTCTCTTGGAATGGCATCATTAGATTAGCGTAGAAGAAAATTATTCACCAGCTGCACCTTTTGTTAAATTGTAAAGCATGCAATTTAACCATTATATTCCATTGAAAATGGCTTCGCCCAAAGAATTTCTGCGCTTGGTTTTTAGTATGTTCCTATTCCTTTTTATTCTAAATACTTTAAAATAGGTATAAAAATTAATTATAAGAATTTTTCAAAACTATTAATCACTAAATTCTACTAAAATTTCCGGAGATCCTGAATGTGATCGATGAAATTAGAATTTTAATGTCATTTAAGGGTTCGTTCAGAGAGAATAGCTTCATTGTCATCTAAATTAATAATACTGTGTTACATTATCTTGAAAACTGTATTCGTTGATCTTATGGATTTACTACGTATAAACGAATGCATTACATCCTTTATCAGCTGTGGGGATTTTTAAATAATTTTCTAAAAATTATTGAAACTATTTCCTGGAAAATCGAACGGATGGTTCCTCGACAGTTTATTATTATTATTATTTATGGAACAACATTTTCTTGAAATAACTGTTTATTACTTTTACGTATCTTTTTTTTAGTTTATTGTACACTAAAAGTATGAAAAATATGTTTATAAAAGTGTACCTAAAGTTGGTATTATTATAAACTAATACTCAAAAACATATTTAAAAAAAGGAACATGCAAAACAGCAATTTTTACTTCAAAGATTTATCGAAAGTTATTACCTTCCAGAAAATGTTTTATGATTCTAAAATAATTTATAATTTTTATTGATACTTTTTACATTTCTTTTATATTTATTAAAAATTAGAGATTTCTGCTTGCTGTGAATTTTTTGCACGTATTTATATTCTCTGTACATGTTATGATATGCGTATATATATTTCCCTTGCCATTGTTTTTGTTAAAATCAATATTTCATTTCAATATATCGTGTACATTTTGCTTTATACAGGAAGGGAACTAAGACATATTTCTGCTTAATCTGTTTATTTAAAAACTATTTTTATATTTCGCAGCTTGTTTAAACAAAATCAAAAAGTCTGAAATCGAGGTTATAAAATTATCTATTAGTTGAACTCAATGTTGTGCAAAGCTCAAAACATACAAGTTGAACATCATCTGTTTGAATCAAGATATTTTTCACTATTTCTTCGTCAAAACGCTTTTCAACGGTTGAAGATAATCCCGTAGCAACATAGCTGATGCTAAAAGAGATTTCTTAGTTTCATACATATGCATGTCTTGTACAAAATCCTGTTCCAGTATCGCCGGTCGTTAGTCTTTTGATAGCGTCGGTGTCATGTTGACTCGGCTTTCTTGTATTGCTTCCTGTCTGGTCGATTATTCTGGTGCCCTTGTAATAACTTTTTTGGCGTTGATTTGGCGAGCAAGTCCAAATCATATTTCTTTGTAGAATCTTAATCTGGGTTGTTTTTTTTCCCTGCCTTTTTGATATAAATATATTTCTATCCCGATTATGTTCGTGTAGGATTTTTTTTATTTTACTCTAGATTTAAAATTATATATACAGTCGTACGTACCGAACAATTTTCTTTGTGAGTTTAACTAGCTGTTTTTGACGAGTATACTCGTTATTTAAAAAGAACAGTATTTTGCGTTTTGACGAGTTTATTCGTCAGAAGTTATAAGTAGTGACAATTTATCATTTGAATTGCAGTTTCAGTAAAAACTCAAACATATTAGTAAATTTCAAGACGTTTAAAATATTTTGGTGCCAAGTCGAAGTCAAACGAACAAATAAAAGATTATTATGCGTTGTACCATGCTTTGCTCAATACCATTCTCTGACAACAATTTTTTTGTTCTTTTTCTTTTCGTTCATATACAAAAGATGTATGTTAAAATTTAAATAAATTAATTAATGTTTTATTGAAATAAAAAATTAAAATAATTTTTTATGGCATAATATCATATTGCATATACTGTGTTGACGAGTATACTCGTCAGCACTAAATTTTTGCGACACAATTTAGATACACAATTTCTGAGGAGGTCGAAATAGTGAACTGGTTAAGTTATAAACTTGATTAATTTAATCTTAAGATGTCTAAGAAATAATAAATCATCCTAATTAAGTTGTTGAAACAATATGGAAACACGTTTGACATTTATTTTTATATTTTTTA
>JAPMOQ010001459.1:609965-668248 GCA_026543055.1 Argiope trifasciata | reverse complement strand
CTTCAATCTTTACCTTTACTTTACCTTTGTATAGAATAGTTCCCTTTCCAAACTCTAACTTTGTTTAGAATAGTTTACAATGGTGCACTTTAACCGGTTATCTTTTCACCAATGGTTTCACAAATTTTCTTATGGCATGTATTGTTTTGATAAATCACAATTGAAAATTTAAATCTTCGAGTTAGCTTCGATACCTGTTTTCTCCGAGCGGAGCTCGGTCACCCGCTGGTTAGAAATAAATCAACTATTAATACAAATTAAATCTTTAAAAAAATTGAACCTCCAGCGCGTGACTAGATGAAATTAAATATTAAATTTTCTAAAAAAAATAAATGCAAAGCAAAGGTTGCTATGATCATTTCAATATCTGCATCATTAACTCAATCAGTCTTATTTACGGTAAACATGATTGCATTTACACAGGATAAGCATTCAAATTCGGCCCCAATGGCTAATTTGCAAATCAGTAGTAATAGGTATACACAAAGTTTAGTATTGCAATTTTAATGCAGATTTTTTTGAAGCTTTAATTAATTAAAAATCGAGCTACATATTTATTTTAAAGGACAAAAAAGTATATCTTGAGGGAGTTTTTTTTTTTAATTTTTAATTTAAAAATTAAGCTATCATTTGGAATTTTTCGGTGATAACTTCCTAAAATATTTCAGCACAAAACTTTTTTTATCCACTTAAAAATGACCTTTAATTTTCATTGATAACAATGTTTTAAGCTATAAATAAAGTTTCTATTTCTAATGAATTAAAAAAAAACTATTACAACCATATTTTCCAACAATAAATTTTTCACAAAAAGAAATTAGTATTTAACCTGCAAGAGCACATTCAAAGTGTACCAGTGCTTTGTCGAAAACGGAATGATTAAATGAACCTCTATTACAAATTAAACCGAGGAAAGAGGGATGCTCAGCACGTGTTGAAATGGAAGCGTAATGTTGTGGAATAGATATAAGTTGGGATATTTTCCACATAACTCCACAACAGCTGATTGCAAATCAGAGATATATATAGTGCAAAGAATTTTTTAATGAATCGGCATTTTTTAGATTTTAATACCGAGATACCGGCTTTAACACCGGTAGTAGAAATTTTAGGTTAGTTATATTAAAGTCCCGTTTCAAAGCAATACTAGGGTTATTTTGGGGCGGACCTGGTCCCTTTGAACCATGATCAGATGACGAGAACGACACCTGAACTAGAAATTTTAGGAAAAGAAAGAAAACTCAGGGTTTTCTTTATTTTATTTACCAGCTTAGAACTGTTCGAAAGTTCACCACCAAATGGGAGAGATTTCGACAAATTCTAAATTCCAAACCCCTTCTATCTTTCAAAATTAAAAGCAATGATGAGGCAGAAAATACTGTTGTTTTGTAAATTTTTTTAAAGAAGTCCTCACAGAAATCTCCAAATCAAAATTTAACTAAACCTCTAGAGAAGCTTCATTAAGAAATCCAAAACGAAATTAGGTCTCTGTGGCCTGGGGATAAGGCCTCGGAACCGGATAGTTTCTGGCTCAAAGCCAGATTTTACCGAAAAACCGTCGTGTAAAACGTGCACTTTAAATCCGTCGGGGACAAACATCCTCCCGCTGGTGTGGTGTGAAAGTTTGAAGAGGGAGGGTGCCAACTCAAGTATCGTCCTTGTCATCTCACCATCGTTCAAAATTAATCCGTTCCACAAGATTCCTAGTATTGCTTTGAAATAGGACGTTAACATAGCTAAACCAAAACAGAATTAAATTGAGACAGCAAGAATGGAAATCAAGACTCTGAACACGGATAGAGAGAAATAAAAGAATTCAAACCAAGTGGAATGGCCCTCTCCAAACTGTTTCGCATATTTTTTTAAATAAAGGTGAGCTCGTGTTTTAAATGCGTTTTTTTTTTCCAACCGATTAAAACTAAAATTTGACAATTGCAGTCCCAAATCACATACCAAGTTCGATATTTCACGTCGCTGTGCTTTTTCAGTCGTCGCATTTACATAGTTCTGAAAGGACAGACCGACAGACGGCCGACTCCCTTTTTGGAATTGTCTTAAAATCTGACAGATGTTTACACTAAAGATATCAATGTGTACCGAATTTTTTCCATTTAGCTCCCTTCATTGTAAGTTTATATTCGAACAACCGGGCAGAAAGACTTCCACTGAATGGACTTCATTAATCGTTATCTTTATCGCGAAGATGAAATTATCGTGAGATTAATAAACGAAAACACTGTTGCAATCTTAAATTAGTTTCCATAGTGATGCTCGCATTTTCATGAGTAACATCCCGTTGATGAAGTGCAGAAGTCTAGAGATAATAATATCAGCTCAAGTACTGTCCTCACCATCTGGATTGGTTTTGAAGTGTTTATTGACACAATAGCCATATATGGCCATACTGCGCTATAAATATGATTAAAATAGAAGACATGGAAGAACTGTTAAACCTCTAGTCTTTAGGAATGTAAAAATTGGAATTATGAAAATGTAATAATAAGAAAACTTAAGTAAATCAAATGGGAAACACCAATTACACTTTAAAAAACTGAAAAGATTTCGATGAGGGTATTTCCTGAATATTTAAAATCAACGAATTAAAAAAATTCATGCGATGATAATTAAAAACTGGTCATTCAATTAAAATATGCCAGACACAAATCAACACGACATGTGGAACAAGTAGTACAATGTTCTCCAAATAAAAGGTGTTTGTGTGTAAAACGAGTATGGCCAATGCGTATTCTCACCAACTTGACGGTCTCATCATCTGACCGAAATTCAGAGTGACGAGGTCAATCCCAAAATAACGTTTGCGCTCTTTTCTAAATGGCCTTTTATATGACAAAATTAAACTAAATATCAGTAGCGGATTTCCAAATAAGCAGTTGCTGAAAGCCGTAGGGCTCAGGTGAGCCACAGGGAAGCCCATTAAACTTACTTGCCAATTAAATAAGTAAGTAATCATACTTGCCAAGTAAATAAGTAAGTAATCATACTTGCCAAGTAAATAAGTAAGTAATCATACTTGCCAAGTAAATAAGTAAGTAATCATACTTGATAAGTAAATAAGTAAGTAATCATACTTGATAAGTAAATAAGTAAGTAATCATATTTGCCTATTAAATAATTTTTTGAAAGTATACAATACTAGCTACTACCCGCAACTTCTTTCGTAGGGAAATGTTGATGTATCTGTATGAGAACTGACGGTCTGATCAGCAATCGGCAGTGTTTGTCTGAAATCGTTTGCGAGCAAAGCGACAACGCCGCCTATTACTGCCTGGTTGCCCTACAGACTGTGGGTTAACGCCTCTATACTCTCTCGCCCCATACTATTCACTTGCACTCGTACGAAGGGATTCCCCGGCCGCTGTTTTCGGTCCGTTATTGATTAGGTCATTGTGAGTACCGTATCTTCTGATAGAGCGTCCTTGTATTTATCGCACAGCTGGAGGGGGTTTGATGGTCCGCATTTGCAAACGGATCTCCTAGCTACTTTCATAGCCAGCGCTTTGTTACTTCTCTTTCGAAAGATTAGATTCGTGTTTTCTGGGCATTTCGAAAAAACTATCCAGTAATAACAGATTTAAAAAAAATTAATACTAACCTAAAAAAAAGATACATTTAAAAGTATAAGCATATACGAAAACTACATAATTAACATAAATGCCATTTAATAACAAAAACACGCAACTAACCTAAAAACAATTTATTTACATTGTAAACCCGAAGTAAAAAAAAAAAATCATGCCCGAGTTTCTTTAAAATCAAATCCATTTTATTTATTGATCGAGTTGAGATAGCTACAACAGTATTACATTGTTACGGATTTCCTATCCTGATCCTAATCCATCAGATTCGTTTATTTGTATATTGGGTGTGTATGGTGTGAGAAGATGATGATGCACACCCAATGATCAGTCTTTTAGTAGACGACACAACACAGACGTTTATTTACAGGACAGCAAGAATACGACAAATATTTACAACCCAACTATGTACAGGAGACAACTATATACAGCCGAGACGAACACGCAGGACAGCACACAGCAGTAGCCCACAATAGCAACAGTAGTCCACAGGCAGAAATTCCGTAGAGACAACATCCACAACTCACAAAGCGGGCAGTCAGCATTCAGCAAGAGATTGAATCTTTAAGGGATTCTGTCTACACTCACGTAGGTCTCTCTGGAATAGGCTGAAACTGCTCTTTTTGCCTTCGCTGCCGACTCACAACTTCACCCAACGAGACTACTCCTCAGTTCAGAACAGCATCTTTCCCGACGACGACACACGACACAGGCTTCGTCAGGATACGCCACACAGCAGTCCTCCGTTCAGGACTCCTCAGTTCAAGATCTCTCTATTTAGGTCTACTCGGTCGACCACCGCCGTACTTCGTTCAGCTTCCAAGACCTCTCAGTTCAGGTCTTCTCGATTGAACATCAGCCCGTTCAAATATGAGTAGAATTTACCTATGACGTCTAGCCCCGGCAGGGGCTTATCCCCGATAACGGTGGGATAGAGGAGGCCTAACTTTCAGTATTTGCCGGGGTCATCTTCGGAAAATTGGGTTAAATACTATTTTGAGCTGAGTAGGTGAGTGAAGTGGCGTGTGTCAGTATTCTTTTCTATTGGCTGCTAACAGGGAGAGGGTGAAGATGTATGCTGGCCAGATCGACTAGGTTTTCCCTGTGTTCAATAATTCAGAGGGTTATTGCAGTTATTAGGGGCTATAAAAATATTTTAAAATGAGATTAGCTGCGCTTTAGAATAGAATTATAAAGTAAAACATTATGAGGCCTTTTGATTTTTACATCTGGGTTGTATTTATTGATATTGTTTATTGTGATATTATCTATTTTATCTAGGTTATTAAAGAATTTAGCTCCGAGTTTAGCTATGAATTTTTTAAAGGGTGGAGAGTCAAGACATTTGTACATGTTAGTATTTGGCATATAGTAATACATATTGCAGATTTGGCATAATAATTTGTTTTGTTGTTATTCAAGTAATCTCAAGTTGGACCTGGCAGCATATCTCCAGACAATGCATGCATAGGTTAGTACTGGCCACAAATAGAAAGGTGTAAATAAGTATATTATTTTGCCTGCTCATTTTAGAGTTTCGAGAGATTAAGGAGAAGAATTTACGAGTTAGGTCTCGAAACTTTTTGATGGTATAATTAAAATGGGGTTTCCATGTCAGTTTACTGTCCAATACTACTTCTAAATATTTATATTCTTTATACCAAAAGATGGGCTGATTTTTAATTTTAAGTGGGGAATACTTTTTAAGGTAGTTATTTTTATGAAAAAGGATAAATTATGTTTTACCAGCATTGATTTCTATTTTACAGGTGATGAACCATTCTTCAAGAGATTTCAGGTGTCTATTGAGTGCTATTGTGACATAATTGGGATTTTTTTATTTCTGGATAGTATTGTTGTATCATCCGCGCATAAACACAACATTGTGTTGAATTGTTTGGGGATGTCGTTAATATAAAGCGAAAATAGGATTGGCCCCAGCTTAGATCCCTGAGGGACTAATGCGTGAACAGGGTTTGAGTTCAGATAATATCTGATTTAGTTTGATTTTGAAGGACCCGAGGCTGAGGTAGGAGATTATAATTTTGACTAGGTGGGGGAGAGTTGTGTTGTTAATTAGTTTGTAATTAAGGACTTCGAGCCAAACTCGGTCAAACACTTTCTGAATGTCGAGGAAAACAGCAGCAGTTTTTTGTTTATTTTCAAATCCTTCTTCGATTCACCACGCGGAGTAATTGGTGCGTTTTTTCTAAATCTATATTGTTCAGGCGTCAGGATGCTATTTTTATCAAGGAAAGCGTGAGTCTATTGAGAATGATATGCTCAGCTTTTCTTCTGACTAATGGAAGTAGATAAATAGGCCTGTAGTTGCTGGGGTCAGTTGGATTCTTTCCAGGTTTCAGAATCGGTATAACTGCGACTGTTTTTCATACAGTGGGGAAATGTCCGAAAATCAAAAAGCTATGGATTATGTTAAGAAGGAATTGTAAGAAATTATCAAAGGGATATTTAATCATTTTAATGTTAATGTAGTCTATGCCCGGGACTTTTTTATCATTTTAATTCGCTGAAGGTAAGGAGGATATCGTTAAATTTATATGGTAGGGAGGTACAGAAGCTTTTGACTGCATTATTTACAGTTTGTTCAATGTTAGGATCCGAAATGTCATTAAGCTGAAATTATTTCTCCAAGCTATCAGCTAGGCAGTTTGCTTTTTCATCGTCTTTAGTTGCAATACTCACAGGGCCTTTAAGGGCGGGAATATTAAGTTTTTTCGACATTTTTATTGAGTCTATTCATGAGTCTCTTGAAGACTGGGTCTCTGGATTTTTGAAAACTTCTGGCAAAATTCCTGTCCCTTATAAGTTCGCGCATTTTGGGATCTATATAATTTCGACTGTTTACAATGGGGGCGGAGGCTAAATTTTTTGCATTAATGATTTGGGATTCAAATATTTGTACAAAGTGATCGATTTTATATGGGCTGGTGAAATCTTCAATATGCGGTGTTTCTGATTGTCTGAGGGCGTACTTGAAGTTATCCCATTTGGTTTTGCATTTACCGATGTTGTTGGGAAGGGTATAAGAAATTTTTGAATAAGAAATTTAATAGGGTTGGATTATGGTGGGAGCTAAGTTCAGGTAAGGAGTGAATTCCGTAAGGGAACAGGAAGTTTTTTTGTTAAATTAGATCTAAGGTGTTCGCTGAATTTGAACCGTTTCTTTTAGGGGTTGGTGGTGCGATGATATCCAATCCGGCCTGTTGGGCGAATGAGTTTAGGGACTTTCCTTTATGGCAGTTGTACTTACAACCTCAGCTAGCGTGGTGTGCTTTAAAGTCACCGCAAAAAATTCACCAGCCCGTTCAGCTTCAAATGGCTCCTTATATAATAACAAGAGCCGGGGCTAAAATTTTCTGGACCAATCAGGATCATTCTGGAAGCATCCTGGGTCCTAATGGACGGATCGAGAAAATTCTTGACGTTTCGAGTATTATCCATTTTGTAGCCAAATGATCGCCAATCCCTGGGACCTCTGACGTCACACTAGGCACCATTCAATACATATGGCTGTAAATCTGTTTTCTGTACTATAACATTATTAGCAATGGAAAGCAAAATGACAGATTCTCAACATTATATATAATTTTTAAATTTTTAATTTAAATGAAAACACAGTTGTCAACAATCACACATGAACTTTGAACGCCAGTTGGCTTAACGCAAATACTTGACTTTCCTACGCCAGTTGGGATAATGCAATGCAGATTAGAAATTTTTTATTTCCATTATTCTGCTTTATTTTAATTTAAAAGTACTTCAGAAGGGATCCGAAGATTAACATTTGATTTTAAATACATCAAACACTAAGAAAATGGACAGAATCATTTGAAAGATTCGGTCAAAATCCAGCTTAGCCTAACCTCATTATTGTTGGGGGAAAAAATCCTGGAACCTTACTCCTCTTTGGCGGGATTTGGTCTCAAAGTTTTGGCGCGAAAGTTAGTTTTGAATGAATGAACCGGAATAAAAAGTAACTTATGTCTCATTCCTGACTGTAATCTATATCTGTGCTAAATTTCATCCCATTCCGTTCAGCCGTTCTGGCTTTATTGAGTAATTAAACATCCATACTTTCACATTTATAATATTAGTATAGATTAGGCCACTATTTGTACCAGCACTCTGTAGGCCAAATACTTAGCTACCAAGCTTGCACATATATACTTTGAAGAAGGAAAAATTGCACTTAGGAGTGTTTATGTCAAAACAATTTTGTTATTTTAAAAATAAAGCTTGATTTTCACATTTTTTCGTAATAACCTCAAAAAATATATCTCATGAATTTTGCATCATCTTAAGTTCCAAAATAAATAATTGTGCCCACAGATGGCAATGGGGCTGAGCAGCATGTTTCAGCAAGGGGGGGGGGAGGAGTTAATTCAGTTATGTCGTTTTCAAGCCCTATGATTTTCCCGGCTCACAATCAGATCCAATCCGGAATCAGTCATTTTATTTTAATCTGTAGAATCATTAAAAAACAAGCAAGGGAAATAATTAATATTTGCATCATGATTTTTATTTACACATTACAAAAAATATAAATAAAATACATATGAATAATTATTTGAAAAAATATGATCAAATGGTTTATTCAATGTAATCAATCACCTATTTAAAATAACTCAAAAATTATTTATTATTCTAGATATTTAGAAAGAATATAAACATAGCATGACAAGAATGACAAAGTAAGTGATGAAATCAATTTTATTCAATAGAAATATTCTGGATATCAAACAGTTTTTTTTACCAAGAATAAAAACATAATGTTTAGCAATATACTTTTAAAGCAGAGCGTTTCTGAAATGCATTTTAAAACGATAAAGCTATACTGAATGAATATCATAAAATAAAACAAAAACATGCAATACAGTAAATTTTAAAAACATGAGTAAAGTCATGATAAATATATGTACATATAGATTTTAAATAGGATATAAAAAGGACACTTTTATGCTTTTACAGAATTTTATGATTCAAAATTGATATAATAAAGAGATAGGGAGAAAAAAAAGAATGAATCATCCATGCAGCAATGAAATTGGAAATGAACAATACATAATAAATGCTGATATGGAAATTGATTTTCATTGAAAATATCAGTATTTCTTAAAACAAAAATCACTGAGGTCCACAGTGATATAGCATGACATTATAACAATCAATTTCAGTTTACATGCAAGAAACAAAAAAGATAATTATCAGGAAAGAAACAAATGAAAATAAACAGATCACTCTTTTTTTTACTAAGCAGGATTAGCCGGCAAATAACTGAATAAAACGAATTACTAAAAGATAAAGAAAATTTTAAGATTCATAATATAAAAAGTAAAACCTCTTGATGAATTTTATTTTAATGCCATCGATCAAAAATCATTTACATAATATTTTGTGTAGTTTTTGTTCAATTTGGAAACCTTTATTTCATCACAACATCATTCAGTTCTAATACATTCATCAGATAGCTTTTAATAAAAAAGTTGACCGTAATATGTGCTGCCGCAGTATAAAAATTACTGAAATAAGTTTTTTTTTTTTTTTTAAAGTTGGTTTCCACTTCGAAGAAGGCTTATAACCTTCTATTTAAATTCTAACAATGCAATTCAGGATTGTTGAAAGAAAACTAAAAAACATTTCACACAACAATCACTCTTGAATTTCACACTAACGTAAGTACCCCCTCCAGCATCACACCAATATTTCCTTGTTTAAAATACATTAAGAGGACAGAAAATTACTGAAAGTTATAACTTCAAATGTAAACAAAAAAATCCGTTTGATACTTTTAGAGAACGTTAATAACAGACTCATTTACTAAAAAGTTGCGGATGAAGGTTTAAATGCCATGCGCAAAAGTTCATGACATGTGGCTTTTATGTCACATAATTTGACCCCATAACATTATGATTTCCAAGGGGAAAAAGTACAACAGCAGACGATATATTTAGTACAAAAGCAACACAATGAAAGCTGACTCCAAAATAAGATTAAATTAGCAGACGATAGATATTTCAAAAGCTGTTATTGTAAAACTGACTGCAGAATAAAAGAAAGGGATAAATCTCCAATATGTTGTCTACAGATTTTGAGGCTTCAATAATTTGTTACCATCAAATCGTTACAAAACACTTTATGCTGAAACAACGTCATGTTCTCACATGATAATAAAAATATTTGGTTTCCAAAAAATCAATGAATATTTGTCTCTTCTACTAGGAATTGGAATTCAGTTTAAATGGAACAAGAACAGTAGAAAAAAAAATGAACTTGACTATATTATTGATCGTTGATTTTGTCTCTAAGTAACATTCGAGTGGTAAAATTTTGAAAACTTTAACTGCTTTAAAAAAAAAAAAACAACTTTTGGCCTCGAATATTTGTGAAGAGGAAAAATCATGAAGAAAATATAGTATAAATTATTTATATTTTTTGTAATTATTTCAAACCCTGATGTTAAAATTTTACTCCCAGATTTTACCTATCTCCGATGAAATTCTCCGAGTTTTTCTTACCTTTTCTTAAAAAGTTTGCAAATAGAAATGGCATTTTCAAGAATTTATTTCAACGGATGAGTTTCTTTCGCTCGTGCAGAGATGGCAACATGTTGATTCAGTAGATGAAAGTGGCCATAAGTATTTGATTATTATTTGTTTGAACATATCTTCTATTTGTAAGTAAGCTGGGGCAAAATTTTAAATTTATCCATTTGAATATTATGTTTCTTTTCTCTTTTAAAGTGATATGGTACATCAAATCTGAAAATACTTAGTTTTATATAGAAATGTATTGCGTTTACATTTCTTCACATTGTGTCTGGTTTGTTTGAATTGCATCAACTTATGTAAACTTTTGTCTTCTTTCAGTTCTGGTTGACGAAAAATAATTTTAAAATGGCTACCCCTATCACAACAAAAATTGTTCTGAAGAATACGACAAAAATGAGTCTAAACGAAAGATTCACCGCATATCGTGCCGAAGCGCAGTCAGCTGCTAATACCTATCGTCAAAAAATACAGATGCAGAGGCAAGCCACATCTGCGAATCTTAGGCTTGCACAACAAATGGCAAATCGTCCCACAGTAATAGCAGCCTTGAGATTGAAGAAAAGAAGCTTGCAGCAGAGACTTGGCCGCAGACAGCAGTCGGCTTCCAATGTTAAAGCGAGACTCAACCTCAGTGGTAAACGGCTAACCTATAATTCACTGCAAGGACGGCTTGGAGCTTTTAGAGGACGAGGTGGAAATCGTCGAGGAGGATTCAAACCCGGCACTTCACCCTTGTTGAAGGCAAGATTAGGTACCACAAGATCATTCAGTTATGCTTCCCAACCAAATCAACGATTGGGATTCCGTAAAAGAGGCAATTTTCAAGGAGGCAATCGTCAAGCTAGGGTTGGCAACCGCTTGCAGATACCAAGAAATGGTCGAGGTGGACGAAGCAACAGAGGTGGGGGTGGACGAGGCAGAGGAAGACTTGGCAAGGGACGCTGGGGCAAAGACTCTAATGCTGTGCTTCCAACTAAACAAGAACTTGACAATCAACTTGATGAATACATGGCTGAAACGAAAGGGTCTCTTGATGCACAGCTAGGTCAGTACATGTCCCAGGAATGAAAACATTTGTGATTTTATTTGTGGATGATGCCGAGTGCCGGTAGAAATGCTTGTAATAACATACATGTATTAAAGCAGTTTCTACAATTATCAGAATTGAATTGTCTTGTCATTTAAAACAGATGGATGTCTGTTGATTTAATTAATTTGTACAAAATCATCAATATTACGGAGTTCCTCATTGCTTAAAGTTATGTTTTTTCATTGGTGTGTCACATGTACATGCATTTCATGTTATTACTCAGCAAGCACTCATCAATGTTCGCACTTCTGAATTTAAAACTTCTGTACAAGTATGTATTGTCATTTTTATTCCATTTATTTAGAGGTGTCATAGTAATAAACAGATTCATGGAGCAGTTCGATTTCTTTTCCGTGTTTGTTACTCTAAACACTGCAGAAATATATATATATATAATGCCTGATTATTAAATTATTGGAAAGTAATTTATCTCATTTTTTTTTAAATGAAATTGCAATTCCCTTTTGATGTAATCTCTACCAATAATAGAAATGAAGATGTGCATCTTAATGTTTTTTCATAGAACCAACAAACTTAGCATATGTTTTAGTGAGCGGGTATTTGTAACTGTCTTCTACAAATTTTTATAAATTAGCATTTTTACTCGTTAACTTCCAAAACTCAGCTAAAGAGGAATTCAATAATTTACAAAATGTGTGTCTGTATTATTTTCTTATTAATTTAATAATATGCTTAATTATTTAAATGAGGGTCAAAAAATTTTCATTATTGCTAAAATTTCATTCAAGTTTCATTCTCTCTTCCGTTATTGACAATCAAAATAAAAAGATTTGGCTTATTTTACTGTATGGATTCAGCATTGTGTATACTTCTAATAGAATATTGTTGTATTTGTAATGATTTTTTTTTAAGTACTGAAATTCTTAAGCTCTATGGTTCTTTTTTTATCCATAATTGGATGTGTAAAGAAGCTGGCAGAAAATTTAAGGAAATAACTAGCACAATTAGCTATGGTTAAGGCTTGAAAGATGAAATGAATTATTTCTATTGAAGTTTAAAGTTTTAAAACAAGATTTTTAAACCATTGAAAAGAAGTTTCACATATTTGAAATGTTTAGCAACTATTAATTCCTATAAACCGCTTGCCAAGGAAAGTTAGTTGTAAATAATATGTTTATTAGGAAAAGACGAAAAATGGTTTAGGGATTGATTTTATTTTTCTAAATATATATTTAGAGAGCATGCATCAAACACTTTCAGTGTTTGGATATATTTTTTAATGCAGTTATTAATTTATTAACTTCCTGAAACCATTTATAAAGTTAGATATTGTATTTTCTGCTAAGTTTAAATTAAGCTTATTATTTCTTTTTTCTTTTATATATTATACAGGCATAATATTTTATTTCTTCAAATTGTTTGTATTTATGATAAGCAGTTGAAAATAAGTTCAATAATATTTTGTAAAACTGATGAAGTATTTATTGGATTTTATACAACATTATGTGAGGGATGAAAATTATAAATTATATCTCCGTATTTCTTCATGTACTATTTTTGAGAACTCTAAGGGTTGTTGTTGTTTTAAATAATTGATATATGGATGTTAGATTTTTTAAAACATTTTAAATATATAATTAAGGAATTTTTAAGAATTTTTTAATACCCAATATAGAAATTGGCAACTGAAGAAAAAACATAAACCTTGTTTTTTGTAATATATTTGAATATATTAACAACAAAAATTATTTAAAAAATATGCATATTTGAAAAAGTCTCTAAAAAAATTTCTGAAATAAAATTAAATAGAAATATCTTATCATAAGTACAAAGGTTAAATTATTTGTGGATGACGATTATGGAATCTTAACTTGCTGTATGCATAAGTATTAACATTATGCTCTAATGTCTTAAGTATAAATACTAGTATCGTTATTTTCTTAATGAGAATTTTTTCTTTCATATTTCAAGGTATTTTGTTCCTATATTTAACTATTTCCTTCTTAGATTAAATACTAATTTGAAATTTTTAAATTGTTTTCAGTTATAGAGAAAATGTAACTTATCTGTAAAATTTTGAATATTTGTTAAGAGATGAATTAAAATAATTTTTAATGGTGATTAGAAGAGGATAAAAAAGGGCAATAGTTTAATTATAAATTTCCAAATGTCTTTGCAATTTTAATGTGATATAAGTTTTAATACTCACAGATTGCCACACCACCGAGAAAACTGGAAAAATGCAAGAAATTTAAAAAACTAGGAAATTTGAAAATTTTCATAAAAATGGGGAAAATGTAATGATTTTTAAGTTTCTTAGTTAATTTTTCCTATCTAAAAGATGCAGACCTCTAAAGATTATCTAAATAAAAGATTGTAATCATAGATTCCAAAAATAAAACAATATCATTAGTAATTGTGTAAAATTTGCCCCTGTTATACTCTCTCCTCTTTTTTTCCGTGTTCATCGCTTTCCAATTTCGATTTGCGGGATAAATGTTCTTTTTTCATGAGATTCCAAAATTGTAGCTAATGAATATGCCTGAGACTTCTGTAACTGTGTGAAAGAACAGGATACTTTTTTAAGGTGGCAATACTCAAACTGCAGAAGCAGCCTGGTGTTGTTTTCCCTAACAGACTTGAATTTGTTCAATGATTTATTTATTACTTGAGAAACTATGAGCTTATTCATAGTAGCTTAGAGGATTTTTATTCAAACAATTAGCTGCTAGAATTCGTCTGTAGTACAAAATAAATTGATGAAAATCCAATCAATTTGTTGTGTATTGCTTGCTTTGTAAAGGGCTGTTCCTATGGCGAGTCAATTCTTCAGATGAGTCACACACTCCCCCTTCGACCCCTCTTGTGCTTTTATGGGTTCCTTTGATGCCTGTCGATTCTACTGAAAATTTGTTGGTAAAAGGGCAGGCATTAAAAAAGCTCAGAGAACCTGAAAAGAGGTTGAAAGGGGAACACGCAGCCCCCTGAAGATTCTCCAGTCATTGGAACTCGGTTTAAGAATATAATAAGCCTGAGTAATGCGGGAAAAGAGGCATTTACTAGTCACACTTGAACGTGCAAGCCTGCGTGCCAGTTCAAAAGAATCATCACTGATGCTGGACTTAGTATCTAAAAGGAATGGCATGTCAAATCCGAAAATGCCCAATTTTTATGTCCAGAAATAAACGCAATTTCGAACTTTTTAGTTCAGGGCTAATTTTTAAGGGTATTAAAACTTGAGTTACTTTCTTCCTTTAGTGCATTCAATGATATATCAAAAATATTTTCACATATGTTCACTGAAAATGAAATACCTAAATATATATATGCTACAAATGCAAAAATGACATACCTTATTTGTTAAGAATTAGTTCTATGAAATTAATAGCTGAAATATCTGCTGAAATCGATGCCCACATACAAAAATAAATTTAAAAAAAGTAATCTTGTTTTGTAATGCTTTTTTAAAGTTCTTATTAATTGATTTATATCATGATAACAGAAATGTTTTGTATTTTATTTCACTCAAGTCCTTATTTTTGTGTGACTTACAAGTTAAAGAACATGTCTTCTCCCCACCATACCCTTAATATATAAATTTTTTTTTGCTAATAAATGAAAAAACACTCTGTGTTTGGAAATTTAATTTAATGTTTTCCATTTCTTTCTTTATATAAAGTTATTATTCTGCCCTTTTTTTATGTTGGAATTTCTTCTGTAATGTTTTGGATCGTATCGGTATACAATAACAATATTTGAAGAAAAGCCCCCTTTTCCTCCCTCATTATTGTAGTTGACAGTAATTTTTATTAGTCTTTTTTGGCAGTAATCTTTTTCATCAGCAATAGTGATTATATTTCATTTCATTTAAGTCATGTAAATATAACATCCTTTTCTTGATTCCATCAAATTGTTAACTATTAATGCTGTGCTATGTAAATTTTTTTCCTTGTTCTGCTCATTGTTTACTTGAGCTAATAAAAAACTAGTCCGTCCTACATCAAATAACACTTAAAAATTTACTATATTTTTTAATTTTTAATAAATTAGGATTAACATTTTTCATCTATTAATTTTCACCATGTTTCATTTTTAATGCATTTTGTAAACTATAAAAATATTAACAAAAGATTATTATTTCACAATTAAATACTTGGCAAAACAATGAAAATAGTTTAAATCTTAGGGTGAGAATATAATTTCTTGTTTCAATTACTTTCCCAAAAATTGCTAAAATTCAGAAGAAGACAAAAAAATTATATTACAATTTAATATTAAAAAAATAATTTTTTAAACTTTCTATATGTACTTTTTTACTGTCAAAAATAAATGTTTCATGTTTGATAGCTCTAAGTCAAATATCTGTTACATACCAGCACAGACAAATAAACATACACACTCATCTTTGTTATTAGTAGCTATGACATATTTTAATGTTAAAAAATTATCTTTTATTTATCAGTTTATGAAACACATATCTGATCTTTATTCCAGTGTTCAATTTTGTAAATGTCCTATTCTAATGTATATCCTTATTAAGAAATTGTTATTTCAATGATTCAAATGTTAAAATAATCAATTATTCTGTTTCATTTTGCAACTTATGCCTTTGATTTGGGACATTATTACATAGAGAAATCATCCTTGTACTTTTGAAACAATGGAATGGCATTCTCAACTATCATAGTATGACTTCCAATCTAAGTATTTCACTGATTGAGTTTCTCCTTTCCTTTTTACTTGCATACTGTATGCTATAGCAAGGCATTGTTTTATTATATTTAAGATGTGTTTTTTAGCAAACATTTTTGCTTTTTACTGTTATTTTCAGTGCATTAAGATAACTTTCAGGTGAAAATGAATTGTTAAGTAGGACTGGATTTGGGTTAGGGCTTGACAGTTTTTCAAAGTAAATTTATCAAATTCAAAAACTGTTTTTTAAATTAAGAAAATCGTTTTTCGGAATGCCTAAATATTTTTAAAAAGAATTTTATCAGTTGGGATCAATTTGTCTAGCAGCTGTAGGCTTAGAATGACAAGATGCTAAATTATTAACAAGTGAATGTATATTTGAATTTATGCCTAATGAATTAAAAAATGTAAACACTGAAATTAGTTTGAAATTATATGCTTTTGAAGAACGAATTCAAAAAGACAAGTAGAATTAGCTACACTTTTGAGGTATTTGCAAAATCCATAAAACATTTCTACTTCAGCGAAGAAATCTATTGTACTTTCTTTAACTTCAAAAACCAAAACTATTAAGTTATCTGTAAAGATATAGTCTAGAATATTTCGATTTCTTATGTGGATACTAATTCTGATGAAGAGCGAATCGAAGAAACTACACCTCAGAGTAATGCTTTTTGTTTTTTTCTTTTTTAAGAGAAACAGTTGAAAAATCAATTCATAAGTTTCTTGAAGACCCTGAATTTAAAGATACTGAAAGCTGAATTTTCATTATTTGAGGCAATGAATAAAACAATAATAAACATATATTTGTTATTTGATGCCATGAAAACTATAAAACCAAGCTCAGTAGCTAATGAATGTATATTTTCATTCAGGCAATATTGTGTCCAAAATAAGAACAAGACTTAATTAACATTTACTGAATATTTTATAATTTTTTCTTAATCTTATTTTTTAGGAGAAATTAAATTTATTAGAAATATAAATATTCTTTGATTTTCTTTATTTTCTACAAGTAAATATTTATGCAATTTTTTTATCTATATTTTTCATTCTGATTTCGTTTTTTGTTAGTTTATATTAATTATTTTTCTCTATTCTATTTTCTTTTTGACAAACATTTAAAAACCAGCTTTTAATTTTTTTTTGAACCTAAATTTAGTTGTTAACTTGCATCTTAGCTTGTCACAAATATTCAAATATATATATTCTGATTTTATCTTTAAGTGCTTTCATTGAGATACACTGTGACATCCAGTGCCATACTAATCAGGTTGCCAGCTTGCATCTATAACAAGACCTCTTTCATTAAAAGCAGTGTGACCCTCTAGATATTGACTCAGTAGGTGTGTATCGCCCCAAATATTTTAAGATCAAACTATAAAAAATTAATTTTGTTGCAGAATGAATCGCTATGAATAATGACAAAAGGTATAAGTAAAATTCAAATTTATATTGGATGTAGATATATGAATGAAGTTTTGAATAAATTTATGCATGTCCCTGTTGTGTCAAGAGTCTATTAAAATTTAGATTTGACGAGATTGCTCACAAATGTGGTAAAAAGTTAAAAATTCTAGCCTCTCGATCTAAAGGATTTCTGAATGTTTCACTCGTCAGAAAGTTAATGATTATATGTTCAAATATAAGTTGTCATGGTAATTACAAAACGAAGACAACTAGGTTGTTAAAATTTGGTACACAGATTTAATATGTATTGTATAAACATCTGCCGAAATTTGAGCCAAATCCAACAATTCACCGCATGTTGTTCTGAACTTTCAGAAATATACAAGTGTGATAACTCAAAAAGGTTGCGACTTAAATCTATCGAATTTGGTATGTAATTTTATGATTACAAGTGTATTTTTAATTTTTATACTAATTTCGTGTAATTAATTTTAATACTAAGTTTTTTCAATTAGGAAGAATGTATCTAAAACCAAAATTCGCTTTATACTTTCAACAGCCTGATAGATATTAATCATAAAACACTTCCCAATGATCACATGATAGATAGAATTTGTAACAATATTTAATTCATACTCAGTGTTAATATTATGAAACTATTGGACACCAATGCCACACAAGGCATTTCCTGTCAATATGCAAAAAAGTTTTGGAAAGACGCTCTTAGATTAATTAATTTGTTTCTGTTATTCAGGAAAATTAAGACTTGTTAAACCATCATTTCTTCGCAAAATATACATAACGTTTTTTCTCTAATTTTTTTGTTATAATTTTTTCTAATAGGTTAAAAAGCAGGTTTCCTTTAAATTTTAGGAATGTCAAGGGTTAAAAAAAAAGACATTTACTATACTTTAGAAATAAAAGGCAATGACAATTTCTTTTTAGCCTGATTATTTTTGAATACTGCTATTAGTTTCTATTAAAAATGATTTTAAAAACTTATTTAGAACATGGCATTGTCCTATCATTAATTACATGGCAGTTTTGCCAGTCGTATGATGATAATCATAGGAATGCTCTTATTAGTTTTATATGATTGAAAATAAAATTACTTCATCGAATAAGTCAGTGCAGGGATAGATTTACTCTTTCCATCCCAACCATGCTGGTTCTTAATTATTTTTGCTTATATAAAATTCAAATGTAAAATTTGTGGTCCTGCTGAGCTTCTAAATCACTATTGCCATTTTCAGAAATATTGTACTTATCTGATATTTTATTCTAATTTTTTAAAAATATTATAAAAACTTACAGAGCTTTATTGTTGATCTTATAAAAGTTGACTTAATTTTGTTTCATATATTTTTTTTTCTTCCCAATTTTATAATCATTTCTATATTTTTGTGGAATCCAAAAAGGCATAATTTTACAATAGATGTTTTGCAAATATGGGAATATTAAAATTTAATAATTAAGCATTCAAAATTAATTTAAGAATTTTTTTTCAAAAAAAAAACACTATTTATTATTACAAAACAGCAAAAAAATACTATGCTTAGAAAATAAATAGTTTACATAATACTTAATTTTTGTAACAGTTTCTCACTATGTATCCTGTTTTCTCTTTACATACATATATATACTTTGAAAGGAGTACACATTATTGGTATGATTCAATTTGTGCTTTCCTCATTGTGATAGAAGTTCTGACTTCCGAAGTTGCCTCTTTAAATCCTTCATTCCGTCAATCTCCCGTTTCCTCTTCTACTTTATCACAAAACTAAGTTCGATAAGTTTGGGTGTGCTAGTTGCATATTTCTCTTTACCTCACAATAGTCCTTATTAGCATAAAATGTCCAACTGTATCATTGCTATATTTTCACAACAGCATTCAAAATTCCAGGAAATCCATTTTAATTTAGCTTTTTCATTTTAAATAAATCAGGTTATTGAAATTGCTGTTATTTTTCTGAATCTAACTGGTGTTCAACTGAATTTTCATATAAGTTACCTTGTAATAGGCAGTAGACTGAATCTGGAGATATTGGCCAGGAGACAATGACAGCTCAGCCAGATTATTAGTAGGTTTTTATAACAATATTTTAAAAAAACATTTAATCATATGAAGAAACAGCTTTAGTATAATTTTTGCAAATGGTAAATATGAATTTAAAAATGTAACTTTGCATACTCTAGAAATATTGAATAGATTTTCCTCAAATATAATGAACCACATGGAAGGTTTCTGTCATTGAATGAAACCATTAATTTTTTATTAGTTAAACCCCACGTTTTATAACAAACAGATTGATTTATTTTTAGTCTTGTCATTGCAATGAAAAGTTTCTAAATGTTTCAAAACATTTTGCTTATTTTCCTGTGAGATACTACTTGCACTACTTAGTTAAATTTTATACCATTACTTAAAAATTAGCATTTTAATAAAACTATGAAACTTAAAAGATATAAAGTGTAGACTGTAATTCATTGATAGTTAAATGTAATAGGATAAACAATATCACAATTGATCAATTTAATTGTCATTAAAGAAATTTATGAATATCCTTTCAAAAATTTATAATTAAAAATAATTTCAAACAGCACATAACTGAAACACAAAAGTCAAATGCTTTAGGTAATTTTTAATTTTTTTTTCTTCATTTTCAAGGAAATAAATCAGCAAGCAGATCATAATGTATTTGATAAAGTACATATATATATATTGATCTACACACAAAATAAATTTTCTGAGTAATTCTTTTTACATTCAACGTCAAACACACTATAAGAGATTCACATACAAAATGTAAGTAAATTTTTATGGATAATACTGTTTTAAAAATATGATGATTAAATATTAATTAATTAAAATTTGATCTCCACAAGCTCTGTTAAATTAAATTCAACACTAATTAAATTATTTTTAACCCTTTCAATAGGGATAAATTTAAAAATTCATACTGTGGTAAATGCAAAAATTATGAAGCAAAATCTTATTCAAATTTTAAACATAACTTATCAAAATCAATAACTTACCAAGGAAACTTTAAGGAGTAGCCAATGATACACCCAATTTTTTTACACCTGTTGTGATGACGATGCACATTACAAATTAATTTTTTTTATTATAATGCAGCTTTTTGTTTGTAGGACATATACAACAAAAACAAAAAAGGGGAGGGGCAACTGACTGATATTTGTTTAGAAACACCAAGAATTATCACTGGAAATGAATTTTACATGTGAAAGAACAACAAAGTCAAAAAATGGAGGGTGTCTACCAGTGGGGGGGAGGGAATCTCAAAATCTAATCAATAATGCATACATTTTTTTTAGTAAAATGTTTTTGAATTAACATTTTCACTCATGGTGGCATGCACGTACATCAGCAATAATTAAGCCTATATTTAGAAATTAGATAAAAATTTAATACATGGTCTAAAGTAAATACAAGTATATATCTTTTAGAAATAATTTTTTTTGATACGTTAAAAGACAAAATTGCTAAAATAAAAGTATAATTTTGGATCATAATCAAAATTATTGGCAAATATAAAATATATTTTTCATAAATATGGCATTACTGTAGCCTCTTTTTCTCCCTACATTATTTCTGAAAGCTCTATGTGCAACACATTCACATGCATTTCTAATTTGCTGCAGTCTACTAAAATATATGCTCATGTATAAAAAGTTCAAGTGTATGCACATAAATTTACCTAGCCATTCTTTTAAATTAAAAATCTAGATACATACAGTGGAAATGTAAGGTAAGTTATAAATAATTTATCTGCTGACACAACTGAAGCCCACATGTAATTAGAGTTATCTTATTTTGCTTTCTATTTAGTAGAGAAGAGGTCATCTAATTAGAAATTATGAATTGCAGGCAAGTCATACAGCAGTTAACATGTTAGTAATAATTTTTATTGGGTATCTGATTAGTCTTACCAGTAAAAATAAATCCGACAACTTTCATCTATTTGAAACATTTAAAAATCCCTGTTCTTGAATATCATGACAATTATTTGAAGAGAACCATATCAGAGAAAATGAATAACTTTTTCATGATTGGTAGACACCCAAAAAGCAGTTTTTGCACATGCAAGTAACAAAGAAAAGGATAAAAGTTTTGAAAGGGTTAATATTGTCTATTTTAGAATATTTAGTTCATCTCAAATTATAAGGAAAATGCACAACAGCTCACACATCTCCAGAAAGCTCTTATCTTTATCTCTTTTCCCCCTCTCTGCAACTCCACAATAGCATAAACAACCTTAATATACTATAATAAATATTTATCTATTAATTTCATATTCTCTGTCAACAGATATAAAATTATATTATACTCAACGTAAAGGAAATCAAACAATCAAAGCAATAAAAACTATGCAAACACATGCTATAGCCTACAATTTTTTAAAAATGAACAATCCAACAGGGATGGCATTGATCAGCTGTGAAATTCTTGTGGCAATTCTTATTAAAAATAAGATGGAAGATGATATCCAATATCACAGTAAAAGATTTTTTAAAGCTTTCAATTCTTCATGGAAGTCTATACATAAAGCTAGCATATTAATAATATTTTTCACACATATTTTATCAGCAATTTTTGTTTATACAGTCATTTAGATTTTGTTTTTTACATATATATAAATTGTTGCCAGTAAAAAAAAAAAATTCATTTTAATTAAATATTTGAATTACGGTAATTTTTTCAATTATGTATAAATATTAATTAGGAAGATTCTTTAAAAAAATTTCTGAACCCCACTAACTTCAAGCAAATAAATTTGGGATTGTGATCAATGTTCTAAAAAATTACAGATTAGTTCAAAACAATATCGTTTAAGTAAAGTTTGAAATAAAATTAAAATTTCATGAAAATTGCAAAGTGTAATTTCATAAAGATTATAAATATACAAGTATATTTTACACTAATAAAAACTATTATTACTAGAAAACACAAAATGCATTAAATGTTAATGACTTTGTTGAATAAGATAATAATACAAACAAAAAATATTGCAGTTAAAAAAAAAAAAACTGTGTCCTTCAAATTTCAAGAGATAATTGGCAATAATATATGTATAAATTCCTTTTCAAACTTTTCCATTTTTCACCAAATATATATATATATATTTTTTCCTTTTTTCATTCCAATTTCACATCAATATAATGATATTCCTTACATGTAGATAAAACACACACTTTACAGCTTCTGAAGCCATACCATCTCATACCTTTTCTTTTTTGTACCATTCTTAAATATTTATTCGTTCTAACTAAAAGAATAATTTGACTGTTACAAGGAAAAAAAAAGTTATTTCAATAGCAAAAGTAATTTATATATATATATATATATATTAAATAAATACCAATTTACACAATTTTCCATAATGTTTTTCTCAGCATACAATGAATGCAATTTTCACACAAAATTTGTATTTCACTGTCACATAGAAGAAAAAAAAAGTTTTTTTTTTAATTTATTTTTCTAAATTGGCAGCCACTGTATATTGTCTTGAAAAATGTATTTGAATTACACTAGTGTCAAAAGAAATATCTTTGGCAAAAAAAAAAGTATAAGGTAAAATACAGTTCATAAAGCAGTTAGTATATAAAATACAAAACGTATTAATAGAGAAGAATTAAAAATCAAAATATATAACCAAACATTCAAACTAATCAGGTATAAAATTTATACTTAAAAAATTTATGATAAAGAAACAAAAATATTAAAATTAGAAACACCATCCAGGATTAATCTGCATATATAACAACATACTCAGTTCTGCAAATGAATTTTTTCACAAAAAGTATTTACATTATTAAGTAACATTTGATTTTAATTAGAAATGATATTATTTATAAGTACTTTCGAGAATGCTTCCTTTCACAACTCATTCATATGCAAATTTACAACAGTAAAACATTCCCAATTACGGAGGTTTATTTATTTATTTTATTTTTTTTTTTTTTTTGCAGGGGGAGAAGAGTGGTATTAAACAGTAAATTTGGCCATTACAATTTTTTGTCTTCTAATAACTGGGGGAAAAAATGCCTGAATTTGTAACTGAAGTAGGTAAATATAAAATTATCTAAAAGCAGGTAAGCACACATTTTAATTAATCTCCAAATATAATTAAAATAAGCAAATGAGAATTTTTTTGTAAATTTCAATACAAATTTATATAAAATAATTTTTGCAAATAACTGGCTTAAAGTGGATTAAAATGTATATAAACCTCATAATCCTTGGTCTTTTTTAAAAACTACATTTTTTTTTACAAATGCATGGCTAGATTTATGCTCATGAATAAGCTTTAAATAAACAAACATGCCATTCATAACTATCCTATTAAAATTGCAAAGCATTTTACTTCAGTAAGTATTAAAAACTTTTAATTTAGCAACGAAGCATTAAACAGAATGCCTACCAAACAGGAAACATTTCATACAAAAATCTCAAGATCTGAGATTTTTTTTTTTACTAAGTAATAAATCAATTTTGATCCAGTCAGTATTAAGAAACAATAATAATAATGTTGTTGTTGTTGTTTTAAATATTACAAAATAATATATCATTTAAATTTTTTCTATTAAGAACAAATGAGCAAAAACAGGACAACACAACTAAAATCATTATTCATGTGCTCTTCAGAACATAAAATTTCTATAATAGTACTTGCAATCCAAAATGCTCCTTGCAGAAAAATATATTGAACAAGTCTACATTTATGCTTAGTATTTCATACATTTATTTATCTAAATGAAATCTGATCCAAAACTAGATAAGTTTTAAACAAATAACTAATTTATAGATTAATAATAACTGTTCGATATAAAATAAAGCTGCATCTAAAGACTGATATTTCTTTAAAGCTTAAAAGTTTTGAGCAGAAATTTTTTTTCCCTATTTCCAAATTCTAAGAGAACTTATTCCTTTTTATTTCCAAGGAAATTCTGAACTGTTTCCATAATTGGTAGGCATCTATTTAAAATACACCTTCAGAAATTAAATGATTGTAAAAACACTCTCACTTTTACGCATAACTCTCCACAGGAAAAGTAAGGAATCTACAAATACATACACTAAAAACTGTGCCACAAGATATCACAGCTGTGAAAACACTTTTGAATTTAGAATAAGCTCATATATATGTTGGGGAATCTTTCAAACTGGCGCCACATGCTGTACAGTTCTCGCAGTCTTTTTTATTCACTAGAGTACACTGGGGACACTCTCTCCCTCCACTTACTAACGGGGTCACTTCAGGTCCAGGGTGTTTACTGCGACCACACATGTCGCATATGCTTTTGTCGGGAGCATTGTAAAATGTGCATGAACTGCAAGACCATTTTTTACTATTTTTGGCATCTTTCTGCCCTGAGAGTGGTTTGCCATTTTTCAGATCGGTAGCACCACCTACTGGGAGAGAGGGTTGTGCAGGTGGTTCCATTACAGAGCTGTTGGTGGAGTAGCTTTTCTTCAGAACAGGTTTCGAAGACAGCATGCTATCAGTGGAATCTGTCCCCACCATCCCCTTTTGGGATCTAGACTTTGAAGGAAGAGTGGAGGAGGACACGGATCCATTCATCTGAAGATCACACATGGGAATTAAGCTCTGCCCAGTCACGTTATTAAAGGAACTGTTAACTTCGCCATCGTAAGAGGGCACATTGTCATAATAGCTTCCCCTCTTACTTTGCTGTGACTTACTTCCTGAAGAAGATCGAAGCACAACGTCACTACTAGAAGGATTTGTGTTAGTTTGAAAGGAGTAGGCAGAAGTTATGGGGAAGTGCCTGGTTTTCATTGGGGGATTGGGCGGTGTATCTACAGTCATTTTTAAAAATGAAGAGCACAGTTCATTAGGGTCATCCATATGATTAGATTCTGCTCTAGTAGACGATCTTCGAGTGGATTCAAAATCACCTCCACTACATTCTTTGGGAAGTTGGTACTTATGGGGCATCATAGGCACCTGATGCCCACAACACATTTGGCATTGACATAGCCTAGGACCAATAGCATAATTATGAGGTAATGGGTAAGCAGGTAATCCTAAAGGCATCATAGGATGGGGTGGATACATATGCCCATACTGAGTTGAATAGGTTTCTTTTACATTTGGCACTCCACTATTGTAACCAGTTCTATGACTATCATTTACATATGAAGAATCTCGAACAGTATGATAGGATGGCGGTAATACGTCCCATGAATCCTTCCAACTATCGGGGGTAGAATCAGAATTAATGAATCTTGTAGTTGTATCTGCATTATTAGATTTACTTAAAAAATTATAATTAGACTGATGAGTATGGTCATCCAAGCAATGATTCAGATAGGTATCTATCCCATCAGATTTTGAAATAAAACTACGGGTCGGATAGTCCTCGATCTGAGATGATACTCCTTCACTCCAAGATGGTAATTTTGAGTGAGTGAGCTGCGAAGTTTTGTGTGACTTAGATTGGTACGCTCCCCCAGAATGTAGGGCCAAAGAACTGCTGGTGTATCCTGGGTAAGTATTGGTACTAGGCCATGTATTGGATACGTCAACAAGAATGCCAGTCTTTTGATAATTAGTATCTGTTTCAGATTTTAGAAATACTTTGTCATCTAAATAGGAGTTCTCTTGTTCTCTAAACCATCGATCCTGTTTTTCTTGCTCTGCAGCATTTCTTTTCAGCTGGTGCAGAATCCGAACAGCCTCGTCAATGCCACAGGTGTAGTCCTGCCGAATCTGGCTGATTTCAAACCAAGAACACTTGAAAGACTTCACTCTTTCGCATATTTGAACCATAATCTAACAACAAAAGGTAATGTTTAGATACGCAAAGAATTAAAATGTGTATTTATCTACTGTAAGCAGTTACTGGCAATAAGAAAATGCATATAAACTATATATTGTGTGGTAATCATAAATAACAAAATTAAATGAAATTCATTAACTTAAAGAATAATCCAAATTACCCTTCACTGGGGATTAGACACAGTGAAATGTAGGAGTAATGCAGTATAGGACTAAATGAAAGTATTGTTGATTTAAAAACCTCAAAAGACAATCATAAATAATTTGTTTAAATATTCACTAACATCTACCAAAACTTGAACAACAACCCAAATATTAAAGACCAATATAAGCTCTGATTTTCAATTATCACCCGAATTTCGTCCCATTCTGAGGTCATGTGATCAGCCAGGTATACGTGGAGGTATAGTTTTGTTGATTAGGTATTTAATGTATTTAAATTTAAACATAGAATACAAAATATTTCATATTCTAAACTTTACGTGATTTTGTCATTTCTTTTCAACAAAAATTGTGAAAGCTAGAAGTATAAACATTTCTATTTGATATATAACAAAATATATTTGATTTAAAAATAATTTTTCATTTACTTCATCCACTAAAAAAAATTTGCAATAAAAACTAAAACATAGTTAATAATACATACATACAAAACGAAACTAATTAGATAGTTTTGATGCATTGTGTTAAGCTCACTCTTTAATTACACATACATTATTTTAACAAGGCATGCAATAAGTTTTAAAAACAAATAGCAATTTTCTTTCATCTTAGCATTTTTAACAACTTTGGTTGGAACTTCTTTCAATGCAAATTTGCAACTAGTCCTTGCATCTAGTTTATAAAAAAAGTGATATTCATTTCTACTTTCATGACATATTGAATTTTTCCTTATAGACATCCTCTATCATCAATTGAGAGTCGTAAATGAAGAGATAACACTGCAGATAAAAGTCATTTTAAAATTCAGATCAGAAATGAATGAAGATGGAAAAATGGTATTTATAAATATTAAAATAAAAGGTGTAACATGGTTAGGCAATGACTCTCATGCAATAAATACTACAACTCAACTCAATTTAGGGAAAAATTAATAAATCATGAGGATAATGCAAGAAAATTTTCTCTTAATATGCTTTTATTTTTAAAAAAAAATCACTTATAACTAGAAACAAAAGGATACATTAAAGTGAAATTATAATAGACTTAATTATCACGAAATTACTACTATGGGAAATAATAGATAAAACAGGAAAGACTCAATCCATAGAAAATTACAACACAACATATATGCATGCTTTTCTAAAATATTCTAATTATTATCTTTTCCTTTGTCCAGGCATATAACTTAAAGACAACACTTTCAGCCTAAGCAAATAAAATGAAATTACACAAAAATTTGACAAATAATTGTAATATGAATAAATACTTAGTAATTGAATCTGTTCCTATATATTGTATTATTCAAAATAAAATTCCTGTCTTTCTCTTCGACAGCTGACAAAAGTACAAGTCTTTTTTACATGCTTATGTTACACTTGAAGTCTTACATGCTTAGAATGATAAGTTTTCTAGAATAGGAAAGAAAATGTGCAAATAAATAAAATTTCCTTACCTGACATTCAACATAAGCAATAAGGCAATCTAAAGCAACTCTAGCAACTTTATCTGGATCCACAGGCTCATCCAGATACAAAACCCCATCGTCTGAAAACTGATAACCTAAGAGACAAAGCATGGAGCTTCCACCAAAGAGTTGACTTTCCACTGAATGCTTATAAAATCCACTGTACAGCTGAAAAAGCAGTAAAATAAGAACTTTCAAAACCGCACACTGATTAAAAATAATCATTTTTAGTTATTTTCAGCACAATAAATCATGTTATACAATTACAGAAGACAATAGAAATATATAATGCATACATAAATACAAAATCATTTTCATTTGTATCAGTTCCTGGTTCAGTCTAATTTTTTAACAGCAATAATCAAAATAAAAATTGTAATTCGATTAAAAATTGTTGAATTCAGATTAAATCAATATTACTTTCCATTTAATGTTAGTTATTGCTTTATTTTGTTGCCTATAATATTAAACATATTTAGTTTGAGAAAAATTTGCGGAACAGCAATATAAAATGCAAAAATCTGCGATAAAAATAATCACAGAATAGAATAACCTAAAATTTATACCGATTACAATAAAAGCTTTAAATTCCTTTGAAATACTTGCAATCTTTAGAAGTTAATGACAAAAATAAACTCTGATTGCATGATTTAGTAGAGAATACCACTAATTAATTGAAACTTATAAGTACTCTAGCAAAAACAATGACTAGCAGGATAGTGCAAATAATGCTTTCACTTTTATTTTCTACATGATGTTAACAATTTTCAAATTTAGATACTTACTTTTAAGCATATTCTTTTGAAATAATTAACTATTCCATTAAATGAAAATTTTCAGTATTACTAAACATTATTACAGAAATATAACAGAAAAAGTATTCTTATGCAAGAAATATTTTTGGAATTCCCATTAATTCTCTCAAGTTGTAAAGTTTTTAATATACAAAATTAATTCACAAGATTCTAGTATCTCCAATATTTTACAATACAAACTAAGCACGTAACTGAATTCAAAGTATATTTATCAACAATAGATACTGTATAGTTTTACAGCTCTTCATACCCATTATAATTTTTTTAGTAGTTAATTGAAGATGAGGCAATCCTAATAATATATGTATGTATGTATATAATCTTTGTGATCTTGCAAAAAATTTCTAAAATATATTTATTCTATTTTTTATGCAGGTTTCTAATAACCATAATCTATCACTATCCATCTAAAAGTTACATAATTTTATACAGGGGGGGGGGGGAAGAAAAGAAATTTGAAATAAAAATGTCCCTAGCTGACACACCTCTGCTTACAGTTATTTTTCCTCTATTCATTCATGAAAAAACAAAATACCTAAAAATGTATGTTGTAAATTTTTTGAATTCTTATATTTATTCTTTTAGGATGTTTTAAGATCCATGAGCTCAATTAGAATAGCACTCTTAGTCTCAACATTTGACAAGTATATACAAAATGATTTTATTTCCTGTATTAGAATAAGGAAACATTGATTTGATAGTAGCAGAAATACAAAATCTCTAGGATACTAGAAAGTTTAACAGATTAAAAATTAAGATTTACTCAATTTTACAAGAAGACATAAAAAACTGTTTGAGTTTAGATAGTTAAAAGTGTTTTAATTTAATGCTTGATGTAATGAATATTGGTAGCTATGAAAAAAGACATGTGATTAACCAAATGGGGCATTAAAAGATTTGAAAATGTTAAAATACAAAATTAAGTTACATTGTAAAACAGTTTTTTTTAATCTATTTAACAGCAAATATCTGCATTTGCATATTGAAACATATAAAGAAACAAAATCAAAACTGAAAATGTTTGAAGAAAGAAACTAACTTTAACACCAGCAAAAGCATGCAATAGACTAAAATAATGAAACAGTAAAATAGGCTTAATATTCCAATGCGAAAAAAGGCACTATGTTAAAATTAAATCTGAAATACTAATGTTTTTCATTTTAAAAAGACATAAAACTTTTTGTGCAATTACCCGATCTATAGAGGGAAAAACTAAAAATCATTCTATTCTCTGTCTCTTCCTTAAGGGAAGTTTGAGATATTTTAACTGTATAATTAGTCTTTCAAGGTACTAAGGAACAAGCATAATTTAAAAAAAATTCTATCAAGGTGAATTTATAATGTAATATAAGGTTCAAATAATAATATATTTAATTTTATAGATAAAGATTACATTTTTTTTTTATTACAGGGTTTGCAAAACTTATGTTTTTTTATTAAAATTTTGAAAGAAAACAAAGTAAAATTGCATAGTAATGAAACTTAAATTGAATCAGACTCGTAAGAAAATAATTTGATGTCTATCATCAACCAATTAAAAATAAATTGGAGAAAAATTAAGCCATCTTTGTATTTGCTTGCAGAAATTTTCAATATCTGTGCGAAATTAAAATATATATATAAATATATTTATCATAAATGAATGACCTTATCTCTTAGTTATGAAATTTATATTCTACAGTTTTATTTTTTAATGCAGAATGTACAGTTGCTAGTAATACAATGCACTTTGAATCATTTAAACATGAATTACAGATTTCATAAGCCATAAGTCAACTTAAGAAATTAACAAGCCAAAATGTTTATGCTAAGAAAATAGTAAAAAACTAACAAACAGAAATAAAATATTCAGGTTAAGAACCACAAGAGAGTCTCTTTGTTCATAATTTTTAAGAAAAAGCACAAGACCCAAACATGCATTTATGTATAATACTTTGCGATTAAAAACAATATTTTTTTATCAGAATACGCCATAGCGATAAAGGAGTTTTTTTTTTTTTTAGGTAACCTTTGTATAAGTAAATTAATAAAAAGTGTTATTTGCAAAAAGGGGGGGGGAGGAAAAAATGGTATCTATGTTAGCCTTTTCTATTTCAATCATAATCATTTTCTAAATAAGCAACTGAACATATGTAAATAGAAAACCAATTTGAAAATGGATGGATGTATTAAATCTTCCTTTTGAAATGCTGTAAATTCACAGAAATTGTTTTACAACAGTTCTGGCCCAGAGACCCAAACTTGTTACTTTGTCTTTACCTGTTATGAGTTTATAAGTTACATCAAATGGAAGCATTTATATAAATACCTGCGATTAAAAACAATAATTCGCATATTGTACACAATCACATTTTTAGTCTAAAACTGTAGTATGATCTAGTCCATTTTTAGATTTTATGAAGAATTAAAAAAAACACTTTTAAACATATTTAAAGAAATATTGAAAAATACAGAAAAGAAATATTTGTGATATTATAATATTCAATTTCTTAAAGACAATGGTGAATGCAGATTAAAAATTCTACATTGAAAAGAAAATACAGTAGTATGTATTTGTGCATATATGTGTGTGTATTATATAAAGTAGTACAAAGTAATTTGCCATCCTCATTTCTAAACAATTACAGAACTTGAAATTTAATAAATTAATACTAATGAAATTTGAAAATTTTAAAAGCTATTAATTATCTGAAGGAATGATGGAAATAATTGAATATTAATATAGTCTATAAAACACTAAATTATCACAAGTAAAATACAATTCCAAATCCATGATTATTCTTTTTAATAAATATTTTTACTTTGGATATTAATTGTACGAAAAAAGCATGAAAACATTTATTATTGCATTAAAGAAATTCTTTTAAAAATAACATATAAGTATAACTGTCACCTGAATTAGTTTTACACAAACAGGCTGTTATGAAATGAGATTTGCAATTAAAAATATACCATATTTTCAAAAATCTTTGATGATATTTATTCAAGTCATTGTCTAGTCCTACAGACAAGCCACAATAGCCCCTCCTCCCTTTTTAATTTCTAATAATCAATAGATGTAAGTTTTATTTTGATTTATACAAAACCAGATGAAATAATTAAAAATGATTTATAACACACATACATTATCATAAAAATTTTAATAAAGTAATATTTAAGAAAATAAATATTTAAAGAAATTCACCATGAAGTAACTAAATTGAGCAAATAATCTATTGAATGAAAACAGTTTAATATTAGTAGTAACAACATTTTAGTAAATTATCAATTTCAACTCATGTTTGCTTAGTCATACTAACATCTTGCTTTAACCCTTATAGAAAAATTAATTTAAAACATACATGTATGTTTTAAATAAATTTCATTTAAATTGTGATTAAAATACATACATAACAACAGTTCTGAAGTAAAATTAAATTAAAATAAATATTCCTGTAAAAGAAAAAAAAAAAGACATCCAAAAAGAAATTTGTTATAGGTTCTTTTATGGATAAAGATTTTTAAAAGTTAATAAAACATAAAAAAAAAAGAAATAAAGTTTATTTTTAATTTCCTAACAACTACTTTGAAAATAAATTATGCCACTATCCCAAATCGGACCAAAAGGTGGCACATTTTACAAGAAATCTGTTTGGAATCTTAAGAATATATGTACCAATTTGTTAGACAAAGCAACAATAATAATAAAGTGAATGTTTTAGCCATAGAAGTGAAAATGTGCCTGTCTTAATGAAGTTATTAAAACAACAAAAATATATAATTTTAGGGTTAACAATTTAGAATTATAGTCAAATGATGATAACAGTTCCAGAATAAGTACTCTTTCTCCACATTTCTGCAAAAGAAATATCATTAATCATGAATCTGAAATTATGCGTACCAAGGCTACATACAACAAAGATATGTGTCAATATAAATTTTAACTGCTTATTGAAGCAGGGATCTTATTACCAGTTACATGAAATGATAGAGGATAATGTAATTCCTAAATCAAGCAGAGAAACAAAAATTTAATTTTAAAAAAACCTTTAAAACAGAAATCAGTTTTTAAGTAATTCTATTGTTTGCTTAATCCATTTTATATTTTAAAAGTCAGATTTTCGGCACTATAAAATTCACTTATGGTTAAATTTCATCAAAATCTGAAATTATTTTATCAAATTATATTTCAAATAAATTCTAACTTTTGGGGTCACAAATGTTTCATAGAAAATTGTAATTTAAGGAGGGAATAATATCCCCTCTCAATAGTTTTCAGATTTAATGCTAACTTGTTCCAAAATAAAAATGAGATCAAAATAATTAGTTAATATTTAGATACAGTTCTTGAAAATTTTAGTGAAAATATTTTACATTAATACTATTTGATATTTTTCATTTAATTGGGAAATGGGTAAGAAAGAAATGCTTTTATAAATATAAGACAGCAGATCTTAAGCAACACCACAAGATTTTCAATAATTTATAATAAGGTCTTGAAAATTACCAAGTTAAATACAGTCTTTCATTTATAGCTGTCAACAGCAAATATCCAAAAATAAGAAATCCTAACTAATCAAACCTAATAAGAATTATTTGAAGACTTTTCTTGGGGGGAGGTATTAAATGAATAAATATAAGAAATGCAAAAATTTAAAATATAACAAATATCTAAAATTAGTCTCCAATTTTAAAGAATAATTATTCTCTTTAAAAGACAAAACCATTTCAGTGGTTTACAGGAATTTTAGAAATTAAACTTTATGCAACAGGTTTTAAATATGCAAATTTCATTTAAAACTCAGTTTCATGATTTAAAAGCATTTCCTATGTATTTCAGATCATATCCCAACTATGTCAGTATGTTTATTTGGATATTTTTATCATTAACCATTAGGCAAGATGTTTCCCTTAAAATTTCTGTTGCTTCTTATTATACAGGCTGGTGATAAAAGATATTATAAATCCTGCATTATTGGTTTGACATTATATTCCATACAAATATATTTAGATAAAAAAAAATAATAATATATAAAACAATAATAGGATAGAAATTTTTTTTTAAAATCATGCATGCTCACTTTTATAGTTTTATATTCTTTTCTCCATGGATGACTGATTAAATTTGTTGCATATTTTTCCAGTGCTTCAAAAGCAGATCCTGCCTTATAAGCACTAAAATTTCTGTTGTTTTCTATGCTGTCAATTAGAACTTTAGCAACTTCAAAAAATGTAAATTTTGAACTATGAGGAACTATGCTGAGAAATTCAGATATCAGATTCTCCAAATTGTGCCGATGCTGTAATTTAGCAGGGGTTTCTTCTTGATTAAGGTATGCAAGGTGACTTCGCAAAATATGTCTGTGCAATTCTTCGCTTCGGGCACTAAGCCCATCTTGGGCTTGAAATGTCATTCTCATAACTGAAAAAAGAGTGTATTTCAACATAAAAATGAAAAGGCTTATAGTGGTACAAAAATGATAAAAACTAAAAGAATGCTTGAAGTATATATATTGGTATTACATAATGGTAATAAATGATGGATAATAATGATTATCAGGAAGACAACTACTCTAACAATAGCACTGATACTAACTAATGCCAAACATATCCTAAGTAAAATCTAAATATCTTTCAGATTTAATTAAAATAAAGCCAGTAATTATTTGTTCAACCAGATAAAAGAGTATATAGGACAAAACAAGATGAAGACATTAAACAAAACTGAAAAATGCTAAAATGATATGTATATTTAGTTCAAATACTCTCTTAGGTGCACCTTGATGGTTGGTATTTGAAAATTTACTTTGTGATCACTCTTTCAACTGTTCTCTTATGTATCTTCAACTCCATAATAAATACATTTGAAATAAAATGATTGAAGAAATCAAAACTAGCAAATGCATTTTTAGTCAATTTAATCAAAATAATTTATAGGAGAAAAAGGTTAATCATTTTTTATAATATCTTTATATAGAAATTATTATATGCACCTATTTCTAATAATAAATAATGAGCTTTGTCAAGTTATAAGCATTCATATTTACAGAAAATATTTCATGAATTATTATTAAGAATTGATTGAGTTTCGACAGAGGTAATACCAACATAGAATTATAAACATTTAATTTTCAAATAGATTCATGCACTTTTTTCTTTAACAAGTATTATTTTTGAGAAACCCTTTCTTCAGTTGATCTTTCGTATAAGCTTAACACAATGAAGGATAATTTCATTACTGTTTTAATTTTTTTTCTTCAAAGTAACTATTTTATTTGAAATTCAGGAGCTTTCTTTTCAGCTACATAATATTGAGTAAAAATATTATAATACAAACTTCTAGAACTGATATGATAACTAAAATGTAAAATCAGACATTTTCTGTAACTTGTAAATACTTCATCTTAATTCACATATACAGCATATTCAGGTTCAGGATAATAATAATGAAATTTAATCATCAAAATTAACTGTTATTAAGACTGAAAGAAGTCAAGTCTAAATCAGAAATTTCCATTTTCATGCATGTTAATATTCAATATATTAGAATACCAAATATTACCTTAAATGTACTAAAATACTACTCTCTTTAACAAAATAAAATTTCTCTAGCAACAGATATACATTCATAAAAAGAAATTTATAATAAATGCAATAGATTGCTGCCAATAAAAATCTCATAAACTCAAAACTCATACATAAATATGAAAAAGATATAAATATCAGTAATGTTTGACATATTTTCATTCCCCATTCGTTAAAATTCATGCAGGTTTCTAGCTTTTCCTAAAGAAATAAAGACATTTCTCATGAAGAGTTCTCAATGCTTGAAACCCCTTACAATTTGTTCATAATAAAACAAATTATATAAATATAAACAATCTTTTAATTAAAACAGATAAATCTTATTTGCAAAATCTCCAAATACATATAGCTTGCTACTGTTAATCTACTACATCCTTCACTTATCCATCATAAAGAAATAATGCAAATACAAAGTTCTCAATATTTAGAGGTTAAATTTTTCCAAATGATAGAATAAAAAGTGAAATCAGTTTATAAATTATTGGTCAAGATCAAATTTCTTTCATATAATTCAAGAATGATATGCACACTTAATTGATGGAAATGAGCACTTGCTTTTAAATTAATTGATTTTAGAAAAATCTTTAATCCGGTTATACTGACTAAAAGAAAAATGTTTTTGCAAAGTTTAATTAAAGAAAAAGAGAGCTTAAATCTGGCAAGCTTTATTTAATTGATGATAAATTGTTTTGCCATACTTAAAATCAAGGAAATATATACTTTCAAAATAAAAACTTTAAAACCTACCATTTTCAGAGACACGATACAAAATAAATTCCAAGATATAACATTTTCGAAATAGCGTAAAATTGCAATGCGTATTTTTTCATTATTCGAATAATCGGATGACTGAGAAATTCAAGACAGGCGAGGAAAATTCGTAAAATGACACCGTCTCTCAATTAAATGGTGTGTAAAAAATTTTAAAAAATCCTCAGTTTCCAAACAAAAACGGCATTTTTCACAATTTCCGAATCAGTTTATTATCCATAAATATATATACTAAACCCACAGATGAACTTATTACAATTTCTTGCCCGATATGGGCTGTTGGCATGACGCCAACATTTACGTACAAAATTCTTGAAATTTAACTTTTTTTTTTTTCTTTCGAAAATTTAGGTCCAAACTTTTAAGTTCTCAATGTTAATTAATAGAAAAAATTTAATTTAAAGAATGATACAAGGAAATATTCACGTGTTAACTGATTGCTTAAAAAAATGACTGTTTCTTTAACTAATTGCTTTAAAGAGAAACCAATGAGTATTTTGAAAACTAAAAGTATTATACCATTTGGTTTTTTTTTATTTTCTTTTTTTCCGAAATTCTTTCTCTATTTTTTTTTTTATTTTTTTATTTATTTTCTTGAAGAGTGAAATATAATTGGGTGTTCAGATAACTTCTACTGAAGGATTTCATGCTTTGTTTTAGTTCTTGTTTATTTGTCCTACGAATGGAGACCTGCTTGTAACGTCAGATGTGATCGTGCGGGAAAAATAAAATTGCGAATTTTATCGTTTGAGGAAATATATGACAATAGAATGTAACATTCCGGCATGAATTGGTTGGTAAAATTGCATATTTTTCTTTTACTGCTTTGATTTACTTTTTAATAATATTTTCACTTCGGTAAAGTGATTTTTTTTTCTTCTATGGAGCTAATAATTTAGTTCCCAATGAATTTAAATGACCCTCCAAGATATGAATGTTTCCTTATTTTCCCATGTCTTGATTTCCAAATATGTGCATAAAATGTATGATATATAAAAGTTTTACTTTGTAATTTTTTATCAAAGAAAAAAAACCATTGTAAGTTTGAAATGAAAGGAAAATATTATTACAAATTTTCTCATGAGAAACACTAAAGCATAATTTTACATTTTTTCATAATTTTGCATCTTGTCCTGAATCTTTAAATTAATTGGGAAAATTGTACCATCAAAGGCCATGAATAGTTTTCAATGCTGTTGAACTTTATTCTTTATTAGGATTTATGCTAGTATAATTTACTGCACATGAAAAATGTTAAACTGGAATTTCAAGGGCTCTTTTAATTCCAAACTTACTTTTTTGTTTACTGCCAAACTAGAAAGAAATGAAATGCTTATAATTTTAGTACTTGTATATTAATTTCCTATCATTCATAAATGTTTGATTGAATTGCATGCTATGGTGACCATTGTCAACTGAGCAATATAACTTATTTGGCCATTAATCACTGGTATGCAATTATTATACCATTATTATATCATCAATAAATCTCATGTACTTATGTTTCATAGAAATAAAATATTACTATGACTGAATTTAAATGCCTGTAGATATTTATAGCACTTGGGTTTTTTTCACCAAACAGATGAGAAATATTACAAGGACAATAACATTATGTATTATGGAGATTGGTGATCTTGAAACAATCAGTAAGTTGCCAAGTAAACCAAAGACCATAAATATCCACAATTACCTAAATTTCTTCTCCCCCCCTTTTTTTTTTACAAATTTTTAATTTTTATGTAATCTATAAAAATTAAAAATTGCATGTCAGCAATTAATTATCAAAGAATGCTGACAATGCCATATCATATTATTAACAGCAAGAGATTAATCATCAAAGATGCACTGTTAATATATTGGCTATATAGCTAATCCTAAAGTTCAGCAATGATATGCAAGTAAGTCAAAAGTTTCCCAGTGTGATGATGTCAATGCAGAAGTATTCAGTTTTTATTTGCATATTACGAGTAATAAATTAGGCATATGCAGAATACATAAGTTTGAACCATGATAATGTTATCAATCAGAAGTACACCTACAGTCAATATAGTTTTTTAATTGTATAATATTTGCATTTTAAATGTTAAGTTGATGCTTCTTATAAATATTTTTTAATAATGGAGTGGGATTTTTTTTAAACAAATTATACTGGAAATTTTATCGTCATGTTGGTAAAATTAAAAGGATATAGTGACTAATTTTAAAATTGTATTTGACAGATTATTGAAAATTCCATTCAAAATTTCACATCTCTTGCTCTTTTATTATCAAAATCTTTTATTACCTCCTTAATTTCAATTAGGGATAAAATGCTAGGAGGAGTAGAGAAGTTTGCATCAAGGATAATATGCTCTCCTCTCATGCCAGAGCAAAATTTATCTTGGAATTTTTTATTTATTTATTAAATTTGCAATTGTGTCTCTACTAGCTACTTTTCTTTATTTCAATAGAAATATTTCAGGATTTACTGTGCCACTGGAATAGTTGAGATTGAGGTATTAGTGAATTGAGTCAACTGTTGTGCTGAAATTTCCACATCCGAAATCCATCTGGAGAATATATGCCAGGTTTTTTTAAAAAGAAGCTAGATACATTCAAATCAAAAATATTATTACAGTTGTAACAATAAATTTCTTGATGAATTTAAGGAAATGAATAATCTGATGAAAATTGTATGCTTGCTAACAGTGTCAACATAAGTATGTAAAATAAGTTTCATTACATTACAAGCTATAAAATTTTTTGTATGTATTAAAATGGTTCATAATAGATTACAAAGCCATATAAGTTTTGGAATGCATTGCAGCAAGTCAAGAAAATTAGACTTGCATCCTATTGGGCTGGGGTAGCCTGATTGGTAGGGTGTTAGATTTGCATCCTTTGGTTTGCAAGTTTGAACCCCGCCAGCTGAAGACCTTTGTGTGTATGATGGCTGGTGCACATATAAATCTGCCGTGGTCACAAAATCCTCCATGTCAAGAGTAAAAACACTGGGAGTACTGGTTCATAGGTGATCATTTTCTGATCCAGGTCTAAATTATAATCTTGGATGAGTGAATAAAATGTATGAATGTATTCCACCCCATAAAAAGGGTTGGGACATGTGGGTAGCTTACTTGTACTCTTGGCACTACTGTAAAAACAAGAGATACAAAAAATTTAGATTGAATCATTGACTCTTTAGTCAGCAGATTTTTCAATAACAAGTGCCATTAGAAACAACAACAGATCTACATCCAATGGGAAAAAAGATCGATAAAATGTATTTAAAAAGTCATTTCAATTCTGCTCATATTATTAGGACCTACCATCATTAATGCATGATTTATTATATTTTCTAATAAAACAAGTTTTTTCATTTATGATTTTTTAAAAGTATATGTTTTATTGTAATTTAACAATTATATTTTTTGCTTGAAATGTACCACTGGATATCTTGAATTGGTAACAAAATTGCATCATATATTTGTGAGTATTTAAATTAATGTTTTTGAATTATTAACTATATTGTGTGTAAATAATATTCTTATGTGCAGAACCTTTATAATAAATGTGATAAGAAAAATGTAAAAATTACTGAGATATACAAATAATGCAAATTTAATGCAATGAATTTAAAGATGTATGAAGTGACCATCACATTCCATTATTTTGTGTTAGTTGACTTTGATTAAATCTAAATTACTGTTGCTCAGGAAATAAAAGTTTAGGATTCGAGACTAACTTTATCAATAACATGGATAATAATATCTTGACAGTTATACAACCAAATGATAAACTGCATAGAAGGAAAAAATTCTTCTATTGATTTTTTCCACTATTTTTTTACCTCATTTACATAATGGGCTATTAAATTAAAAGATAATTAAAAGCACTGCAGAAATTTGAGAGAATCAGCATTATCACGTCATGTCAATCACTCTCAGACCCAAGAGAGGCAGTCTCTATCTTTCCCAAATTCAATATTCTACTAAAGATTATCTTGAGTTCAGTATTTTATTCCTTTCCTGAATTCAGTATTTTGCAAAAGATCTTCAGTTTACATTGCTGTTAAGCTATTTATTTGCACCTGAATATTCTAGATACAGTTATATTTCATTAAATTTCAGTGGAATAATTTTTTTCATTAATAGCAATGAATATTGACAGTGT
The DNA here is from genome assembly GCA_026543055.1 of Argiope trifasciata. Taxonomy (NCBI): domain Eukaryota; kingdom Metazoa; phylum Arthropoda; class Arachnida; order Araneae; family Araneidae; genus Argiope; species Argiope trifasciata. The sequence goes on along the minus strand of JAPMOQ010001459.1, from coordinate 628,173 downwards.
CATAAAAAATCTGCTGTATCGTGAAAATATAATGGAAATTTAAAACAAATCTATTCAAATTAAAGTAAGTTAGAATTTTTTATGAATTGTACAGTTACGGTTAAATAAAAATCTTTGTGCATTTGTTTCATAATATATTAATTTTTTTTCAATTTATATATTATGTTTCTGTTTATTATATTTCACTATATTCATTATTTCTTGATATATTAAATAAAATTTTCAAAAAAAAATCATTTGCCACCTTTAGTTGTTTAAAACATTCTTGTTAAAAATGGTTTATGATTTCCGGAATATAAAAATAGCAACTTTGTTTGAATCTTTTTAAATTGTCTATATTTAGAATCAGGAGATTTTTTTTTCTATAACAGAATTTTTTTGTGTGGTCTTTTCCTTTCCATCTCAGAATATATATATGTATAGTGTAAAGCATACATTTTAAAACAGTTCTGTGTCCAGATAGAGACTTGACAATTTGAATGTTTAAACTGCACTTTATTCCATCCTGGGTGGCATAATTTATATGTGAGAAGTGCTGACAAAACTGACATTTGGTCACAAGCGATACAAGAGCAGAAGTATTTCCTCAGGCTCTTATATTCTGTAAGATACTCATAAGCATCTTTTTTTTTTTTTTTTTGCATGCATCAATTTGGGAAGGTATATAGATTTATGGATTTTTTTAATATTATTATTATATGGATTCTTTTTAAAAGAATGTGTTTAGATCAACAAATTTTAATCCCTTCACTCAGAGTGTGGGGAACTTGTTGATTTCAGCAATTTTATTGGGATCAGATTTCATTAATTAATTTAAAAGGTGGCATTAGATCAGGTAATTGGAGAACATTTTAGAATGAATTTAATATGGCTTAAATTAAATCAATGAAACAAAGTTAAGATATTTTGAAAATTAATTTGAATTTAAATTAAATTTTGATACTCAAGAGCAATAAGACAATCTAGTTTTTTATTTTTTATTTTTTAATACTTTCTTTGAAAGCACCTGAACAAATTAAAGTATTCAAATTTTCTTTTCAATCTTTTCTTAAACAGGTTTTTGAACATAGTTGCAATTTCAGAAATGGTGTTCCTTTTTCACCACAAAAATATTAATTTCTAATCACAAAAGTATGATCTTGTGCTAAGTACAATAATTAAGAAAATATAATAAATGTGATTTGAATTGACATCGAATCTTTTTTTTTTTAATCACTTATTTTAACATTCTATATACACATTTTAGAATAATTGCAAGTATTTAGTCTTGATTAATTAAGTCACTCCACAATCTATTGTGCTGATTTTTCATTCATTAACCCTAGGTATATGCTAGAATATTTTATTAACCAACAGTTATGTTTAATCTAGCTAAATAGTGACCCCCGCTCCTTTCTTTTAAAATATCTTTTGTACAAACAATCGAAATAGAAGGATTTAAAAATACTAATTTCTGTGTTTGCATTTATTGGGGATAAATATTATGAAGCGATAATAAACAAGATAATGAAATGCTTTTGCAAAGAAGTTGTAGAATTTTAAAGGATGATCTACCACTGATAAATATTTTTTCTTATTACACTGCTTTGGAAAGGAAGGATGAAGATAAATAAATGGATATTAAGTGAATTTTGTCTTAATGGTCTAATTCAGAAATTGGCTTGGAATGATTTTCATTTGGCCATTTCTGCATTAGGCTTTTCAGAGTTATTTCTAAAAGTACTGCTGAATATTTATGGGTAAGTCCACTCTATAAAATTTCTATCTGTATGTACGTAATGAATGACAAAAAACTAATTTACTTACTTTTTATAATTTACAATATATATATATATATATATGTTGTACATATATATAATATATGTTATACAATATGTTTTACCATATATAATTTTTTTGTGCGTGTGTTTAATCCCCATACCTAAACTTTAAGTCCAGCAAAAGTTTTTTAGACTATTCTGAAATGTTAAGTCAGATGATAAGAAATGTATTTACATAATGCAATATAAAGATAGGAATTTAATTTATTTTCAATTATTGATGTGATAATTTGCAAATAAATGTATTTATTATTTTGAACTTGTTTTAATGGTTATATAAAATGAATGTTGATAAACAGAATAATAAAAAAAATTGCATGATGTTTATCTCTGAATATGAATAGTAACACTTTGTTAAAAAAAATCTTTATAATTTTGTTTTTCTTCAGTGTTTTCATTAAGAAGTGAAAAAATTACATATATTTAAAGAAAAGTACTGTTGGGAAAATTGGGTTCTCCACAGGCATTTTCTCTATCAGGTAGCTGCAAAAGTATATATGGAAAAACTCAGTGTTGAAGAGTTACTAATGTTTCCTATTGTTTGGATTATCTTACAAACTGTAGACCAGGGATTCTACAAATCAAAGGCAATCGTAGGTATCTGCAGAAAATTCCCAGTTTATTTTGAAATTTATGATAAAAATAAAGGATTCTTGTATAATAATTATGTAGCATTAGTGAGCTATAACTATATTATTTTATCTGAATGTTAATCGTGGACTCTCAACTTAATAGCATGTCATTGATAAACAAAATCAAGGGATTGATACTTCATTTGTGGAATTAATCACTGGTTGCAATAAACATTGCATAGTTAAAGATTAATCACTGACATGCAATTAATAGACAAATTAATATCAAATATGCTGTAAATTTAATGGAATTTATTTTTTATCAGTCAAAGAAGTAATTAAGAAAGATAATTGGTTTCAAAATATTAACATATATATATATATATAGATAGATATATAATAGATATATATATATATATATATAAACTCAAATAATATATTTAATATATTATTACATTTTTGTGACAAATAAATACATAGAATAGAGAAAATAATGACTTTTTTACGATGTAATCATTAGAATTATTCATATATATATATATATATAATAGGGTGGAGTAAAAGCTGGATTGTGAAATTAAGAAAATATCCATTTTAAAAAATTATGTAAATCATTAATCCTAGTACTTTCCCAATTATTTTATTAGATAGATTTTGTTTTTGTTGGGCCATAGGCATTCGAATTAGATGTTACTGTTCTAATGGTAGGAGTAAGTTATATTCTTTTCCATCTTCTTAGTTCAATCCTTATCAATTTGAGGATGAGGTTTTTTGGGACCTTTTCTTTTACTTCTGTCTGCAGACCAAAGACTCTACCTTGCTGAGAATGATTTTACTTGTTCATTTTTTTGTTGATAATTACTGTATGTCAGATTTTATCTACCCTATCTGTTTGAGTTTTTATGTGTACATACAGAAACTGTTAGAAATCTTGATCTGAGCCCAAAATTTTCAAACTCAGATCAATGATAGCCTGGTTCTCACTACTTCATATAGATAAACATTTGCAGTGCTGAATGCTTTCTTACTAATATGTGCAAATTAACTTATGCTACAAATAGGAGCATTAAAGATCTTTAGTTCTTCTTAGTTCTATTAATTGTGTGAAATATTTAAAGATATTGTACAATATTATGTTTAAGACCTATTTTTCAATTTGAATTTAGTCAAGTCGGGGTTTCAATAGATAGATATTTTTAAATAATTGGCTACGGCTCTTATCATTAAAACCAAATGCAAGACATTTCATTACGGAAATGGATGAACATGATTCCATTTCTTTTTTATGGAAACTTGAATATATATACTTGTATATTTATACATATTTTTGTGTATATTACTTGTATATTTATATATATTGCATATACGATTATATATTTTTATGTAAACTTGTAGTTCAGTTACACTATTTTCTTTTCAATTAAATTTCATGTGCAAGAAATTAATACAGTTAAAATGGTAAAGATTGAGAAAGAGAGAGGAAGAAACAGAACATGCAATACATTTTTTTAAATGGTTTGTCGACAAAATAAATTTGTTTCATTTCAATTGCATCATATCATAGTTTTTATGTGAATATGAGATTCTACATATTTGCTACAATCCTACAGTCAGGAGTTTTGGAATAGCTGGGCATTAATGTATTTCTAACTGATTTCTATGATTCCTTCATATTTTGATGTAACCATCTTTGCCCGAATCAGTTCAGAAAAAAAGAATGGAAGTATTTACAAAAATACATTGAAGGTGTATGATTACTGGGTGATGTTATCAGGAAAAGGTCCCATTTCACCAAACAATTCCAGTTTAATCTAAATCTCATATATGTTGGAAAAGGCCGTCTTTCCTCATGAGAGAAATATGAAATTTCTAGATTGATACTGGCAACTTTGAGATATTAATAGTTTCAGGAGAAAGCAATTTATAATATATTTTGGTTTTGGATATTTGATACTTCCTTGATTGAATATATAATATAACAGCACATTAAGACTCCTTAATAACTACTATTTAAAATAATAAAAAATATTTAAAAAACCACTTTTTTGTGTGTGAGAATATTTTTTGTATTGTAAATATTTTGAAATCCATATTCATACTCATACACAAAAGCAGACTGGCTGGCTGGCCTGATGGCAAATGGGCCCTTTACAAATTAAAAATCTTCACAATCAGCTGTCTTCCATACAAATATTAAAAAAGTATTGTAATGAAATTCAAATTTAGATTAGATGCGAATATCATATATGATGTTTTAATCAAATTTTGTAAATCAATTGCATCAGAGTCCATTTTGAAACCTTTGTGAATGAGTTGAGCAAATCATTTTGTTGAGGGTGTTCTCATATCTGGTAAAGTATTATAAATTCTAATTCCTTAATCTTATGCATATAGGATTTCTAACCTTCATATTCATCAAAAAACTTTTAAAAATTTCAATACATTCTTCTGCATAAGTTCAGGGTATGATGTGGCCTAATGATTATGATAACAAGGGATTTTATTTTTTTAATGCTCAATATGCATTTAAGTGTTCTAATAAGTGACAAAGGAGCTCTTCATAATTAATTAGATGTAACTTAGTCAATAGACCTACTTATGTTTGTGATAAGTAGTCTGTAATATCATTAATTATGATTACTATGTTCTTACATTCAGAATATTCAGTTTTCTATTTCATAGATCTGCACTTCTTAAAAAGCTCAAAAGGCAAGTATTTATTAAGAATACAGAGAGAGAAAAAATAATGAACTTTTCCATAAGCAAAAACTGAGATCCATTTTTGATATGTAACACATAAATTATTTTTTAAAGAAAACATTTTATACATATTGTCAGTTGTTGAATTCGGATTTTTCTCTTTAGACTGACATTTTGTATTTATTATGCAATTTTGTTTATATAATATTAGGATACAACACTGTATGGTGGATTTTTGCTTGAATTTATGTATGTAGGCTTGTAATAGACTTCATACAATACACTTCTGCATATTCGAATTGTCAGGATTTGGCTTTGCGATATTCTTCAAAACTATTAAAGAAATTTGGATAGAATTTCACTAAAAGTTCTGAAAATAACCGTATTCTATACAATCACCAAAAATTTACTCAAATTGAAACTATACAAAAAAAAAAATGCTAATGCTTTTTATTTTACTTCCAAATAGATACTCTGATTAGAAATAAATATATAAATCATTTTGGTTTTTATTTTCTTATTAGCTGATGCTCATGTTGTTAATTTATGTATATTCCTTTTTTCTTTTCTTTCTTTCTTTTTTTTTTTTTTTTTAATTATTACAAAAATTTTTTTTTTTTTTTTTTTTTGTTTTATATATATATATATATATATGAAAGAAGCAAACAGAAAGACTGTTAGGAGAATCGCAGGAAAATAACAAGAACAAAACACACGAACAAAGGGCAATCAGAAGAATAATCAAACAAAACTGTTTCATTTTATTCATTTCATAATTACATCACAGTGATTCACATAGTAGTATAAAAATAAACTTAATAAATAATAATAATTCTTATTTTACTTATTATTATTTCGAGATTAAATAGTAGAATAAAAAGTAAAGCAACCACTAATGAAGCAAATTAGAAACACTGATTAAGAATAGGGAATAATTAAGACAATTCATGCTGATGGGTACAGTTAAGGTATTTTATATAGTTTTTAAAACTTTTAAATAAAAAAAAATCAGTTATCAGTAAAAATAAGGAGCTTTATAAAAACAAAAAAATATTATTAACCAAAAATATGGAGGTCAAAACAAAAAGTATTTAGTGCAAAAAACACCACAGAAACGCTATGAAGCCCGTTTTTTATTATTATTGGTATGCAGGTAGATACATTTTTCAAAAACTCTTTATATTTAGTGGAATTATATTTTGTAAAGTAATAATTACTGTGTCGTAAATCAGTAGAATAATTTTTGCTATAAATACTTCTGAAAATATTTTTAATGTATTTGTTAATCTTTTGTTAAGGTATTGTAGGTACTGTAATAATATACCCGGAGCAATTGAAATATTTATTATGATTGCCATAATATAATTAATGGAAGCAAAAAATAAATGCTTTTTTTGTTTTTAAATATAAATGCAGAGTATCAGATTTGGCAAATTTCACCAAACAGTGACCTAATTCCTCATGATTTTGTAAATTAGATAACCACGTTTGATGAATTATTGCTAAAAAAATTGCAACTTTGGCAAAAGAATTAAACTATTTCGCTTAATTGATTAATTAAAAATATGGCGAATAGGATAATCAGACAATTTCACATTGTTGAGCTGTTATCTAATAAAATTTTCATTAATATCTGCAACCGTTCGCAAAAGTTCTCGATCAGGAAATAGGTGGAAATTCAAATGTTTGGGGATTTTGTTTAATACTTTATAATTTAGATTTTTTTTTTTTCTTTTTAAGCTGCACCTACGCATTAAAAGAGCTACATATTGTCGATACCCAAACAACCTGAAATTCCGGAACAAGCAGTCGGCTATTCCGTTATGATTTCGACTTCGATGACTGAGTTATCAGGGTACCCGTCCTTAGAGAAGTACCATCTCCTTAATGATGTGGTGGTAGAGAATGAATGACTTTGAATAGATTACGATGTAGTGTTTAGGTTAGTGGAAAGTAGATAGCAGTCTGTGTAAAGAATTTTGGTGAAGCTGTGATTGTGATTGGTTGAGAGAAGTTGAGTGATGGAGAAATGCTATGCTATTAGCTGCTGTTATAGGAGTGGGTGAGTGGGCACGACGCGGAAGGGGAAAAATGTTTTTCAATCAATATTTGCGGCTTCGTGGTTTAATGGGAGTTAAACAGATTGAATTAGGTATTTGAAGAGGCAAATTTTAATTTGAGTTGGTAATGGGGTCTTTTCAGCTGTGGGTTTGGGGTGTATTTTGGAATGTCGTTGATTGCTTCAGTGTCAATATTCTCCAATTTTTTAAGGAAGTTAGTAGATATTTTTACGATAAATTCTTTTAATATAGGGAAGTCAAGTGCTTTCAAATTTCAGTGTTAAAAAAGTAGGTAAGTTATTATACCACATAAAAAAAATTGTATATAATCGTGTCAGTTTAAGTCAAAAGTAGAGTTGTACGAGGTCGATCGTTGCAAAAGGCATCTAGAAACGTGACTCCATAAACACAATTATGGGGCAACATTCCCTCGCATATCTTTTGGAGGATAGCTGATGTTCATTGAATTTCCAACGAATCTGGACACTGGAATGTGGAGAAGTGCGAACTGTCTTTACATTAAATACGTGTATGTATGCGCGGTTTATCGTTAATATTTATGTGAGCATGCGGTGAGTAGACAGCTGTCACTCTTTGGAATCTGGCAGGCAGGCTATGTTTTGATCTGCTTCCTTAAATTCGAAATTCTACTGAAAGTTCTGTCGTCTTATTCAGTTCCTAGGAATTTCTTTACCCCACTTTGGCGAAGGTGTTGGCTGGAATTGTGCCAAAGTTGAGGTTGAATTCTGCCAAGGATCGAACCTGCGAAGTTTGGGTTTGAAGTCCAGAAACTTATCCATTCGACAAAAGCGAACGCTGATGTCTAGTGGCTGTTACTGGCTTATTAAGATGTAACCACACCATAAATGACGAAGCATGTGTGAGAAGCAAGATTTCCTCCTAGTAACAAATAAAGCAGCTATCCAAGAAATTGCAAAATTTTCAAAGGACGATTTGAATCAAGTCGATTTAATGGTCTGATAGATGCCTCGACGGATTTGATGACTGCATGAAATGCTCATATCTTGCATTTTATGCAACCTCTTTAAATGTTTAATGATATTGTAACCTTTTGGTCAAATTACATGAAAAAATTCCAAAACAAACTGCCTACTTCGAGATATTTGAAGGCCATGCATACTAAATCTAGTGCAACATTAAATCTTACGTTGTTTACAGTTTTCTTCCACCACCGATTTCAAAGGGAATACAAATTCATTTTCTTTCTTTAAAATTCCGATCACTGTTCACAACTCGCCGAAAATTCATTCAGAAACTGAGTACGGAATTCATAATCTTTTTCTTTTTAATACACACGGGCTTCTACATGCAAAACATATTGCTTTGCTTCGTTAAAATCGTCGATAAAATATTAAAAATGAATTTTTAAGTAAATATACATGTTTATTTAAAAAAATTCCAATTAAAAAATTGCAATCCCCATAATGAGAACGATTGGTAAATGTAACAAAAAAAATTAAAGATAGTAGATTAAAATAAAAGCATGTAACCTACAGGGCCCAAATTGGCCTAGTTGGGCCCGGACAAAAACTTCTTTGGGGCTACATTTCTACTTCATTGGAGATCGTAATTTTAACTTAATTTAGCCCTAGAAAGCTATAGATTTACGAAATATAGGTTTTGTATGTGTGTGTTCCTACTCTAAATAAATAAAGAAGCTAACATAAAACTGGCGGATTTTAAACTGTACAGATATTTTGTTTTAAAAAAGTTCATTAGAGAAGGAAATTTAAAATAAACCATCTATTTGATTCGGGGCCCAAACTCTGATATGGGGGCCTGGGACAAGTGCCCCTGCCATCGCCAGACTTTGGTGATATAACGGACTGTCGCATTTAACAAAAGGCTAAATAAGATGTGACCAAAAATAGTTTCACGAGTGAAACGATGCATCTCTTCGTATGTTAATAAAGAAGTTGCAAATCATAAATTTGTCTGAAAATATTCATTTATTTATAATCTTATCTTTATACGTAGCGTAAATATGTTCTGAACAGCGATTAATAACTAGATACTTAATTTTTTATGCATAACATTCAAATAATTCTTTTAACAATGCAACAAAATAGTCCCAAATATATGATTAGTTAATTTCTTATAACTTGCTTAGTTAAAATAATGTTATCTACAGAAATAAAAATAAATTTGCATGATGAAGAAAATCTTATCTACTCATTAAATTACGACACAAATATTACAAGGACATGTATAAGGCAAATTTTCAGAGAACATTTTGTTCAATATCTACTTTTTCTAAACAAATAAAAAAGATGTTTCCGCATTTAAAAAAATGATTTTATCATTAAGATTTTTCTCGAATGAGAGTATTACATCCATTTCCTCTGACTTATCACACATAATGTTTCATAAAATTAGTATCATTCATTAAAAATTAGAAATAACTCCTGAAAATATGACAAAATTTACAAATCGTTGGTCATAGTATAATTTAAAAAAATACAAGATTAAAAAATCATTTCCTGCAACTGATATTCTCCGTCTTCATTAAAATTAATATTACAAGCCGTGCAACATAATATATCAGTCTTTTTTGCATTAAAATAGTATAAATATATTGGAAAATATTCGTAAGGACAACGTACATATCGGCTAGAGCACAATAACATTGATGGGGAAAAAATACACTCATTAATTGATTTTTTCAAAATATTCCCAGGCTACAACTAAAAATAAAGTCGCAACTTTTTCTTTAAGCCTGTATCTTTTAAAATGCATGGAAAAGAAAGAAAGAGAAGAAAAAATACGTCCTTAAAGTCTCAAAACTGGCGATGTTTCGAAAAGAAGATCCAGCCATTTTTGACCACAGAGTCACATGTCGGTCTTCAGTCACAGTCACAGCACCAACAGCAGAGCGCTGTGCACAGGCCGCAGAGCAGGCAGTTGCGGCAGCAATCGTCTGACTTCTGTTTCTCGTGGACGACTCTGGAACAGGAACAAAAATGAATGTAAAAACTGCTTTCAAAGACAGCTTGGCAAAAGGATTTTTTAAAAATTTTATTTTAATACTTATTTTATACTAGCTGTTACCCGGCGCGTTGCTGTCGCAGAAAAAAAAAATTATTATTAAGTGCAATCCATCAATCATTTGGCGATGTTTTATCGAAACAGGATGAACGTTACGCCAGTACATAAAATACGAACAAATATTCATTTTTATATATTAGATTTGGTTATTCTTTTAGAATTGTAATGGTGTTGTTTCAGAACAGTAATGAAAGAAACTATTTATTGTATCTCGTGATTCGTTTCATATTCGTTCGGAATTCTCACGTTTAATTTTAGAGACTGATTAAAATATTTTCTTTTAAAATTGATTAAATATAGAAAACATATTTATATCAAAAAATCGTTAATATAGGTGAAACTATAATTTTTGACAGTTAAAAGTGAGCAAAATTATTTGTACAATAATAATTTTGATGGTTACTACAAAACACGCTAACATTCAATTAAATTAAAAAAACCCAGGATTGGTCTCCCCAACACTTTCTCGCATAATCTGTCATCAAGTTGTTACCTCTGATAATGACTTGTATGTCATTTACGTATTATAGCTACAAATATATGAACCTTTCATTTGAGTTTATCTTATCTACAGAATCCATTATTTCCTCGGCAAGTTGTTTGCAGATGAATCCTTGGTAAATGGACGTGGGTGAGATTCAAAATTTTGTTTTAAATTTTAGTTAATTTTACTATTTCTTCAACTATCCCGTAGGTGTAAACAATAAGCTGACCCAATTTTATCGAAATCAGATCAACGGTTTAGGAAGTCATAAGAGACATGCAGACAAATATTCATTTTTGTTAATACCAGCGGGTGACCGAGCTCCGCTAGGAGAAAACAGGTATCGAAGCTAACTCGAAGATTTAAATTTTCAATTGTGATTTATTAAAACAATACATGCCATAAGAAAATTTGTGAAACCATTGGTGAAAAGATAACCGGTTAAAGTGCACCATTGTAAACTATTCTAAACAAAGTTAGAGTTTGGAAAGGGAACTATTCTATACAAAGGTAAAGTTTGAAAAGTCATAGGAAATAAAATGTAATTGATAACAAAAAATTATACAATTAAAGAAATGGTACAAAGTGAGCAGTGTAAAGATTGAAGTGTGTTGAAGTTCAATATGGCAGCACGTTACCGCTTGAAACCTATTAGGCAATAGACAAAGAAAATTTAAGTGCTGCCATCTATAGCCATTATGGCGAACTAATAAAGTTTGAAAATATCCTATCTGTAACTCCGAACTGCTCGACCGTAGTGCTTCAAAACCGGTGCCAATCGATTCCTCGTGGCCAAAAACCCCAGACTCCCAAGTTTACCGGAGTTTATTAATTCTGGGGTGATTTTCGACTTGGCAACCATTCCTCGTATTATAGTATTAGATATAAATTTCATTATTAATAACTAGATGCCTTTGGCAACCAGCTTGGTCTTCCAAATTACTGACTTTTCAGATAATTAAATTATTAATTACGGAATGCATTTTTTTAAATTTTTTTTATCTTAGTATTTGATACGGCTAGCAAACATGAACTCCATTAAATCATTTTGTTTTAAATTTAAAAGTGCATATGCTACGAAATAAAAGCGGGAGTGAATTTAAAAGCATGTGAGTGAAAGTATTGATGAATGTCTTTGATATCCGTCAAGAAATTAAAGAAAATTTAGATTAAGTAGTAAATTCAACTAAGAAATCTTGCTAAAATTAAGGGAAAAATTCTAGGTGATGGATTTGATGTCATTAAAAATACAATGCGTTGAGTCTTAAGGTATTATGAAGATAATTTTTTTAGTAAATAGGAACAGCAATTTCCATAGCAAAGTCATAACGATTATTTGTTTGGCGACGTATAAGCATCATTTTGGCTTCCATTAAATTTTTGCTTGGAGCCTACGTATCGATTTCTGTAAACTCTTCTTCCCTCTGTCTGAATAGAGTGGCAGTGTGAACACTTTTCGGGACATTTCTAAACACATTTTGAAGTTAAGCGAAGCGCTCGATTCAATGCTGTTGTGAAAGTATATGTAAACGACGGCAGTAAAAAAAGATCGTTGCGGACGCCTTTTCGATTACAGTTCACTCGGTTAATCTGTGCTTTGGGTCCCCTGCTTGGCGCATCTTCAAAAAGCCGCCAGCTGACGCATTTTTGTGTAGTGTCTCTCTGAGCATTCAACTCCGTGAGACAACACGCAAAACCGTGCCAGTAGGCGACTTTTTGAAAATGCGCCAAGCAAGGGACCCAAAGCACATTTTCACCGTTCACTCAAATGATCAAAAGATCCCCATATGAGTGATGTACTATCGAAATGTGAATTAATCAGTGTACTTAATTGCAATCAACTTGATTTCATATCATAGCTCTGTATTAAAGGAAATCACATTCAAAAACAAACCACACATTGTTGCCACACCGAACAAGCTAAATCAAAGAAAACAAATAATTCCGAGGTTATAGGTGGACGGTTTAAATTCAAACACTGAAAATAATATTGCACAATCATAAATTGAACACACATGTAGAATAAAAAAATAGAGTTAAATATTTACAACATGTTACAATATTCGATGAAGCAGTCTGAAATGTGTATGATTGTTTATTTTGAATTTGAGAGTTCAGTTGAGTTAGCTTTATATCATACTAGCTCTTACCCGCGCCTCAGTTCGTGTGGAAATTTTGATCTTTAGTATTACTCCTTATTCAAGCAAGAGTGACAGAAGCGCTTCAAACGTTTTTTACGACTGGACATTTCCTTAATATAACTAAACTAAACTATTTTTGATAATATTTCCGTGATACATGTCTTGCAGTTGTGTCCCAAATCCGCCTTGTTTTTGTGCGGGGATGGACGAGCTGCTACGTGTTCTTAATTAACAGCAGTACACATATGGCGTAGGTGTTGGCGGAATCGTGTCAATGTATAGGTTTGAGTTCCGCCATAACCATCGCCACATTTGGTGACCCGGACGAGATCTGAACACGCAACCGTCCGATCTGGAATCAGAAGGTTGCGTGTTCAGATTATATATGTATCAAAAAAACCCATGCTGAGTTTGAAAAGTAAGAAGAGGAAACAAAACCAAAACGTAATACGCTTTTTATTTATATATATATATATATATATATATATATATAAAACTTCCAATTTTGCATGATATCCGCACCGAATGCGAACAGACATCCATGTCTCCCAATTTATAATCTAAAAATCGAAGTCGCTGAGGGAATTTTCATTCAGAAACGAGTCCTGTGGATCGAATAGTTCATCTTGACCTTGAAAATCTTCAATTCCTGCAGGTGGCATGAGACAGTGTTGACAGACGTCGCAGCACAGCAGAGCGGACATCGCTCCGAGGCATCCGTAGAGGCAGGCCGAAGGTCCTCCTCCCTTCTGCTGTGGTGGGGTTCTGCGACACAGAAAACGGCTCGTGAGCAAAACAGGTGGCTGGGGATTCTAAATTCTTAAATAAACTTGAAAATCGGGTCTATGGGGAGAAACCGGTTTTATATAGATACTAGCTATTATCCGCTACTCTGCTCACGTGGAAATTTCGGTGTATATGTACGAAAAACTGTTAAATAACGACAAATAAAAAACATTAAACGTAGCCTAAAACTATGCGTTTACAAGTTCAATCATACATGAATCATAAGTACAATTTAATAACAAAAACACACAACTAACGCAAGAGACGATTTATTTACATTGTATGCTCAAAATAAAACAATACAGCAAATCGAGTCCGATCAAATATATTTTATTTATTGAGACAGCTACAACAGTATTATACACATCATTTTTAAACTCTTAATTTAAATGAAAACACAGTTGTCATCACGCGCAAGCACAACTGATGTCTCGACAATCAGGAGCGAACTTTCAACGCTAGTTGGAGTAACGCACATGTCTGATTTTCCTACGCCAGTCAGGGTAACGCAATGCAGATTAGAAATTTTTTATTTCCTTTATTCTGTTTTTTTTAATTGAAAAGCACTTCAAAATGAATCCGAAAGATCGATTCATGAATGACATTTGATTTTAAATACATCAAACACAAAGAAAATAAACAGAATCGTTTGGAATAATCGGTCGAAATTCTCCTAAGCTTAACCTCAACTCTTCTCAGGGGAAAAAACAACAACATGGAGTCTTACTTATCTTCGGCGGCCTCAGCTTTTCGGCGCGAAAGTTAGTTTTGAATGAATCAAAAATGAGCAGGCATAAAAAGTAGCCTATGCTCTATTCCTGACTCTAATCTGTCTCTGTGCTAAATTTCATCCCATTCTGCTCAGCCGTGATTGAGTTACAAACATCCATCCAAACTTGCACATCTATAATAGTCGTATAAATGTGAGGTGGCAAACGGAAATACGATAGCTACAGAAGATCCCTTGCAAAAGAGTTTGAGTACATAAGAGCAACGGATAAAATATAGATGTATTTGATAGAATTTCAATTTTCTTTCTTTGATAGAATACATATTCAAAATAGCACAACACCGAGATAAACGACAGTGAATTGGACGTAGTATATATATTTTTTAAAAAACATCCTTTGTAATGTTACAAACGAGTATTCAGGATGGTTCACAAGCTTTTATTCGTGCAACAGTTACTCTGAATTCAAGTGATTTTTTTTCTTTTTAAATTATTTAATACTTTTGACTTAATTGCAGATTAAAAGCAGCAGTTTCATTTAATTGCAGAAAAGGTTTGATGGAGTGACCATCAATTTTTTAACATTATGCTAGAATATTATGTTATTCATCTGCCTTGCAACATGATGGAATGGAGGTGATAGGCGTTCACGCCCTGGTCTTCCCAACGAATACTCTATCGGCTAGTGTCAAACTGTTAATGCACATCTGTGGTTTATCCTTTCCTTTTACTTAATGCACAAGTAAGCGGTCACTTTAACTACATCGCTTCAAATAATGTGTCTGAGACGCGCATCGAATTATTGAATTTTTGATCTACAATCCATGGATCTGTCGGATTTCTCGGTGAGAAATGGATTGAAGAAATGATTCCATTTGATAAAAGATTTGAAAGCACGTTAAACTAGTGCCGAATTTTCGAAACAATGGAATAACTGGTGGCGGTGGTGTTGGCTGGAACTGTGCCAATATGCAGATTTGAATTTCGCCAACACCGTCGACACATTTGGTGCCCCGGACGTGATCTGAACACGCAACCATCTGATCTGGAGTCAAAAACTTGCGTGTTCAGATCATATGCGCATATAAAAAAAAGCAATCCATGCTGAATTTGAAAACTAAGAATAGGAAACAAAAACCAAAAACTTAACACGCTTTTTATTTGAAGAAAAACCTTCCAATTTCGCATGATATCCGCACCGATGGGTGAACCATTTCTCCCAGTTTATAATCTAGAGATCCGCGAAATCGCTGACGGAGTTTTCATTCAGAAACGGGTCCTGTGGATCGAAGAGTTCATCTTGCTCTTAAAAATCTTCAATTCCTGCAGGTGGCATGAGACAGTGTCGACAGACGTCGCAGCACAGCAGAGCAGACATCGCTCCGAGGCATCCGTAGAGGCAGGCCGAAGGTCCTCCTCCCTTCTGTTCTGGTGGGTCTCTGTGACACAGAAAACGGCTCATGAGCAAAACAGGTGGCTGGGGATTCTATATTCTTAAATGAACTTGAAAAATCGGGTGTATGGGAAGAAACCGATTTTATATCAATATGTGAGGTGGCGACGGTGTTGGCGGGAATTGCGCCAATGGTTGTATTCCGCCAAGGATCGAACCTGTGATGCTTGGGTTTGAAGTCCAGTAACGTAGCCATTTGACAAAAGCAAACACTCAAGCGGTTGTTACGGGTTTATTAAGATGTCACCACAATATTCCCCTACCAGTGAATCGGTAAGAGACGAACGCTTTTTTATAGCGCCAAGCGTAATGTTGAGCGAGGAGAGTTGCTGCTGCGTCAAGTGAGCCTGACGACTTTGTGTTGGTTGCTTTTGCAGCGAGCAGGTGGTGACGTGACAGTTGTTTGAAGGTTCATCCTCCGAGGTAACCAATGTGGCTAAGGTATTGGTGGAATTGTGCCAATATGTAGGTTTAATTCCGCCAAGGATTGAACCTGCGATGTCTGGGTTTGAAGCGAGCGCTGATATCTAGAGGCTGTTACTGGCTTATTAAGGTGTCACCACAAACTAATTAGAGAAGTTTAATATTACGCTATATAATAATTTGTGAACTTTTTGCATTTTAATGGATACAAATCGTTCGTGATTAATTTCTATGCTCTTAAAATTCACAGACTCCATTTTCGAGCAAAAATCAAACGGACCGCCAATTTCCATTACAGGGCGGCAACATTGCTGTTGGGGCCTGGTTGGCAGAGCATCCGGCTCGGGACCGAAAGGTGGCGTGTTCTGTCCTCGTCTCGTCCAAAGACCGCCGTGTTGGCTCATGGCAGTGGGGACACATTCAATAGGTCCTCCGAGTTCCCCTAACAAATGAAACCTCTGAATCAGAGATGAGTCGGTCTCTTATCTGAATCTCAATTTCGACTTGCTGAGTGATGAATGAGTTCGACCGCCCTCTACAGTGGGTTGTGTCGTGTGTGTTCGAGCAGAATCGTCCTTTCACCTGAACGGTATTTATCAACAACGAAAGGCGCACACCTCTGCCTTCATTTGAAAGAGTTCCACTCATTCGGACTTGGTATGACCAAGTGGCATTAGACCGACCACCCACCACCAGCATTAATTTTTCTATTTCTTAATTAAGATCTCTCCCAAACCATCCTGTTCTTTGATTACTGTATGTTATTGAAGTCATTTGATCATGTTATTTAATTACTGTCTATGTACCCTTATTGAATATAAACAATGTCGACGGCGACGTGGCAAAATGGAAGAGGAAAAAAGAAAGTGCAACTCTGACAACCAGCACCTTGAATCCAGCATTCTGCGGCTCTTGTTTCCATTTCTGCTGTTAATTTACTTTTAAACAATTCAAGAAGCTCCCTTATCATTTATTTGTCATTAATCAATGGAACGCCCTTGTTGAAAGACGATCAAGATATCCATCTTTATCCCACGTCTCTGGACATTGGAATAAAAGCGGCGTAGAATACATGAATATTATTCAATACCTCGAAAGGGAGATGAATTGATAACTCATTCATAATGAAAATTCTTTATTATTCTTATTTAAAAAAATAACTTTGCAACTGATCAGGAAAGAATTCTATTCAAAAAGAAAAGTCAAATAAAAGAATCTAGAGATATTTATTCAAATACCATCAGGCCAAAATATCAGGACACATTTCACACCAAAAATAATTCATCTCGCTTTTTTAATCCAGAGAGGTATTCATGATTTCATTCGGCATTACTCCAGATGAAGGACATATTTTCTCTATTGATATCTTCCAGGGATAAGAGCACCGGGTCGCTACTCCCTTCCAGCTGAGTGTGTGTCGGGGAGTCTGTCTGCCTGCAACAGATTAGAGAGAGGCAACATGCCGGCATTTTCCCTTTCTCCCTCTCCACTTCTCCTCCGTTCGAATCGCTGCGTGTGACAAAATATAGCATCCGTTAAAGCATACCCGTTTTTTTAAAGTATAAAAGAGAAACATCTGTCATTACAAATAATTGTTGTTGTTACTTATGGCACTTGCCATTGGACAAGCCCGATGTGACGTTGGCAGAGATTTCAGCCAATAGGGTGCGTCTCTTGATTTTTTTCAGTGGGCCAAGAGTACGACTTTGCCACTCACGCGTCACAACCTTTTTTTACGGGACGGGCTTCATTCAATCATCCACAGATCGTTATTTAAACCTGGATTAGAGAAGGATCACCTTTGAACCAGTCTCTACGAGTGGTATTATCCCCGACATGGAGGACTTTGTGGCCACGACAGATGTATACGTGCGCCAGCCACCACACACACACACGAAGAGTCTTCGGCTGACGGGTATCAAACTCGCAATCCAAGAGATGCGAATCCAACCAGGCTGCCCTGGCCTTTAAAC
>JAPMOQ010001459.1:589070-599965 GCA_026543055.1 Argiope trifasciata | reverse complement strand
CCAAATGTATTAAAAAGCTTTCAGGTAATAATACGAACAAAATATTACATAATATCATCAAATATCGTGACTAAAAATCAGAAAACGGCGAATTAAAATATCGCCGAAAAAATTTAATAACATACAAAATGAAGCATTTTAATATAAAAATCATTAATATGTAGTAAAAAAAGTAAACACCAAATTTTAAGAACATAAATTTATCATTTATTCTTTCGTATCTGATTTTTTTAAAATTCTCTATTAGAAGGTGTATGCGAATGGAATAAAAACGGAATTAGATTTCCTGAGTAGATAAAAGTCTAACCTTAAAAATGTGTAAACAGCACAGTGAAACTGAGAACACAAAATTCAAAAGGCAAGCCTATCTGTAATTGAGTAAAAAATCTTTTACGAAATTCCATCCACGTAGACATTAAGGTATCCGACTACGTTAAACAGACTGGTTATCGAACAAATTGTTTTAGAATTTTTTCATTGTTATTTCTTGCAGTTCGGACTTTCCTCTTTCCAAAACAGTTTGTCTTTTCTAAGAAGAGGAAGGTCTCACCTATCATCCAGGGGAATTTTAAGCAAAACATATATTTCAGCTAAAATTTGTCTTCAATTTTCTCAAAACTTTTATTTTCATAAAAATTCCCCACCGTTAACACGATATCTCAAAAACTAATAGAAGAATCTTCATAAACATTTCAGAGTGTGTTTTAAATAATAGGGGCCATGAAATGAACCAAGAGTTTTATTGTTGACGAAATACTTTTTCATTTAGAGGTGTTTTTAGAAGAGTTTAGTCGTGAATTTATGGAATACACGTATATTTTTACTCAAAATTTTTGGTATCTCAAAATTTTTGTTAGATTTTGGTTTATTTCATTCATCATTATACTCTATAACTTCTGTGCGAAAGAAAAATAGGATTGTTGCATTATAGTTTTGTGTAGTGGATTGACTTTTTTGCTTAAGTTTAATTAAATTATTATTACAAAATTTCCCATTCATTAAAATATATTACATATTTTCTAATAATCTTTTTTTTTTTTTTGTAATTATAGTATTTTGTATTATAATTGAGTGTACATCTAAAAACTATCGTTTTAAATAGTTTGTAGAAAATCCAATTTTTCAACAATACTCCTTCGAACGTAGGCGAATACCTTAAACTAGTCAAATAAAAACTAGTAAGAATTACATCCATTTACGCTCGTTGTGGAGCAGTTCACAGATTCAACAACATCTCTAGCTGGCTGCAGCAAATGGCGCAGGCCACGATGCAGGGGGCGAAGCACAGCCAGAAGGGGCAGCAGGAGGTGGCGGCGTAGATGAGACAAATCGCGCAGTAGGTTTTGCAATCCTGGTACGCACGGACGCAATCCACGTGATCACAACACAGACAGTCCTTCCAATCCGAGCAGCTAGGCGGGGGAGAGAAAAGGGCATTGCAGACACACGCCTCTGCGAATTCAAGTATCAACTACAAACACTCAATTGACGTTTGGCTTCAAGGGCATGATTGGGAGGGCGTTGGACTTGTTGGAATAAGCCAATAACAACCACTAGACACTAGCGATCGCTTTTGTCGAATGGATAAGCTCCTTAATAGAATTCTGCCTACACTACCGCCACTTTGGTGACCTCGGACAACGAACCTTCAAACATCTGACGTGGCGCCATCTACCAGCATCAAATGCAACAAAAGCAAAGTCGCAGACTCACTTAACGCTTGGCGCTATCCATTCTCTTCGCTTGCCATAACGCTTGGCTCTATAAAATCGTTCGTCTCTTTACAGACTCACTGGTAGGGGAGTATTGTGGTGACCTCTTAATAAGCCAGTAACAGCCAATAGACACTAGTATATTGTAATTATTTGGACCAAGTTAATAGAATTAAACAATATGTATGTTTATTACTTATGATTTACAAATTAGCCATTGGGCCCGAATTTGAATGCGTATCCTGTATAAATTTAATTATGTTTACCGTAAATAAAGATGATTTAATGAATTAACGATACAGATATCGCAAATGATCATAGAAACCTTTGCTTTGCATTTATTTTTTTTAGAAAAAATAACAATTACTATTTATTTAATTTCATCCAGTCATGTGCTGAAAAATTACATTTTTTGAGATTTAATTTGAAATAATAGTTGGTTTATTTCTTTAATTTGAATTTATTTCAATATGATGGCAACACTTTAATAAAATCTATTTTTTCCCTTTGACGTGTTCCCTTAGATTTTAATTTTTTGTTCGAAATATATAGTTGAAAAATATGGTTAAAATATTTGTTTAAAAATTCATTAAAAATAGAAACCTAATTTGTTGATTAAAATATTAGTATCACTAAAAATATAATTTTTTATCTTTAATATGATGTACAAATCAATTTTGTAGTATAATATTTTCGAAAGTTATGGCGGAAAAACGTCGAAATTTTCGCTTAATTTTTAATTAATTGAAATTCTAATTAAAAATTCAAAAAAATCGCACCAAGGTACACATTTCTGCCCCCCAAGTATAAATGTATCATATTTGGTAGTTGTAGGTCAAGCGGTCTAGCCTATAGAGCGCCACCATACACACACATAGAGCTTTATTGTGTCTAGATTATCGTGTTATATAATGGTATCAGTACACTTTCTATGAAAAATGTTTAAAATTATTTAAATAGTGATTTCAAAGAATTTCACCGTCTGAGGGTTAAAATATCCTACTACGTTCGAAAAGTTTTTGAAAAATTTGATTTTTAAAAAAAAACAATTTAAAACGGTTTTGGACTTATTGTCAATTATAAAGGAAAATACTATAAATACAACCATTTTATTTGATAATATATTATATTTTGAGAAATAGGAAAATTTGTAGTAAATTTTGATGAAATTTCATCCAAACGGTTCACACTCTACTCAAAATGGTAATGCAGCGATTCTATCTTTCTTTGTACACAAGTTATAGATTATAACGATGAATGAAAGGAACCAAAATCTAAGAACCATTTTGAGATGCAAAGAAGTTGTGGGTAAAACTATACTTATGTATGCATTTTAGCCATAAATTCACAACTTGATTTTCCTAAAAACACCCATAAATGAAAAAGTATTTCACCAACAATCACACTTCTGGTTCATTTCATTGCCCATATTATTCAAAACACAAGCTGAAATGTTTATGTCAATACTTGTTTTAGTTTTCGGGAAATCACGTTAACCGTGGAGAATGTTTATGAAAATTAAAGTTTTGAAAGTATTGAAATTAAATACGAATTTTAGTTGAAAAGCATGTGACCCTAGCTGAGAAGGCAGGCTATCTTTTTCGCAAAAAAAGATAAACTGAATTGTTCTAAAAACATCCATAAATGAAAAAGCATTTCCCCAACAATAAAAGCTCTTGGCTCCTTTCACTGCCCATATTTAAACCAACCATTCAAATTTTCATGTAAATACATCAATTAGTTTTTGAGATATCATGTTAACGGTGAAGAATTTGTATGAAAATTAAAAACAAATTTTAGTTGAAAAATAGGTTTTGCTTAAAATTCTCCTGGATCATAGGTCAGGCTTTTATTTTATTAGAAAAGATAAACTCCTTTGGGCAGAGAAAAGAAATAACAATTTAAAAAAAAATGCCAATGTGATCGATAATCAGTGTTTTTAACGTAGTCGAATACCTTAAGCGAAGTTTCGAGTTCAAAGCAGCCGCCAAAACGGACTCTGAAGCAGTTTGAAATTCCTGCTTCCATTCCATTCTAAGCAATAAGAACGATTTTGGTGCCAACAACGTTATAAACACGACACTTCCTCTCATATATACGAGAGAGAGATAAAGCGATTGATATATTACATGCCATTAAAAATCAACCAATGAAACCATCTCTACAGTTTCCGTTCCAAATAACTCATAAAAGTTCGTGTAATGACATCAAAAAATTTAGAAAAAAAGATAGCTAAAAGAGAATATCGGATGCAGAAAATTTAGTTTCAGATTTTTCATTTTTTTACATTACATGACATTTTTTTTTTTTTTTTAATTTCTACATTACATTTTAAAATGTGAGCTTCGGGAGGCATTCAGTTACGAACACGAGCTGGCGAAACAAAAGATGCATAAGCATTTCCTTTTTATTGATAAGATTCTGTACTTAATAACTTTTTGCACGTACTTGCCTGTAGTATTGTTCGCACAAGTATAAAAACGAAAACATATGTACAATCAGATTTTTTTTTTAAATAAATGCTCTGAATTAAAGTTTTGGGCTGTTTAATGTAACTGACTGAACTGGGGAACTTTCTTAAAAATCCGTTTTCTGATAAAACTGAGAAAGTAGTGTTTTTAAATTAAGCATTCTAATTTTGTAATTACATTATATATATGGGGGGGGGGATCGTGATGGCCAGGCGATAATACTTCCAGATGATATTTTAGAAACTAATAGATGACAATAAGGTTAGCTTAATGGCGAACAAATGCTGATGACTCATTAACAGGATGGAATGAATAATCGAGTTCGTCTTTTCAGAATGCTTAGTCATTTCTGCTTCGTCTTTTCACATAGTCTTCGACACGTCGTAATCATCTTGCCTGAATCATCATGCAGATCATGTGATTCAGACAAGAGGATTGCGTCGTAATCATCTAATTTTCTGAATTAAAAATTAGAGAAGTTGGAAAAATTGTTTCCTCAAAGTTTTAATCCCTTATTTTCCCTCGTGAGTTCAAAAATTTTCATCTCAGATCCGAGATAGAAAATGAGATGAAATATTTATTTAATTGATTCAGTGCTTTGCTGGCGTTTCTGAAGCAGCAACACCGGTGATCGATTCCAGTGCCAGAAAATGAAACTATCTGAAAGCCATCTTTTTTTTTTTACGAGTGAATGCCAATTAAACAGCTGTCACAAAAAAAGTAGGTATTTCCCCACAACGGAGTGGTTGGAGACGGCATTTCTAAAGATTTGGAAGAACGCAGGAAAATAAAGGCATTGGTGTAGAAATGGGCGCGGTTTGCTACTATTTGATGCAATGCATGGAGGTCTCAGAGTTAAGTAAAAAACCTAAAGATTGCAAATAATGACTCAAGTGCAGTACTGATGGTACCAGGTCATCTCGAAACCCTGAAGGTTACGATGTCAACGATGGACAGTTTCATTCCTACTGTGCGAGAGTGTGCGGGTGGGGAGAAAGACAGCTATTGACTACCCCGAAAGGAAAAATAGTTTGACGGATCGGTCCGTGTAAGGTTGGACACTACTTGTTCAGCAATCGACCACAACAAATCCTATCGATACTGCTTCGTTCAGTGGTGATGGCGACCACAACTTGATGAGATGTCGATTCACAAGAGGTCTTAGGACACGGCTCCGATTAGGTCCTAGCGATATCACTTCAGTGGGGACTCAGTATAACTTGTTTGTTATTTGCCAAACGGCCAGACGGAGGGGGGACCTTCCGGCCGCACATTCCTAGGGGAAATCTTGGAGTGGCAGGATGCGGTGAGGGACTGACTTTGGTTGTGTTATGGACTTTGAAAGCGGATTGCGACTTTAGACTTCAAAAGGAATTGAATTTGATTTTCGACTGAGTTTTGGAATTGGAATGATTGATTATAACGACGTTTGGAATGGGAAATGAAAGGATGTTGTTCATGGAATAAGTTTTGGCAGTGATTTGATGTCTGGTACGACTGGATTGATTTGGGTTATGACCGATGAAGTGGAATAAGTAGATGGCATTGGTAAATGGACCCTTGGTTTATGCAGGAATGGATCGTCGATTCGGAGGGAGCGAACTCACTCGCTCTCTTCACAGGGCACGATGACTACGGGGTTTGCAAATGTTTCGACACAGCTTTCAAAGAATATTCAGAAACCCTGGCCGTGTTTCTGGTAGTGATGCTACTGTAGGCCACTCTCAAGTGCTGTATGAAGCCAAGTTTTCGATTACCCAAGTTTTTCAAGCCGACAAATTTTCAGTAGAATCGACAAGCATCAAAGGAATCCAGAAAACCACAAGTGGGGTCCGAATGGGGAGCAGGTGGCTCGTCTGAAGGATGGACGCGCCATAGGAACGCGGCCTTAAGCGCCGTTCCAAAGGCGCGTGCATCAACAGACGAGGCATGAGTTCCCCTTCAACCCGTCTTGCCGTTTTCTGGACGCCTTTGATGCCTGGGAAGTTCACCGAAAATTTGTTGCAAAAAAGGGCAGGCATCAATGGAGCTCAGAAAACCACAAGAGGGGTCGAAGGGGGAACTCATGCCTCGTGCAGACGGATGCAGGTCATGAAACCACCACTTAAGGCTCCAAAGTCCAACGACCGGGGATCATCTTGGGAAGAATCTCGCCAAGAGATGGTGAACTATTTCCCCCAAAAAGAGTTTGTCATTCCACCAAAGCTCAATTCCTTAGAACACATTCATTCACAAGCAGGTGCTCAAAAATTCACACTTTATTCAACATCCGATACAGAGTTCACAGGCACCTTCAACAGTCCATGCACGCCCGCAGGTAATCGTCGCACGCGTCGCACGCAACAATGCAGGGCGACAGGCAGAGGCAGCAGCAGAGGTAGGACAAGAAGTAGAAGAGGCACAACTTGCAGCAGAGTTTGAGGTCCTCGTAAGCCTGGACGCACTTCACGTGGTCGCAGCAGAGGCAAGTCCTGCTGTTGGAGCTGCGCATGGAAAGAGGAACTGAAGTCGGCCTTCTGTCAAGCCTGACAACGCATGTAAAGTGTTCGCTCAAAGTAACTAACGATTGAAAGAGATTATTAAAGCTTTGTGTGCGGGTACATTTCGTAGCGGAATTGTACCGGAAACGGGCGTTTTGAGCGTCAATTTAGCTATTCAGTTCAATCTCAATAGATCGAAAATTATTTCATTTTTTAACCTTTTCCTTTTTTTATAAGGAAATATATAAACAAATATATAAATAACAACCATAAGATTTTTGTAAACAAAGCATATATTTTTTTAGTGGATAAATTTATAATAGTATCGTAAATATGAAAAATCAAATAGAAATAGCAGTATATAGTTTTCATTTTTTCGAATGATGTTATGTATAAGCATTTTTACATTATAACAAAAGGAAAAGAGCAATCCTAAAATTAATCATTTTGGACAGTGGGGTAACGTTCAATGCTTTTTCCCTCTATGAAGGCAAAATTCACTCATCTTCGCCAGGATAAATAAAACGTTGATTTTAAATCGAAATTGATTTTTTAATCAACCTCCCCACTTTGTGGCTCCGCATAGAGTGATGTAAAAACTAGTTTTTATTTGTCTCCATTTTTTGAGAATGTATGTAGTAGACAACAGCATTCGGCTTCGTTTTCCTGTCTATACCGTTATTTTTGTACCCACAAACAAACCATGTTGTTACTAGCATGTCTAGTATACTAAATCAGTACTAGTATGTGACCGCGCTCAAGTATCTATCGTCAGAAAACGTACATGTACGTGTCCCGTATACAATGTGTTAAAAGTAGGTTCAATTCATTCGCCTCAAAGTTTTAAAATGGACAATGCGTTCATTTCAGTTTTATTTTGTTTTACTTCTGTACTGAAAAACAAGTATCAGTAATCTGGCCAATTTACTTATTTAAAAAAAATAAGGACATTTTAAATAAATCAAGACGCTCGGTGTGGTTCATGGAAAAAAGACGTCATCTGACCTCGGTTCAAAAGGACGTCCCAAAATAGCCCTAGTGCTGCTTCACAATGGGACGTTAAAATAACTAAACTAAACATAGAAAAAAGACTCTTATCTTTAAAAAAAATAATAATAAATTAGTATTTAAAATTCTCTTATAATCCACACGTTGTTTTGTTAGATAAGTAAGTTATATGCATATGTAATCCTTATATTCTTAATATTTTAAATTTGGCTCTGATAAAGATTTCGTTTTTTTATTATTATTTCAGATAAATGACATTAAATATTTTTACCAAATCCATTTTTTAGACAAAAATTCCAAAATCATCTAAAACCGTTTTTTTTTTTTTTTTTTTTTAATTATTGAATTTGAAAATTGGGTTTAATGGAATTACTGAATTCGAAACCCGGTTTTTGTATTAACTTTAAGCGGAACCTCGGCTGAACATCATCTTAAATCTGATCGACTTTTGACTGCAAAAATGTCTTAAAGTAAAGGTCTGGGGATGAAGTAAAAGAGGTTTGTTCTGTTCTTAAGTTTGCAGTTCACAAACATGATTCCAGCTGGCATTCCACGGGAATGACGACAAAATCATCCAGTCTGAAACAGGTTTAAAGTAATCAAAGTGAAGTGCCGTAAAATCTTTCCCCATGAGCAAATCTTGGAGAAAATTTATTTTGACTGGAATTTAACATTTATGAGTTTACTTTAATTTATACAAATTGAGTTAAAAACACAGCGTTTTATTAAAATTTTGGACAGAACTTCTGATTGATAAAAATGGCCGAAATAGATTATTGAAAAAATAAATTATGTCTTAAAATATCCGACTACGTTAAAAACACTAGATATCGATCCCATTCACGAATTTTTAAAAATTCTTTTCATTTCTTTAGTTCAGACTTTCCTCTATCGAAAACAATTTATCTTTTCTAGGAAAAGGAAGAAATAACCTACCATCCAGGGTGACTCATTTTTCAGTTAAAATTTGTCTTTAACTACAATTTTCTCAAAATTTTAATTTGCATAAAAAATTTCCACCGTTAACACGATATGTTAAAAATTAATAGGGATACTTTCATAAAAATTTCAATATGTATTTTAAAAAATATTGGCAATGAAAGCACCCAAAAGTTTTACTGTCAGTGAAATGCTTTTCCATTTGTAGGTATTTTTAGAAAAATTAAGTAGTGCATATATGGAGAAAAATGCATACATGCGCATACTTTTCAACATCACTTCTTTGCATCACAACATTTTTCTTAGATGTTGATTCATTTTATTGATCATTATATTCTTTAGCTAATGAGCAAATAAAAATAGGATTGCTGCATTAACATTTTGTGCAGAATATTAACCGTTTTGGTTAAATTGCATTAAAATTTACTGCACATTTTCCTGTTTCTCAAGATATATTATAACTTCAAATAATTTTGTTGTGCAGTATTTTGTATCATAATGGACAGCACATCTAAAACCCATAGTTTTTAAAAAATCTGACTTTTCAAAATTTTTCCTTCGAACGTAAGTCGGACATCTTAAGCATTTGCTTTCCTCGAGAAATATTTTCAGACACCGCTCCACTTTTGAGAAGGCGAGCTGCTGCACTGCAACTTAAAGCCATAGAAAATGAAGGGCGTATGAAGGGCACAGAAACTGAAGACAGAAATATGGTAAATTCTTCAAATATTCCGAGGGGCACCCATTCAAAAATATATATATTAAGGCTGCTCTATTTTTATTGTTCCTGCACCCGAATATTAAAATTCGAATGAAAAGCTTTAAAAAAATTTACGACGAGGCACATAGATATATTTTTTTTTTGTCTTAAGAATGCGCATCTGTTGAGTGAAGTCAATTCGTGTTGGCCAAATCGATTTTTTAAAAGATAGCGCTTCTTTATTGGAAGGCAATAAAACAGAAGCAAGCATCTCTATAAATAAAAATGAATGTTTGTTTGAATGTTGGTCTGTACGTCTCTTATGCCTTCCTTAACCATTCACTCGATGGCTATGACAGCTTATCGCTTACACCGACGGGATGGTTATAGAGATAGGACAATGATCTAACATTGAAAGAAAAACATTCAAATCTCTACCGCATCCATTCACCGAGGATTCATCTCAAATAACATGCCTAAGGGACAATAGATTCTGTGGGAATGCCAAATCCAAATGAAAAGTTCATATTTTGGAGCTATAATACGCAAATGCCATGTAAATCTTACTCAGAGGTAATAACTTTATTAAAAATTGTACGAGAAAGTTTTGGGGAGACCAACCCCGTGGGATTTATATTATAATTAAATTTAAGCTTTTTTCGCCGTAACCACTAAAATTATTGTAGCACAAATAATGTTGCACCCTCTTCATTTTCAAAAAATTATCCTCCAACTATATTAAGATTTTATGGTATAGATATATTTTCTGTGTTTAATCAGCTTTAAAAGAAAATATTTTAATCTTATTCTCTAACATTAAACTGGAGAAATCTGAACGAATAGGAAACGAATCAAGACATACAATAAATATTTCTTTTCATTATCATTCTGAAAGAATACGAACTTTTATAACTAAAAGAATACCCAAATCTAATGCATTAAAATGAATATTTGTTTGTTCGTGTTTTATATACTGTCTTACCGTTCATCCTGTTTCGATAAAACTTTGCCAAATGATTGATGGATTGCACTTAAAGTTATTTTTCGGCGGCAGCAACGCGCCGAATACCAGCTAGTTTTGAATAAATACCGTTTAGTACATTCCATTTTTCTTATCTTAGACAGCGATAACGTGAGCTCCGTAACACACAAAAAAAAAAGAACGGAATGTTTCATTTAAAAAAATAAACTTCGTTGTTTTAAAGCTTTTCATCTATTACTGCCTCAATTAGATTCACATCACGCGAGAACTATTTTTGAGAAACCCCAGAATTTGGAATTTGGGTCATATGACGAAAATGTAGCATAAGACGGAAAGTTTTTGTTTTTTTCCTTCTTTCTTTTGGCATTCATAAGCTCCGACGGATTTAATACACAGCGGGCCTTCTTCATAGTAGGAACTATTCGGTCTCGAAGTTACCAAGCCATGGGGGGGGGGGTGCGTTATTAGACATACCAGCGGGTGACCAAGCTCCACTCGGAGAAAAAAGGTATCGAAGCTAACTCGAAGATTTATATTTTCAATTGTGTTTTATCAAAACAATACATGCCATAAGAAAATTTGTGAAACCATTGGTGAAAAGAT